>OV815327.1:10040000-10442500 GCA_929108375.1 Gymnoscelis rufifasciata
GAGCGGCCGATCTCTCTCAAACTACCCTCGAATTAGGTAAAATCCCTTCCTGTGCAATATGTGTTGTGTTAACGGAGCCTTCGACGAGGTCTAGGATCGTGTGATAGGCGCTAGAGGCAGGAGGATTACCCTAGTTGTAAGGTTCTATCAACGAGTTAGTGTTAGTTGCGGCGCGGTGCCAGCGCGGCGGCGCGCGGCGCTTGCACCGCGCCGGTTTTGTATCTATCTGTGCGATCCACCCGGCTGCGCCAGTCGGGACAGCTCGGGTGGACCTCCTACTATTAGGGTTGACCGGTGTTTGTATTGAGTCGCTCAACTATTGTACAGCTATGTATATTTTTGTAAAATTCATTCTAACTCGTGGCAATATTAATAAAATTTTAAAATTTATCTCTAATATTAATATCTTAGTACAATTGTTATTCATTTACGTGTATATTTGTTTGTTCTTTACGGCCGTTGAAACCGACCAACACCGCAGTTCGACATTGATGCGTGGACGGAGGTCCCGGATGGTAGTCGTCGCGGTTGGCCGACTCGCAGCACTGGTGTCGGACGCGCAGCGCACGCGCGTGTTGTGCGCTGTGTCTAGTTGTATGACGTAGCGTTTCGGCGCGCCGCTTGGTTGTGAATTAGTGTCGCTTCGTCCCGCCCGCGCCCCGCGCCACTCTACCCCCCACTCACTGTTGAGATGCAATTTTAGACTATTAAAACGCTCTTTACCTATTCAAAGGGCGTTGTTTTACTGAAAACTTACTTTGAATACAAACAATCCATTTTAAATAAAAGCTGTTGTATATCTATGCGTCTTGACAGTGTGCGAACCGCTTTGATACAGTATTGTCGTGCCAAAACATGAAACAACTGAAGCAATATTATGGTGAAATATAAAGCAATAAGACGGCACGAGTCGCGTCAGACGACCCCTACGCCTTTCTATCGAATTCATGTGAAAACGTCCACTGAACTCCCCACAGGTGCAATGTCCGAGGAGCAGTGGACGTGACCCTTAGCATTTTACAAACTATACTATGTTATATCAATACTGCATTGATACTTTAACTCTTATAACTATAAGAGCTCTGTAGTCTCGAATATATAGGCATTCTGTTCCTAATTTGTTAAATTTTCATATCAAACGTTTATCAGTTTTAAATTTAATCGGTATGTAAGAAGCTAGACTAAAATTAAAACTTATAAAGTAATGTATGAGAAAAATGTTACAATCGAACTGACGTTTGATTTTAGCTCAATTTTATTGATAGGTACTTAACTATATTTTATTATTAATGTACTTGCTTGTTATTCTGCAGTTATTTATAATCAACTTGGCTGGCTCTTCGTTGAATTTATATAACTATTATAAGTTGATCGTCAATGGGTCAAGTATTGGTGAAGTTATCCTATCCATATAGCAAAGTTTATCCCTCGAAAGTGTTTATATAAGAAGTGCAGCAGCCAAGCCGTCGGCCCAGGACGCTGCTCGTGCTTGCTGAGACGCGACACACTAGAAAGTTCAGTTACAGGTTTCGGATACCAGCACTACGCTCAGTTAGCTCCAGATTGTGTTGTGAGAGTCAATTACGGCGCGCGGTGTGTCGCGTCCCCTCGCGTTGCGTTTAAAGTACAATTTACCTTTATCTCTATCGAAGTACTGGAAGCACGGCCCTGCCGCCGCTGTGTCCATCTATTATACGCTAGTGCAGTAAAGTTGATAAAATTTGTACAGTTTTTAACGATAATACTACTTCTCGTAGCGTAACTAAGCAAGAAATATTTTTAGTATATTAAGATCTAATCGAATTACATCATAGTGTAATATAAAGTACTCGGAGTTTCAAAATTGCGTTTTTTAAAATTTGTATCGTCCTTCGTGATTTAACGTTTGTTTTATGGAGTTAAGGCGCCGCGAACGACTCAGTTGAGTTAATAGCATAACTGGAAGAATTTTAATGAAATACAACATTAATATGGATAAGTAATGTATTATAAATAGTTTTAAGGTAAAAAGTTATTATTAACATGTATGGAAAAATTGTGACAAATTATAGTCATTTGTAATATTATATTGTTGTTTTATTGATTTTACTAAGTAAATAGGATTAACAGACGCACAATCCTGGAGACTGGAGTACCACATACTAAAGCAGCAATCAATACTAGGTCATGGCGACTGTACAAAGACGGCAAAGTACCTACAACAGGGTTAGCCGCGACTTTCTCGTTGGTGCCTGGATTGCCCAGTATACAATATATAGCTATTTAGGAAGAATACAAATGTAATCGACAAAACTACAGACATTGGCTGTTGATGGCCATATCGCCAGTCACGGACGCTATCAAAATAAAAGATGAACAAATGTAATTGACTCACCGTGACAGCGACTCGGTTCAACTGTATTACCCTCAGTACACATAATTCACTCGCGTCGTGGCTTAGCTCCTAGTAAAACGAAGTGATTATATTTACTTTCTGGCTCCCGAGTCCAACAAAAATAATTTATTTCTACCCGCGCCCACGTATAATATTTTAAAGCATGTTTAACAATTAACAATCTACCGTCACTGTCAAATTACTCGGTTTGTGAAAAGTGTTTAAAAAGCAGGGATTTCTCAAAAGGGCGTTCAACTGAATAACACCTTTTTTGCTTTATAATTTTATTTAACTTGACACTGGCAAATTGTCGCTTCAAGCGCAAAGTCCAATTACAAGAAACTGAACTGTGTCTAAGGACGCAAATTGGCGTTGAACTGAGTAACATCTAGCATCTAGTATTTCACTTTATAATTTTATTTAACTCAACACTGGCAAATTGTCGCTATAAGCGCAAAGTCCAATTACAAGAAACTGAACTGAACTCTGTATAAAAGCACTACCTACCTATATGTACTTTATGGTACCTACGTTTAGGTTTGTGTTTTTTTTTTACGGAAAGTGTTTCGTTCAGAAACTTGTGAATTAAATAATAAATTCACACAATTACGAAATCAATAATTGTGTGCCAAACTAGAACTCGGAAAAATCTGTAACAATAATCATATAATCTGTTATCGATTCCAAAACTAAAATCACTTTTTCCAGGCAGTCTATGGACCTGAACCTTTTCACACACAACAACATCTAGCCCCATGGTAAGCTATAAGCTTGTGTTACGGGTACTAGACATTTTAATATAATAGACATACTATAGATATACATTTTGACCAAACCAAGGAGAAAATTCTTGCGGATCATACAAACACTTGACCCCTCGGCGGGAATAGAACGAATAGTTCTATAGAAATTACGATTAAATATAAAAAAAATGATCAATTGATGAAGGACAAACCGCTGGGCCGGTATTCATAGCAACAAAAATAATTGCTGTTAGTTATTTAACGGTAAAGAAAATAAATTCTTAATCACAAACACAATTAATCTCTGATTATGTGATTACTTTCAATCAATGATTACATCTCCAATTGCCTGTAATAATTGTTAGCAATTACTATAGCTCCAATTTCCTGTAATTCATTTTGAATGATTGAATAATAATTACATAATAATAGTACGTTTTAAGAAGAAATTATCTCATTTTGTTGTGGGAACGTTTTGAGATTGTGAAAAACTGTTCGCGAGATCCATAACCTACCCTACTGAAGATTCTGAAGAAAGAATTTAAAATTCCCGCCTAACGATTATTGACTAAATGTCAAATAAAAATGTTACCAACTAATTATAAATTATGCATGAAAGTGGTTATAAAAACTAGTTTCGATATAAGATCTCAGTTATTTTTTATCTATCAACAGAAAATAGACAAAAATCATTTTGGGAAATTGATTGATTTTTGAGATGGAAGTGAAAATATCACTTTTTACTCAATAAAACAAACCAAAAGTTAAGTGTATTTCAAAGCAAACACAATACGCATTAAATAGAGAACTGCTATAAACTTGTCGCACAATATTGTAGCTTTAACTTTGCACAACAGCAGTATTAACTCTGTTTATAAAAAGAAAAAAAAGGAAAAAAAAACACAGACGATGTTGGTTAGTTAACTTATAACCAACATCGCCTGTGCTTAACAAAAGTCAATATCGCATTGATAAGGAAAAGTATTGGTTCCACCGTCATCCACATACACTTAGGTATCAGGTCAGGACAGGACAGGACATGTGAGATAAACAAATCAATGGCCCATAGAAAACATACTATTTATGTTTTTTTGAAAAAGATGTAACTAATACATAAATAAATAGTTCTGTACAAAACACACATCAACATAGCCCCGTATTTAGCTCTAAGCTTGAGTTACGGGTACTAACACCATAAAATATATAAAAAACGTCTTGGGACACTTAACAGAAGTGAAAAACTCAAGTACTACTAAAATAACATATATTTTTTATTTAAATGTCGCTCGTTTATATTATGAGTTTAGAAATTTAGGATTATAGAAGTAGGTTTCTATCTTGTTTGACAATACCTAGTTTATGATTATTTTATTTATTACCTTCGTTAGTACACTTTCATTACGTTAAACCAATGTATATGTCGTTATACTTATCTCCTGTCCATTCAAAGGTTGCCTGGAAGTGATTGCTCACAGCGATAAGGCCTATAGGGCTATGCACTCTGATGTATAATGTCATGTTAATTATTGTTTACGTTTCATTTTTGTGGTGTGCACTAAAGAGTTATCTATGATAAAATAAATGAAAAAGCATATTTTATTTGCTTCAACTGGCGGCTAAATCGAAAAAATAATTATATACACACAAAAAAAGAGTAGTAGTATTTGCTAGAAAAGGCAAATATGCCTGTTATAGTAAGCAACACAAAATCTATTTTGACAGAAATGTCATATCATAGACAATGTAGAGTTGCTAAAAGGTTTTTTGTAGTGCTCAGACTGTGATATAAAAAATAAATAAATCACTTCGGTGATTTCATCAAAGTCTTATTTTTAAAATTGATAATAAAGTCAAACATATTTTTTATTCGATATCAAGACAGATTCTTGGTAATTTTTTTTTCTATTAGTTTCATTTTGCTTCGCAAAGCTAACGTTTTGTCGAGCACACAAACAAACTGACATCTAAAGCAACCCAATTTTGAAGGCTTCAAACTCATAGACAATCGAACTGTCCAACAAGAAAGAGGTTCCGCGAAAGAAAAGATCGGCGGATCGCCTGTAGATTTCGGTGTGGCTTGCGATGTCGGATATCGGCAGCGGTGACGAGGGGATTTCTAGTCAGAGTACGTATAAATTTGTATCACCAGAGGGTCCCGTTGACCCTGGTTTCGTCCGCGATTGGTTTCCGCGGTGGTCGTCGCCAGCGGTTGTATTGGGGTTCAAAAGTAAATATCTCGTTGTTCCTGTTTCAAAATGGCGTTAATGTACGAGCTAGGTCTCCGTCGGGGTCGCACAGAGGCGCTGTCGAGAGGCCCGCGCGCCTCGGGGGGCTCGGCGGCCCGGATCGTCTACGCGCCGGGTCGCGCCAGAGGTTGATGACCTATCGATTTTTTTGTCTGCGACCTCCCGTCGGCGGAGCGCCCTCGCGACCAGCTGACGGGCGCCCGCCCCCGACCGGGCCCCGCGCCGATCCGCCACCGCGAATCTCCTTTGTTCTCGTGATCTGCAACCCTGGCCAGTGTTTGTGCAATAAGTGAAAGTGTCTTGTGTGTGTCCCAATCCTGACATCTGAACAAAGGATGTGATCTGAACCTCCTAACAGAAAAAAGAAGACCTGGACTGATTGGGCTATCTGGCATCCAGCTTATCTGTATTTGTTTATGTGGAGTATATTGCCTGGACTTCTGAAGAATCTGCTGTCAAAGACATAAACAATGCAGTGGAGTATTGTCTACCACCTCCATTGTGCAGGATGAGTATGGATTCCAATTTAACAATACAATTTGTTCCATAATTTGCATGGCCATGGATTTGACATAACATTCAAGTAAGTTTATCTTATATATTTTTATCAATCATTTCTTAAAATCTCTTTACTCTGAATTTACCAGTGAAGAATCCAACAGAAATCACACATAATAATGTATTAGAACATCCAGCTTAGGATAGCTTTGTCCAGATGTTTCAAAGCTTGGCCTTGAGAGCACAGTTGGCAATGTCCCTACCATTTGCAAAATTATTTTGTTATTGATTTCTCAAGGTGTTTTAAAACTAATTTAGTCAATCTTGAATAGGAAATTGATTATTAACCTTAATAACACATTTTATTAATTCATGAATCTTATTGATAAGTATTGTTTTTTTTGTCCAATATTTTTGTTGCTTTGTATCTCACCAACATTTTATTGAAAGTTGAAGTAGATATCGAAGTCAAAGTTAAAACATTTAAATCCATAAACTTAAAAACTATTACTGGATATGTCAACACTTATAAAGCTGAAATATAATAATTATATGTTGTCTGAGAATCTATTCCATCTATCTAATAGTCTTTTAGTGTAAATATGATTTTGTTTTAATTTCCAATTTCATTAAGTAATATACTTAGTAAAAATATATTTTGATTGAAATTTTCCTTTAAATTATTTTATCATAAAGTTAAATCAAGCAAGAAATAAGATTCTCTTGACTTAAATTCATAGATGGAATTTAAGCTAAAATTTATAACTCCCAATGTTTAACAAGCGAAAAAAAAATTGGACCACATATGCCACACAGTTGTTGTCCACATAGACATACTAGTCGACCCGACAGACGTTGTCCTGTCCCACGTCTCAAAAAACAAAATCCAGTTGACCATATTGTGAATCTAAACCATTCACAGATCCCCTTGAACACACACAAAAAATTTCATCAAAATCGGTCCAGTCGTTTGAGAGAAGTTACATACACACTCACTTAAGAATTATATATATAAAGATTTTTCCCTGAATATGATATTAATACCAGTGCTCCTTGGTATTATGTCATTGTTTTTGCTAGTTTGGTTCCGTGTCTATGCATCTATGAATTTAAATTTCCGACTCCTACTTGATCAAATTTAAATATACAAAACAAGCTACAAAAACAAGAAGCCTTATCAATGCTGAATTACATATATTTTGAAGCGACCATTCTTATGTTTGTATGTTTTGTGTGAGAATATTTATAATATTTGCATAATTCTCACAAAACATTAAGTTTGTAAATAATTTAAGGCAAATATATTGGATAAGTAAGAGATGGTCATACTACCTAGGGGTTCATGCATAGTTTTTACACATTTTGCAATAAAAAAGGAAAAATAAGTACCTAATAAAATATATTTTTTTATATTGCTTAACAATGCTGTTAGACCGTCATCCATCTAAGTACTGGCCTCAAGAAATGTGCTTAAATTTATAAAATTCCCGTTTGTTGTAAAGTAGCCCCCATATATGTGTATATATTTATTTATTATGTGTTATTAGAATTCGTTGTTATAGCAGCAAGTGGAATACATATATATCATCCCTCAAAGTTTCTACTCTTTATCTATCTCAGTTCTTGATACAGCCTGGTGACAGACAAACAGACGACAAAGTCTCAAGAATAGGGTCCTGTTTGACCCTTTGGGGATGGAACCCTGGAAAGGAACCAGTTTGTTACTTTCTCTAAAACTAGGTTAAAAATGTTTTAATAAATATATTATTAGGTCCTTACATATGAAATTGGCGTTTTTCGTACTGGCCACTTTAATCACAAATTTCTCCTCTTTGGTAAGGAATTCCAAATTCAAATTTGTACAGCTATAGACTCATGTATTTGTGCTTCGATGATCGTCATTCATTTGTTTTTTTTCTTCTGTTTTTTTCTGTTTGCGTCACTCATTTTACAAAATGGAAAACTTAAAATATCGCATTATTTACGAGTACGAGTTCCGCCGTGGCACTAGTGCTGCGGAAACAACTCGAAGGGTGAATGATGTGTATGGCGGTCGTGTTGCAAAAGAAAACACAGTTCGTTTTTGGTTCCAACGTTTTCGTTCTGGAAATTTCGACTTGCAGAACAAGCCCCGTGGACGGCCTGAGACTCAAGTTGATAATGAAGAGTTGAAGGCTATTGTGGAAGCGGATCCATCGCAAACCACGTCCGAGTTAGCTGCAGGCTGCGGTGTTAGTGATAAAACTGTTTTAATTCACTTGAAGCAAATTGGGAAGATTAAAAAGCTTGAAAGGTGGGTACCTCACGAATTGACTGAAGCAAACCGGCAAACGCGCGTCGACTGCTGCGTTACATTACTAAACCGGCACAATAATGAAGGTATTTTAAACCGAATCATTACCTGTGATGAAAAATGAGTTCTTTACGATAATCGGAAGCGCTCAGCGCAATGGTTGGATCCTGGCCAGCCAGCCAAATCCTGCCCCAAGCGAAAATTAACCCCAAAAAAGTTACTTGTAAGCGTTTGGTGGACTAGTGCCGGTATTGTTCATTACAGTTTTCTCAAATCTGGCCAGACTATTACGGCTGATGTCTATTGTCAGCAATTGCAAACCATGATGGAAAAGCTAGCGGCTAAACAACCTAGGCTGGTCAATCGCTCCACGCCACTGCTGCTTCACGACAACGCTAGACCACACACTGCGCAACAGACGGCTACTAAATTAGAAGAGCTTCAATTGGAAAGTCTAAGACATCCTCCGTACTCCCCGGACCTTGCTCCAACAGATTACCATTTTTTTCGAAATTTGGATAACTTCTTGCAAGGGAAAAAATTCAACTCCGATGGGGCAGTCCAAATCGCCTTCAAAGATTTTATTGATTCCCGTCCGACTGGTTTTTTTAGTAAAGGGATCAATGAACTACCTATAAGATGGCAAAAGTGCATAGAAAATAATGGTTCATACTTTGATTAATTAAATATATTATATTAAAAAATATTCGACTTTTTGTTCCTCCCATACAAAACGCCAATTTCATATGTAAGGACCTAATATATTACTGACAGTTACTTTATCACACTCTGTAAATATTTTTTACTAGCTGTGCCCCGCGGTGTTACCCGCGTTATAATGGATTTTCCCGCGGAATGACGTTTTCCCGCGGTAAAAAGTAGCCTATGTTATTTTTCAGGCTCTAGAGATTCTGTGTACCAAATTTCATTTAAATCGGTTCAGTAGTTTTTACGTGAAAGAGTAACAAACATCCATACATCCATACTTACAAACTTTCGCCTTTATAATAGTAGTAGGATAGGATTCATAAAATTTATGGTTTTTTTAGTAAGGGAACAGAACAACTGCAAAAAATAATTCAAAATCAAAATAACATCATCAATTGGTAAATATATCAGTCGGTAATTTAAATTATCAACAAATTACTATTATTATTATATCAAAATTAACTAAAGCTCATAATTTAACAGATGAATATTTATAAAAACGTGTGCTATTGCTAGGACACAGCTTTCACATAAACCTGAAGTTTTAAATGTTTAATTTTACATTAAAACATATCAATTTCTAACATTCTGCATACACTTTGCACATGTATCATGGTACAGAACATACAAAATTCTTGTGGTATGTAGATATCAACTAAGTTAAAGGATAGTAGGTACCGTTTTTTCTGAGTGTAAATTTGAATAAATAAAATAATAATAAATATTTCCGGACAATCCACTTAACAACATCTAGCCCCTTGGGAAAGCATATTAACGACTAACCATTTTCCTTCTAGGTGTTTTTAACACTTAGAATGCTACACTGATCCTACAATCTCTCAATTTCTGATATCCAAGTTGCATAATCTATGGTTTCTTCATTCACCGCGTCCACCATTTTTTATGCGAAAAGTACAGGTTTCACTTTTTGCGCGTCTGGCCAGTGTCTGCCAATGGCGGCCGCTGTCAACGACCTTCCTTGGACTAGTTACATAACCCGGGCTCCCTCGAGCCTTAAAGAGGCCCCAGAACAATGCTCCACTAAGTGTATCTGCAGTCTACACTAGTATTGCCAACGCGCGGTTATTTTTCGCGAACTATCTTAGCACCATCATCGACCTTCGTTTTGGCAGTTTTTGGGTCACGCCGTTTGCGAAATTATTCGCGTATCAAATGTTTCATGCTCGCAAATTTTATTGCCTAATTCCAATTTTGATGGAGGTGTGAAATTAGGTAACGTATTTTTAACGTAGCTGGGATAACAGAGTAATTATTACTTTTATAATTTAATATTTATCACCTACTGGTCGCGCGGGCATGAAACAAATCCTTGTATTGTTTTAATTAGTGATCCTTTATGTTAATATATACCTATCATTTTAATTTCCAACAAACAATAGTCTTAAAAATATCCCAATGTTACAAATTAACACGTCTTGTACGGGAATGTACGAATTTCTAAAAATCCTACTACTATTATAAAGGCGAAAGTTTGTATGTATGGATGTTTGTTACTCTTTCACGTTAAAACTACTGAACCGATTTAAATGAAATTTGGTACACAGAATCTCTAGAGCCCGAAAAATAACATAGGCTACTTTTTACGGCGGGAAAACGTCATTCCGCGGGAAAATACATTATAACGCGAGTAACACCGCGGGGCAAAGCTAGTGTGCAATATTTTCGCAACAAGCCTCATGTTATCGCATTGACCGTGGTTGTCTGGCGAGGGGCTGGTGATCGACCGATTACTGCTATCAGCTACTTCTTTACATCACACCCACGAATTTCATATAGATAAACGCCAAACTAAGTCAGTCGCTTAATATTCTGCAAAAGCATAGCATTAATCTTTCCGCTTCACTTGCCGAAAAGACGAATCGTCGGCTTAGCTGTGTAGTTAGGAAAACGATTTGTCTTGTCGTATTCCATTCGATGTTCCTTCATTCTACGATTTCTCATCAATAATATTGATATTCTATTAATTTCTGATAGGGATATTTTGTAAAATACATCTGTCTAAAGTTATTAACGTCTTTGCAACATGCTTGCTTTCGCGTCGCTCAACTTATCAGCGCGCACAGTTTGTAACGGCTGACACGATTATTTTATGTCCGTTGGCTCCAAAACCTGATTCAATTCAAATTCTCCGAGATTATAGGTCCTGCGCCGTTTAGTGGCTCTATTGTATATATTATACTGATCTCCCGCGAACTTAGAATGTATCGACTTTACGAATAGGTTTTTGTCTGACTGAATTGCCTTCCGGTCTCAAATTCATAAGATATGATTCAATATCCCAACAGATCGGTTGAAACAGCAATTTTATTGCCTTCTTATTGGTATTAGTTCTTTAGAATTCCTTTAGATGTATACTTAGTTTTTCTGAGCGTCTTTTGGCGATGATAAACATAGTCTTTTGTTGCCATGTGAGTTGAATTAATCAGATGCTCTAGATATTTTAGTGCGAGTCGTTAAACAACAATGCTCGATCAAACGGTGGTCCCAAGCTGGTACACGATACGACCCTGAAAAAATATGGATTAGCAGAGTCCTAATTTATTTGTCCTTTATGTGTATACTAAAAATCTAAGTACCTACACTTAGATTTTTAGTGGCTTTTGCAACGATGTCTTTGTTAGTGTTGTTAGGATTCAATGAATTTGACTGGTTTAATATCTCCTTAATTGATAACTAGCTGGCCCATTCCGGCTTTGTGATAAAAAAAACTTTCCTTTTTTATCTATCTATTGCTCAAAACCGCATAAAGATCTGTTCAGTATTTCAGTTTATCCCAAATGTAAAGCCAGACAGACGCGACCGGGGACTTTATTTGTTTATAAGTATTTTGTATGTTTCACCATCTCTAAGTAAAATTAGTCAGTGGTTATAATATATACGTTTTACCTATATATTTTACAATACAGTACAATACAATACAAAAGCACTTTATTGTACACCAAAACAAAACAATAGTTATAGTTAAAGAGCCAGCTTAAATCTGACAACACATTCTTTACGGTATCTGAAATTTCGTCCAGTGAGACTTCTATACCCAGTTAACAAGCAATGGGTACTAGCTAACCCCGGCCGCGGTAGGTTTGGGGTCCCTCAGGTGAGTCAGGTATGAAAAAAAGTAAATTTTTAAAGTATTTTACGGCGTCTGCCGTTTTAATATGTTTTAATATATCTCTGGAAAAATTGAAAAATAATTATGGCTGCTGATTTTAAAGGTTGCAACATCCTGGCAGCCACTTTTCAAAATTCGAAAAAAAATAAAAAATTAAAGTATTTTACGGCGTCTGCCATTTTAATATGTTATCTATTGAACTATTTTAAGTTAATATTGAAAATGGCTGACATTTTTTCCGGTTGTAACTATCCGTTTTACAGCGAAACATTACTTGCAGTTTATGCGATATACTTAACATGTGGTAGTTTATGCTCTCTCTCTGTCTATCTCTTTAGTCAAATATTTTCTTCTTTTGTGTTAGGGCTGAGTGGTGGGGATTTAGTTCCTTTTACGAAAACAAAGGCATACCTGGCCCGTACGGCTTACAGTAAAATTATTTTCCATGCTTGTAGCATTATTGATCAGTCTAATATTGTTATTAGAGGTTCAGATTATTTTAATAATCATGCTGGGCAATATGGTTAACTTGAAAAATCTTCTCACATTTGTATGCTAACCTGGACAGGAAACATCGAAAGGTTTATTGATGTCAGCAAAATATATACACAACTTGGACCACTTCTAGCTGAAAGCTGAAAGCTTAATTGGCTTCCACGCTTTCACTGGTTGTGATTTAAATCCAGCTTTTTATAATCTGAGAAAAAAAACCTTTCATGTTACTAAAAAATAACGTTGAATTTCAAAAAGCATTTGCTGCTTTCGGTGACATTGGCCTGACTGAGAATACCTTACGTGAACTGTTTGATGTTAGAAGAAAGTTCCAGAAGTACACTTGCAGTATGTACAATGCTAAAAAAATCCATCGATGTTGATGATGGGAGATTTCAACTGTTCATTAATTCCTACAAGGACAGCCTTGTAGATATGAACGAAAATTTCAATTAAAAAGTCCGGAGCTTTGATGCAAGCTTGATCCTTCCATATATTTTATTTTTATAGTCACTTGTCACCTTCTAAAGGTGATTCCGAAGATGAAAATTAATGATAAAATATTTTATCATTATAGATTATTTCCAAAAATAAATATATTCTGATATGAATTATAAATATATCTAATTAATGTTTGATTTTTTTACATCTTTAAAATATTTTTATATTTGTTACAGCCTAAGAATGGAACTTTTTTTCCTTATTTTATTATGCACATTTAAAGTACGCATGTGTTCCGTATGTGTTCGTTTAATTGTATATTTATATATTTTTTAATACACTACTCAACAAAGTCTAGGGAACAAGCAACAATACTTCAATTTTTGTGTGAAAACTCGTAAAAAAGTACTGGTCACTAAAATTTATAAATTAAGGCTGGAATAGGAATAAATTATTTGTTCGAAATTCAAAAAAAAATTAACAAAAGCGCGAAAGCTTTCAAAATAAGAAGGAAAAACCGAACTTGGTCGCAGAGTAAGGGGTCTGCTAGCATAAAGTTGTTGTGATTTTTGTCATGTATCGTTTTTTTTTCTTGTGAAAAACCATTACCGCCAACTTTTTCGATATTTTTGAAACTCTAAGCGTTATGTCACGTCGTCATTTACCGCGGGAAGAGATGCTTAGGGCTGTGGGTATGTTGGAAGCTAGACGCAGTCAACGCGATATCGCGGCCGCTGTTCACACACAGCCAAGCTTAATTTGACGATTCTGGGCACGCTACAGGGCTACAGGAGATGTAACCGAACGTCACCGAGGAAGATACACCCATAGACATCCAAACTACCCAGAGACAAGATCGATTTCTGCAAAATGCTGCAAGAAGGCAGCCCCAGATTACAGCTCGCCAGTTGGTAGGAAGACTCCAGTCCCAGCACCAAGTGGTTATCAGTGACCAAACTGTCAGGAGAAGATTACATGAAGTCAATCTCCGCGCTCGCAGACCATTAAGAGTCCCAGCTTTGCGACATGGAAATCGAGGGCGTCTTTTATTGTGGGCTAATGCACATTTGCGATGGACTGACAATCAGTGGGCACGTGTTCTCTTTTCCGATGAGTCTCGCTTCGGATTTCATCCTAATTCAAGGAGAGTGCGTGTTTGGCGTGTTCCTGGACGCCAAAGTAGACTTCGAAATCCTCAGGAAGTTCATCCTTATCAAGGCGGAACGATCATGGTGTGGGCTGGAATTCGCCTGGGTGGGAGAACTGATCTCGTTCGCATACCAGGCAATTTAAACGCAGAGCAATACATTGAACAGGTAGTGCATATTATGGTCACCCCCCACCACCAGCAGTTTGGCCAAGATTTCGTGTTCATGCAGGATAATTCACGCCCACACTCCGCAAGACAGGTGATGAATGTGTTCAGCGAGCACAATATCACGGTATTACAGTGGCCTGCTCAGTCCGCCGATCTCAATCCAATAGAGCATGCATGGGATTTAGTTGGAAGAAGAGTTTTCAGTGATTTTCCTCGAAATTTGAACACGGAAGAAGAACTTTTTTCGCATCTCTCCAGAATATGGAGCCTTATTCCACAGGCGACAATTGATAACTTGATACTCAGCATGCCACGCCGATGTAGAGCCGTGGCTAATGCCTTGGGGGGTCCAACGGATTCTTAAACAGCTGCAAATAATGTTTTTTCATTTAATTTCCACGTAAGCGTCATATGTTTTTGTAATTTGAAGATTTTTTTTTTTGGTTTTTCGCACTCTTTTAGTTTTTTTAATGAAACCTTATTTTTTTACATGAACGCTTTTTATTTTATTGCATAACTGAAATCAAGAATAAATTTCGCTTCTTTTGATGTATAACATCTGGGACAAAAAAAAGTTGAATTAAAAGTATACACTAAAATATCCTTGTTCCCTAGACTTTGTTGAGTAGTGTATATTAGGTCCTTACATATGAAATTGGCGTTTTTCGTACTGGCCACTTTAATCACAAATTTCTCCTCTTTGGTAAGGAATTCCAAATTCAAATTTGTACAGCTATAGACTCATGTATTTGTGCTTCGATGATCGTCATTCATTTGTTTTTTTTCTTCTGTTTTTTTCTGTTTGCGTCACTCATTTTACAAAATGGAAAACTTAAAATATCGCATTATTTACGAGTACGAGTTCCGCCGTGGCACTAGTGCTGCGGAAACAACTCGAAGGGTGAATGATGTGTATGGCGGTCGTGTTGCAAAAGAAAACACAGTTCGTTTTTGGTTCCAACGTTTTCGTTCTGGAAATTTCGACTTGCAGAACAAGCCCCGTGGACGGCCTGAGACTCAAGTTGATAATGAAGAGTTGAAGGCTATTGTGGAAGCGGATCCATCGCAAACCACGTCCGAGTTAGCTGCAGGCTGCGGTGTTAGTGATAAAACTGTTTTAATTCACTTGAAGCAAATTGGGAAGATTAAAAAGCTTGAAAGGTGGGTACCTCACGAATTGACTGAAGCAAACCGGCAAACGCGCGTCGACTGCTGCGTTACATTACTAAACCGGCACAATAATGAAGGTATTTTAAACCGAATCATTACCTGTGATGAAAAATGGGTTCTTTACGATAATCGGAAGCGCTCAGCGCAATGGTTGGATCCTGGCCAGCCAGCCAAATCCTGCCCCAAGCGAAAATTAACCCCAAAAAAGTTACTTGTAAGCGTTTGGTGGACTAGTGCCGGTATTGTTCATTACAGTTTTCTCAAATCTGGCCAGACTATTACGGCTGATGTCTATTGTCAGCAATTGCAAACCATGATGGAAAAGCTAGCGGCTAAACAACCTAGGCTGGTCAATCGCTCCACGCCACTGCTGCTTCACGACAACGCTAGACCACACACTGCGCAACAGACGGCTACTAAATTAGAAGAGCTTCAATTGGAAAGTCTAAGACATCCTCCGTACTCCCCGGACCTTGCTCCAACAGATTACCATTTTTTTCGAAATTTGGATAACTTCTTGCAAGGGAAAAAATTCAACTCCGATGGGGCAGTCCAAATCGCCTTCAAAGATTTCATTGATTCCCGTCCGACTGGTTTTTTTAGTAAAGGGATCAATGAACTACCTATAAGATGGCAAAAGTGCATAGAAAATAATGGTTCATACTTTGATTAATTAAATATATTATATTAAAAAATATTCGACTTTTTGTTCCTCCCATACAAAACGCCAATTTCATATGTAAGGACCTAATAATTTAACAGTCCAATTAGGTAGGTCCTATTTCGAGAAAGAGGTCAGTCGCCGAATCCAACTCGGATGGGCAGCGTTACCGCAGTGCCTCAAGACGAAAGTGTTCAATCAATGTGTGTTGCCAGTAATGACATACGGATCCTAAACGTGGTGCTTCACTATTGGTCTCATAAACAGGCTCAGAGTCGCTCAAATTATCTACGGGAACGAATCAGAAATGAGGAGATTCGTAGAAGAAAGCGGGTCACCGACATAGCCAAACGGATTAGTTCTTTGAAGTGGCAGTGGGCACGCCATATTGCACGCAAAACAGATGGTCGTTGGGGCCGAAAGGTTCTCGAATGGAGACCACGGATCGGCAAGCGCAGCGTAGGACGTCCACCAACTAGATGGACGGACGATCTGATGAAGGCTGCGGGCTCACGGTGGATGCAGGCCGCTGCCAGCTGAAACCACTGGAGGTCTTTGAGGGAGGCCTATGCCCAGCAGTGGACGTCTTACGGCTGAGATGATGATATAATTTTAATGTTACATAAATTTTACGAATGTAAAAATTACAACTGTGGACATACGTATGCACGGACTGCGGGTAATGTTTCGCTGTAAAACGGATAGTTACAACCGGAAAAAATGTCAGCCATTTTCAATATTAACTTAAAATAGTTCAATAGATAACATATTAAAACGGCAGACGCCGTAAAATACTTTAATTTTTTATTTTTTTTCGAATTTTGAAAAGTGGCTGCCAGGATGTTGCAACCTTTAAAATCAGCAGCCATAATTATTTTTCAATTTTTCCAGAGATATATTAAAACATATTAAAACGGCAGACGCCGTAAAATACTTTAAAAATTTACTTTTTTTCATACCTGACTCACCTGAGGGACCCCAAACCTACCGCGGCCGGGGTTAGCTAGTACCCATTGCTTGTTAACTGGGTATAGAAGTCTCACTGGACGAAATTTCAGATACCGTAAAGAATGTGTTGTCAGATTTAAGCTGGCTCTTTAACTATTATAAATTCATTCTCAAAAATACATTTTGTCACTTGCATGAGAATTATTCTTGCTTAAAATATACACTATTATGTTTTTCACAGTTATTTAATAAAACACATAACTTATCTAACGCATTAATTCAACTAATACTTCTTATAAATGTGTTTTGCAAGTTTGTATTTAAATATTAAAAAATTAAATAAATAAATATTTACAGACAATTCACACAACAAGATCTAGCCCCGTGGTAAGCTCTAAGCTTGTGTTACGGGTACTTGACATCTGATATACTTACTTAATATAATAGGCATACGTACCTATATAGATATATTTTTTAATTATACATATTAAACACCCTTACAGCTATTTCGCCCAGTCATCTGTAGGTACCTCCTTAATATTATAAAGATGAAGTGTAATTGATATGTTTGTTTGTGTGAACGCGCAAATCTCAGAAATTACTGGTCCCGTTTGAAAAAAACTTTCAGTGCTAGATAGGCCATTTATCGAGGAAGGCTCTACCGTTGAGTGGAAAGCAAGTTCAAGTGTTATAGCGAGATAGCTTTTGACATAAATAGCTAGCCATTGACATGAATTATTGACTATTTATAAATTTTATGCAGAAAAAGAATAAGACACATCCGTAACTTTCGCACGCACAGGATCCTGCATCTCTGGGATAGCGCCCCAGCGAGCTACCAATTACACCAACGTGCCATTACGTGATAGGTCGAAATTCTTCTGCACTTTGTATTATCGAGTGAAGCCCCGAGTAACGCCATCTAGTAGAAAAACCAAGGACTATTCTGCATAAAATTTATAAATAGTTTCACCTACAAAGTGAGGTTTATCACTTATTAAAAAATATTTAAAAAATGAATTATTGACATTACCAATTATCGCTTATTTTACGAAAGATACGCAGATTTTGTGAAATAATTATATAATAAACTATTTATTTCAGGCATCTAAGGCCCATATACTTAAACATAATATACCTTACAGACTAACATACATAAAAATATAATTCTTAAAAACGAAAGTGTCCGCCTCATGGATCATCTGTTACGGCGGTGCCATAAATAAGCCCATAGACTTTAATTTTTAACCCCCGACCAAAAAAGAGGGGTGTTATAAGTTTGACGTGTCTGTCTGTCTGTTCCACCATAGCTCCGGAACGGATGGAGCGATTTCAATTTAGTTTTTTTTTGTATGAAAGGTGAGTTTGGCCCGGGTGTTCTTAGACATGTTTCATGAAAATCGGTTGAGCCGTTAAAAAGTTATGGGGGTGAGAGTGGGGAAGGAAAACAGAAAATTTGTAAATATACTAGTGCGGGTTATGAAATGAAAGCGCATCGCGTCCACATTACATAATATTATGTTGTTTTACATTAAAGGAAATGAAGGCATTGGAATCGGGGGTTTTTCTTAAATTTTAAATTTAGATTTATATAATAAGTATACATGTGGTAGGTATATAATATTTCAGCTTACACTTTTTTTTAAAATCATAAATGAAATATTACTAGCAAAGATATTTTTTCAGCAGATTTGTTTTTGTTGTTGTCAAACATCTCGGATCTTGTTTTTGTTATCGTACATAACAGTATGATTCAATAGGACTTTTTTGTAAATTATGAGGAAAGTCGTTACACGCGCGAGTTTACACGGGCTGCTGCGACAAAGGCGCCGGATTGAGGTCGGGCCGAGTCCCGAATGTGATTGTTTACTGCGTCTGAAAACGGTGTTGATTTTACACTGTTATGCTTCTCAACATGAGACGAGCTATGTACCGAAGCTGTAATAATTATAATATCTCCGGACAATCCACACAACAACAAGTAGCCCCGTGGTAAGCTCTAAGCTTGTGTTACGGATACTAGACGTCTGATATATTAATATATATAAATCTCGTGTCACAATGTTTGTCCTCAATGGACTCCTAAACCACTTAACCGATTATAATAAAATTCGCACACCATGTGCAGTTCGATCCAACTTGAGGATGGTTTTTACGGCGAGAAAAAATCGAATAATTTCCGGGAAAATTTTATACGTGTGCGACGCCGGGGCGGGCCGCTAGTTTAATATAATAATAAACATACATGTATAGATATTTTTTGTAATACATATTAATCACCCAGACCAAGAAGAAAATGCTTGCAGAACAGAAGCCCCTCGGCGGGAATCAAACCCGCTACCTCTTGCACCGCCACTGAGGCACTGACTAATTAATTAATGTAAAATTATAAATTTGTTTTTAATAAAAGTATCTAAATGACAGCCATTTAATTTGAAAAATATAATATCATAGTTCATAAATTTGAAAAATATAATATAATAGTTCATTATTTATGATTAGATAGATAAAGGTGTAAATAATTAACATCCAAGTATTTTTTTACGTCATAGAAACATTTACGCAGCTCGACCTATGCGATTTATCGATAGTAGGGCACCTACCACAAAGCACATGCGACACATACGTATCCATACTTAGCACGTATCTATTTTTATATAAAAAAAAATCTCAGTTGAATCAGTTTCCATCAGTCCTAAATTGTGTTCACCTAAGAATATTATTGGTAACCACCAATCGAATGCTTATCATCGTGGCATGGCACCCCTTAGGGTCGTTTAATCGCCAGAGTTATGAGCTAATAGGTACCGTATGAATTTATAAAATCCCTTTAGTAAGTATCTGTAATTGAAAGGTTTTAAAAATTTCATTACATTCAAAAACCAAGTTGCCTGCATCTGTCTTTCCTTTACGACCTGGGTATCTTCAAAGGAGTGAATAGGTACCTTCTAGGTATTCTTTTCCCATCTTAGGGTCTTAGCTTTCGTGCGAGTACTGAATATGTACCTACGTCGCCAAACCCCCACTCCGGTACCTTGATACTCTGTCTTTGTTTAAATTAAGTTATTGAATTTTTAATGTGTTGTAGCTTGTAGCTAATAGATTTTTTTAATTGTTATTTGTTTGTGTAATAGGCTAAGCCTTGCAAATAAAAAAAACCTTTCTTAAATTGATAAAGCAAAAATATTTGTCCAGTATTTTTGAACGAGCTAACAGACGGAATAAACATATTAAGTAGGTACCTATTTTTGTATGTAGTCATGATGCCTAGTCGCGAATTCGCGATGTCAAAGGACCGCCGCGCCGTACAATTCGAATACTTTGAGAAAGTGTTCTGTACTAACCGTTTTTAAATTGAAATTTATCAGTACGGCTCACCCACATAGGGGTCAATGAACTGCTTAACCTAAAAGTCCAATTTATTGGAATCGCCAGCACCATGCCAAAATGACGTCACGCATTCTTGAACCCAATTCCATGATGGCTATTGGATAAACCGAAAAGAGAGGGAATATCTGGTCTTTTGTCTTTCATATATGTTACAAAAGTTTCGGTCAGTATGGGAAGGTCTACAATTTAAGGTTTTTTGTTCTTAGGAACCATGTCATCGATTTAGCAATATGTAAAATTGCATTCACACATTATTAAAAAAACTTGTACTTTGCTTGGGATCGAACCCGGACTTAAAGCAAAATAAAAAAAAATGATTTTTTTACATATCGATTTAGTTGATAAGCACAAAATTTTGCTATAAATAAATACATAAATAAAACAATAAATACTTCCGCTCTTCCACGTAATTTGGACACACAAACGCCAAGAACATCTATCTATATATTAAAAATGCAGTGCCGAAATGTATCGATGATTCTTTCTGTTTTGTATTTGTTTAATTTTATGACAATATTTGTATTAAAATATATTTTAAAAAATGGGGGAAAATAAGACTGACCGAAGTTTGACGGGTCAGCTAGTTATAAAAACTTTTTTGCCAAAAATTAAACCAACTTCAAAACGGAAACTGAAAAGTAAAAAATAAATTAACTTTACAAATCATTTCGACATTCTAAGTGATAATTAAAAGAAACATAAACAATTAAATAATAAGGTATTCAATAATTTTGAAGTCGGTGCCAAGTAAAACAATAACTAGATATAATATAGGTACCTAACATCAATCTTTTTCACAACTCAAGCCATGAGGTATTAGTAGGAAATTAACTCTAAATATCGGTCCATTCGCGGATATAGGTACGCATTTCTATTTGGGTCCTAAATGCTGTTAATTAGTATGTTATTTTGACATTATCTATTGATATTGTGTATAGTGTAGGTAAAAATGTATTTGTTACTGCACTAAGTTTTTTGTAGTATTTACTTGGCACCGACCTCAAAATTATTAAATACTTAATTATTTAATTGTTTATGTTTCTTTTAATTATCACTTATAATGTCGAAATGATTTGTAAAGTTAATTTATTTTTTACTTTTCAGTTTCCGTTTTGAAGTTGGTTTAATTTTTGGCAAAAAAGTTTTATTTCACGATTTTTAGTGAATACTCTACTAAAATATACCATAAAGAGTTCCTTTGACAGTCCTTCATTTTCATCATCAGACCCCTAATATCAGTCAAAACCCATATAGATGAACGGTCTCAGTAATATAAGTTAATCAAGCCCAAACACAAAGTACTTGCTGTAAATCGTTGAGGAGTTCCCTCGACCGCCTTTCCATCCATCATCAGATCAACACCAGACCCTCATTAATAAAAGGGCTTTAAAATTCATTATATTGAATAATATCAAGGAACACACAAGTCGGAAAGACAATTTTTTCAAGAGTTTCCCTCAAATTCTTCAGGATTCTACCAGATCCAGGTTTCGTTACCATGGGACCACCCTTGGGATACTCCCTTTCCAACAAAAAAAGAATAATCAAAATCGGTTCATAAACGACAAAGTTATCCGCGGACATACATAAAATATATTATATATTTGGTCGAATTGAGAAACCTTTTTTTTTGAAGTCGGTTAAAAAGTAAACCCTGATCAAATATCCAATATTTGCGATATTATACCTCTATTTATACAAGTATTATATAAGACTATTTTTACAAGTAAAGACTAAATTATCCTAAATCGCTCCTTTTTAAGGTGGAAACCCTAATAAATAAGACGTTTAACTAAAATTTATTTTAAAAATGCACGACACATCTGCATTGCCGGCAACACGCTCGAAATCATAAAATTAACATACAAATAGGTCAGGTAATTAATTTGTTGAACACCATAACTACGTAAGCACTATGTATCGAGTTACTCAATTAAACATTAATCTAAATTTCATGATTCTTTACTGTACAAAGTTTCGCCTTTCCTTTGTCTGGTAGTTTGTCGATTACCATAAAACAAGACTAAATTACGAACTACAATCTAGGCCACCAAACTATATTATTTACGGCGTGATGTTGATTACAGTTCACACTAGTTTCCGACTGGAGTTGCAACCATATAGATATGCAAAGGACCTGCAAAGGATATATGGATACGAAACTAATGCTGTTAATTGAGTTGTGTTTCTCCAAACTAAAATGTCAGAAACTTAAGTCTCATTAATATGCAGATTTAATACTGTTATGCGAATATTCTTGGTAGTAATGTATATAAATTTTATCATCATGGAATCGTGATGTCGGATAGTTTTGTGTTAATACAGAATACTATCAGATTTTACAACAAATATGGCTGACCAATCGTCCGAGCAGTTTTATAACAACTTTGCAGCTTTAGCATCGCTGATAATTTAATTTAAGCTCTGACCATGTTGGAATTTCTATTTATTTGAGTTTTATGACTTTGTTGAATGAAAACAGCAGTTTCAACAAAGATGGAGAGATTAGAGATTTAAGAATCGTCTTTTTTGGTATAAGTTTTTTTAAGAAGCTTTGGTATGAAGGATTTTCTTCCTTGAAAAGTAAGCGAAATCATAATAAGAATAAGAATCATTGATTTGCATAAAACATGAGTGTAAATTATAATAGTGTTCCAAATGTTTTGCCACTTCTGACGTGCAAATTTGAGAGGGCACAATTCATTTTTGCCACAAATGTGTTACGTCTATTTTACAAAAGAAGTATTATTTGATTGTCCAGTCATTAAAGTAGCGTATATTTGTTAATGTCATGGGAATTATTTAGTAAAATGTACTGAAACACAGCCGTTTCTAGAACTTGTATATGATCATAGTATTATAAACTTACCACCTCGTAGCACCCCTTAGTGAGGGATGAATTAATCCGAGAACCGGTAATTCTAGAATTTGTGCTCCATTCTCACTATTCTAATTTCATTTAGCTTGAAACTTATGTTCTCACAGGAATTATTGTATTATCGTGCACTTAGAGCTCGGGACAATAATAATCCTCTTTGAGTAGAATGATCTTGTGGATTAAGACTGTCTCCTCTGTTATCGTACAAGTATTC
The DNA here is from genome assembly GCA_929108375.1 of Gymnoscelis rufifasciata. Classification (NCBI taxonomy): domain Eukaryota; kingdom Metazoa; phylum Arthropoda; class Insecta; order Lepidoptera; family Geometridae; genus Gymnoscelis; species Gymnoscelis rufifasciata. Next base: position 10,063,505 of record OV815327.1, read on the forward strand.
TGTCCCTAACAGTATATAAAAAAGTAAAAACATCTTATTTAACATTAAAAGAGATACAATATTAAACTAAGGCCCCATAGGCCCCCGAACTAGTAAAAAAATGTATTTCATGAGCCAGTGGCTTCTCCTATATAGAGGTATGATGAACTTTGCATACGGTTTATCTGAATCTACACAGCGGTCGACGCTTGAAGAGGTCATAAACAGACAGACATCAGACAGAAGGTCGTAATGGGATAAAGGGATTATGAGGATCGTTGGAAATGGTGTTTGGGTACAGTAACGGCTAGCTCTGATATGTAACTTGTCAGACGTAATCTGTCCCACATTACCGTTTAAATACGGCCCTTTTCTGTAAACATTTGCCACTTCAAATGACTGGAATGCCTGACACACTATGATTTGGATTGGTCTGGACATATTTTTGACAAAAGTTGTCCACAATACCGCTATTTACTCAGATCTTGAAACATAATTAACTGGTCACTTTGGTACGTTTTACTATAGTCATATCGTCTAAAAATTTGTCATTAACCTGGCAGCAGAAGTGAGCTGAAGATGGAAGTGTTGGTTTCTTCTGATTGTTGTTTCTGCAATATAAATGCCCTGGAGTGGATCGAATTGAAATCGGCCATGAAATAACAAAGCACATATACAGACATGCAACGGCCGGCGGTGTTCCGAAGGTCGTGAAATCGGATTCCACGCGTGCAACAATAAGCCCAATTAAAATTGCCCGTGACGCGAATGGAAGAATTACCTACAGAACGTATCTGTTTTAGACAAAAATGCGTGTCTCAAATGAAATGAAAATAAATTTATTTGAGACACAATACATGAAAACAGAAATAAATTAATTTGTAAAGGCACAACAATGTCCTAAAAAGGCTTCCAGCTCAGCATTTATTCACTTGCGTGTAACAAAACAACACTGATCTTCCATTGGAAGCCCTACGAGTCACAGCATGCCGTAAAATAAACTCTCAGACTTTGTCGTGTCTCCTGAAGCGTTCTCTATTGGTCTTCAGCGACTCCACACAATGTGCGCATCATAACGAAACCGCACGAAATTCCAGTCACGTTCCGAATTTCACTTGCTAATCGATCGTGAAATATATGTCCTGAATGTATAGAACCTGTATTATTCAGGTGCAATGCAGGCGTTTCGTTAATCAGTGCACATTTGGTGGTTGCGTGTGCCTTGCCCAACCGGTGTCGATGTCCTGAGCCTTGTAACACGAACCCGCCGCGGTGACCTCTTGCTTGCTCGCTCGAGACGATTGGAGCCTTCGTGGATGTATCTAGGTAAGCAGTTCTCGGAGCAATAACTTGTTATTGCTCCGATTTCTGTCACGCAGTGCGTTTAGTACTATGTTGTGTGCGCCAATGTGGTATAGTATCTGCTCGGGCTTGTAGAATACTTACGCATAAGCGAAAGATCGATTTAGGATCAAGTTAGAATAGCTATACATAATGTTTGACGATTTCCAAACCTTGACAATCGTACAGCTTCTCAAGATAACCAAATATATTCAAGCTTGCAAGAAGTGCCCGTGTATGGTGTACAGAGTAAGGCCTACTTGAGTATTACATTTCTAAAAACTTAGTTTATTCACAATATTGTATCACTTTGCCTTAAGTCAATAGTATCTCGTCTTAACCATTATTATAATCATAATCTTATTACTATGTGTAATGTACGTGTATTGTATAACGTAATAATACTCTCAATGTCAACAACTTCGCGTACCTAACGTATTTTGTACTAATAAATATCCCTTTGAACGCAAGACCTGATTGAAATCCCTTACGTAATATTTGAAGCGCCCTATTCATTTCGTAATTTTGGCGCGTGTTACGACCCTATTTATTTCATCATTGAATTGCTGGCCTTGGGCGAGGTATGCCTGCGGCCTTGAGACAGTCAGCATCAGCCCGACTTGTTGCTACGCGCTCTATCGCCCTTCCTTATTTTATAACCCTTCCTTTTTATGGTGTCGGCGGTACATAGTCTACCTAGAGATCTCCACAAAGTTACCTCATTAACTACAAAACGGCTGAATTGGAATTCGCCTCAAAGAGAAAGTTGTAGGTACTTTTGTTGGGAAAATTATTTCCGGATGGTCCGCTCGATTTGTCGTGAACGGATTAGTGTTAGCTCCCTCAGTCGGAACAGATTCGCCAAGACTCGCCGAGGGCGACACGGTTCGAATCTGCCAGTTAGCACCCACGGCGACGTGGAATGGGATAATTTATTCGTGACCTGAACGCGACAGCTGGGTCACTGGCGCACATCATCATAAATTTATCGTTTCCTACGGCTGGAAAATGTTTAAGATCCTATAATTAACCAATGATTGGCACTCGAAGAACGAGCGGTATCCTTTAACAGGATCTGCATTCTCTTTGGTTTGTAGTGTAGTGCTATTCTATTGATTGGCTGGGGAGGGGCGTGGATGCCTAGCTCAAAACTGGCGGCATGACGTAACGCCTGCGTATGTGTTGCAGTTGATTAGTGTGCTAGCTGCTCTGTTCAAAGTAGATTATATATTTTTCCGTTAAATCAATATATGCTGCCTGGAAGTGAATACTTGATGGCCTATAAAAGAACACCAGTTGGTTCTTATCGCTAATAATCAATTTTAGTTTTTTTTTTTCACAGAAAATATGTGGTTCCGATTAGCTGGATAGGTGGCACTTATCGGCCAACAGTAATCAATCAAGTCTTGCTTGTCTTGTATGTCTTTGTCAATTGATTTTATTGTTATGTTGGATGGATACAATCATCTTTTAGAACGTTTTCTTTTACAACAAACATGTGATATTAAGTAGGTAAGTTTTGATTGCTACAATTTACTAGCGATCTCTTCTTTGGAAGATTCGCTTCTCTTAGTGGCATAAAAACATTAGTTTTCAAAATTATTGTACATTAATGATTTAATAAACATATATTTCTGTAATGTAAAGCAAGTCATCAGCCACTTTTTACCCGACTAAGACGAAGCAAAAAGGAGGGTTATGGTTTTGACCTGTATGTATTTCCATTTTCAAAGATAATTAACGCTGAGTACAGAGAGCCAAAGATGAACTTTCGCAAGAGATAGATTCCTATCGGTCATTAATCTGGGGGCACGGCAGTGCCCCCACCAAGTCGAGCAAAAAAGCGTTACGGCCGTACCATCCTTTTCTCGAAGCAATTCAGGCCATTTTCGACCCCCTGTAACTTCGTTGTGGATAAAACTAGAAGATTGAAATTTTCAGTAACCATGCAGGATTGTAAAGACACGGTATATTTAAAATTTCATTCAATTTGAACCAGTATTTTAAGAATTATAACTGGTCAAATTTCGTAATTTTGTCACTCACTGACTGACTGACTGACTGACTCACCGATCATCAAAATTCTAAGGCACTTCTAGCAGACCTAGAAGCTTCAAATTTGGAATATAAGCAGTGTTTGGTGTATGAATCAAGGAAAAACTAAAAAATCTAGAAAAGACCGGTATAGAGGGCGCTGTCGCAACGCCACGTATATACGAAATATATACGAATAGTTCATAAGTCAGAGGGCTTTAAGAAAATTCATTGCTGGTAGATATACATATAAACAATAAGTAGAAGGTACCGAAAATGAAAAAAGTAGAACTGTCTACAAAATACAAAAAGAAATGAGATCCCATAAAACAATACTTGTCAAAAAAACCAAGTCTCGCAACTCAGTTGTTCTGCGGTAAAAAGTTGTGAGATCCATGTAATACCAAGTCGGTTATTAATTTATTCAGTCTCTACTTAAGCGAATGTTTTAAATAAATAATAATGTTTTCAGGCGATGGCCAAGTCTTAATATATTTATTTAAAACATTCGCTTAAGTAGAGACTGAATAAATTAATAACCGACTTGGTATTACATGGATCTCACAACTTTTTACCGCAGAACAACTGAGTTGCGAGACTTGGTTTTTTTGACAAGTATTGTTTTTGATGGGATCTGTCTTTCAGGTATACGGTTAAATTTAGTAGGTAAAACATTTAAGTACTTCGATCGAAGTGTTCAGTAATTATGAGAAACCTCTCAATAAATTAAAAGGTTTAATTATTTTGAATTGTTTGTTTAAACGTCAGACAGACTACTACTTATATTATAAACGCGAAAATTTGTACGTGGATTTTTGCTCTTTCACTCAAAAACTACTGGATGGATTTTGATGAAACTTCACAGTAATATAGCTTACATATCAGAATAACGCAAAAGCTAAGCTTTTTACCGCGGGAAAATGTACTATAACGCGGGGAAAGCCGCGGGCGGGCAAATAGTATTACCATATATTTCTATGACATGCCATTTCACCGTCGGTGCACTGTTCAGTATTAGGAATGGAACAACGCTGAGCAGGTCTGACATTTTATTCTCCATTACTAACGGGATTGCAGGCGGTGATCTTGTTACGAGCACTGTCGGTGGACAGGAATTGTGTTACGGACATATGCATGAGTGTACGAACTATACGCTATACCCTATTAAAGTTTCTGCAGTTCTGTACGTGACTAAAATTGACCTGGGTCTGAGTGAACAAATACCTACTTTATAATGAAACTATATTGAGACAAACGTACAACAAATGTATCACAGTATCCCTGGGCTCTGTGGTTGGATCTCAGGAAGATCAGTGAAGAAGAAAGCTGCATGCGCAAATCTAAAGTTTGGCGAATTGTCGCATCGTTAGAGTAGGTATTATCTAGTACCCGTAACATGAGATTAAAGCTTACCACGAGGCTTGTTGTTGGATTATCTTTCAATATACCTAGATAAGAAAAAATATTTTTGTAACAATTATCCATTCGTTTTAGACACAAACTTGAAAGGTTAGATGGACTCTGGAGCGAATAACATGTACAGCATTTCCGAAATCATGAAAAAATTTGGGTTCAAATGCAAACCTCTGAACTGTATTTCTAGTAAAAGTATCCTAGGTTTAACGATATTAGTGGGCTATTCGTGGTTGAGAGGGGCTTAACAGGCTCGACACTCGAGTCTGGCGACCTCGGTCTTAGTAATATCGCCGGTGGCCACGAAGCAAGGCATCGTGGAAGGCCTGAAGGTTGACGATAGGAGTACTTTATCGCCAGTCACATACAACAAGTATTCCCAAGGAGGGTTTACGTTAAGCAGGCCAGTTATTAAATCAAACGTGGGGTTAAGTTTTAACGGAATGCGAAAGCCGCACAATAGTGTGGGACTTGGGCAGGTGATGATGAGAACTCTAGCTTCTAAAAATACTACTTTCTACGTCAAAATTAAATATTATAATATATTAATAAGCCACGGGCGGAAAACGAATAAATTCTAAAATCTAAAATTGAAAGCTCTTGTGTATTATTACCTAATCATTCGGACGAGCAAAGATTCTGATTAGCTGCAAATTCCACAAGTTACGTATGAAAATGAATTATTCGAGGCATTTATCGTGTCCAATGGTGCATGCATCCATTGTTGCGTGCATTCGCGTTCGTGTGCTGCGGCCTGTGTCCTCTGTATCAATACAAACATCATCATATCAACCCATTATATGAGCCACTGCTGGGTAAGGGTCTCCTCAAGAGAACCTATAACAGGGGAATTGGCAAAACCATACAATATTTATTATTTAAGGGTTAACTATGTCACGGTGTTTATCACAGACTTTTACTATTCTTAGGCTCTAGAGAATCTGTACGTTTTCATTTATACGGTGGGTCAAGGCGCACTTGCGGCGCAGGACGTAGCGGGTTCAATTCCCGCCAAGTGGTCCAGTGTTTCGATGTTCTGCAAGCATTTTCTCCTTGGGCTGGGTGTTTTATACGAATAATAAAAAAATATCTATATGTATGTTTGTTATATATAGCTAGACATCTTATATAAGATGTTTAGCACCCGTAACACAAGCTAAGAGCTTACCACGGGGACTAGATGTTGTTGTGTGAAGTGTCCGGAAATATTTATATATTATTCAAATCGGTTCAGTAGTTTTTGCGTGAAAGAGGATCAGACAGAGTTGCTTTCCCGTTTATTAATATAAGTATGGATTTAACTTTAAATCCTACCCGATTTAAAGTTTCGTTGTTGTTGTTTCGGAGTTCGCTGTCGTTGCGTTTTGCGAATCTCCGACAGATTGCGACAAATCCGATGCCAAGTAGACGCGGAACTAGTGGTAAAGAGTCTGAAAGCTAGCCAGATTGGTTCAGTCGAAAGCGACAGACTTACAGTACGTACGTGGATGGGAGATCGAGTTGCTCTGCGGATATTAATTGATCATTTATGAGTAATTTGGCATATTTGGTACTTATAAGTCATACCTTATTTTATGAGATAAACCAATAATCATGTATAACCTTCTACTAGAAAATTAAGTAAGTAATCAAATGTTTGATCATGTTTAATAATCTCGACTGATAAAATCGATGCCTTTCGGGAAAGATACATTAAATATAAATATAAGGCTGATTTTTGTGTTACGTTGATCATCGCCGCGCAGAGCAATATCGTATGGACGATATAGCAGCTTCTTAGAATAACGCCGTGCGATCAGCGCTGCCTGCGGTCAGAATTGACAGTACTTTCAGACGGTCAGCGCCAGGGACACATTTTATTTGTTTTTTAATGAAAACTACTTCATCTGGTTTTTTTTTCGTTTCTTTTTGAGTAACCGGTGTATTTTATTCAAAGTAGTCTCATTTGAAAGCTAGATAGTTTACCTAGCTAAGAAAATTAAAAGAAAATACAATTTCGGTACAAAAGCCTATTAATTTTTTTTTATTTGTAGAAATTTAACAAAAAAAAAAGTCTACTGTAACTTTTAAACTGGATTATGGAGGTGTACTTTTTGCACGTTGTATTAAACTTCATAATTTATTCTATAAAAATCTCTTCCATAAAGTATTGGTCTACCTCTTTTCGTTGTCATGTTATTCGTTGTCACGATAAAATCGCTTCACGCACTGGCCCAGCCCGGAGGGTGGTGACGAGCCGCGGCCGAAGTCTACCACCAGAGACTGTTCTTAGCACCACCCGGTCACGTGTAATTCAGAGGGTTAACACTTACTATTCTGATTAGACGAATATGCTTCGCACGGACAAACTCTTACAGACAGTATACACGGGACGTGTTCAACTTTCAGTAATTGTTAAACCCAACAAGCCATTTAAATTGTAAAAAAAAATCGAGTTTCTTTAAATAGTTCTTTTTAAAACAACGAGGATTTATGAAGAACATTACTCAGTTGGATGTTCCGTTTGTGAAATATTTCATTTTTATTTTTCTCACGGCAAATGACTTAGATACTGCAAAAGCACTTCATTATTATTATTTTCTTAGAGGAATATCGTATGATCCAAAGCTGTTCTGTGAGCTTCTAACAATTTATATTCTATAGACAAATGTGTCAGTTCTAGTGGAACTGAAATACGGGTGGCCAATATACCTGAATATTGGAAATCTTGTTTGAGCATTTGTTTGTAAACGTTAAATGTATTCGTGGTAACTATGTTGTATTGATAAGATCACCAATATTGTATTAAAAACAACAAAAAGAGATAAAAGCAGTGTTGTTCTATTCGCTTCACAACATCAGTGTTTGAAAAATTAAGCTTGCACAAATTCAGAATGATTTTGCTTTTTAGTTTAATTTATTTGATAATGTTTAGTATACCCTGTGTATTTATGGAAATAAATGTTTTTGACTACGTTTAAACTGACAAGGTTATTCGGAAATCCCTAGGTTGTAGTGCCTAGGTCTGATAACACAGACATCATTTTATTAGCTGGATAACTAGCTGTGTGACCTATTCCTAGATATTTAAGATTTTTCTGCATTGGCGTGCTGCCAATTCTGTTTGATCACAGACTGCGTGTGTATTTTTTATCGGGTTATGTAGTACATAGAAAAAATAGGTGACCAGGTTACTGGCAATACTGAATAATATGTTATCACAGTGACGCAATTACAATAATATCAATACAGATTAAATTGGGTGTTGTTGTGTAGGGTTAATAAGATAATTAGATAGTTACAATACAATACAAAAACACTTTATTGCACACACCAAAACAAAACAAAAGTTATTAAACTAACTTATGTCCTCATAAGTTATTAAGAAGTACAAAGGGTGGCCTTATGGCTTAAGAGCGATCTCTACCTACCTATTCTAGTTAGGTAGAGATAGTTATTCTGGCATTACCTCTCTCTCCGATGTAATGTAACGTTGCATTACAAGTGAATCCTCCCAGGGAGGGGGAGCACCTTAACGACGCATTCGTATCGTAACGTAACGAACGAAACTCTCAAACCTCTGCAGTGGACGTCCGAGAACATCTGTGATTGTAATGATGATAGTAGTTTGTCCAACATGCTAACTAACAACGTAGTAATAAATATTTAAACAACGTTCTGTGTTTTATTTATCCACGATTATGGTAATGTTTATAATTATCAAGAGGCGGCGCCACCTAACCGCCCCCGCATCCCCCCTTCTAACCGCCCCCGCATCCCCCCCCCGCATCCCCCCTTCTAGAGGTCGTTGCCCTCCTGAATGTTCTAATGGTAAATATTCATATTACGTGTTATTGTGTCTGCTATTTTTGAACGTCAGGATTTTCAAATTCGCAAACCGGCATGTTCTGAGAACTTTAAAGAGTTTGAAGGACATGTGACATTCACCAACCCGCACTTGGCCAGCGTGGTGAATTAATGCCTTATCTCTCTCGTCAAGAGAGACGTCCCTGTGTCCCAGCTGTGGGAACGTTAAAATGGTGATGATGATGTTAAAATTTATTTGTATTGAATAACTTCTGTGAAGACTTACGACGGTTTTATGATCCTCTAACATTCTTTCCATTCCTTCTTGATTAACTTTAGCATTCGTTTGTTAAAGTTTCTTAATAAAATTATTGTGTGGTCTGATATTATCTAGATTGATTTATTTATTTATTTACTTATAAACATTACAGATTACTTATAATCTAAAACGTTATATAGGCATATAAAAGATAGAGATCCTTTTAAATTTATTTATTTAGGGATAACTTACAGCCGAACACAATAATACAAAATACATACAGATACAATACACTGTATTCTGTTAAGATTAATTAATTAAATTCACCATATTGGCATTTGAAAAGATAATTTAAAATCAAAGAAAAGTGAAGAGACCTGTTTCCAAAAACCGGAAACGACAGGACCAATAAAAATAATACAAGTATTGTTTTGAGTTTGAGTGTTAGAATGTTAGATGTAATTTATCAGGTTAACTTTAATGCTTTCAGGATATCATGGTCAAGGCATGGACGCAGGCGGCAACAATTTTGACTCCGGTAAGTTTCTAAACCACACACTAAACTCCACATCACCACTCAAAAACATTTCCATTTCCCATAGCGTAGGCCATTGACCTGATTTAATATTAGATTACTCGTCAACATTAACCAGATATGGAGGATATTTACCTTTATTCGTTATGCGTATCTCTATTGGTTATTTAAATGATACAATACAATACAAAAACGCTTTACTGCACACAACATAGCAACATTAACACGTAAAACGAAATAAAAAACAAGTGATACAATGGGTGGCCTTATAGCTAAAAAGCTATCTCTTCCAGGCAACCTGAGGATGGAAAATACTTACTAATACTAATAAAATAGAAAGGAGGCAAGGGTGTACAATATTGCAATATCATCTAAATGTGAATCATACAGATTATATCTCCATAAAAACATAGTATAAACTTTATTGCAAATTATGTTTGTTTTATTTTGTAAACTCGCATATCCTCTGAAAATAAAGGTGCTCTGAAATACGCTTAACTAATATAATATTATTAATATATCTTTTTACTGTCATATGAAATCATTTAGTCATAAAAAGCGTTAGACATTTGTAGGAAAAACATGACCCTTTGGTCTGATGTAACATTCCCATTACCACAGTACCGTTTCTCGTTCTGTTGCTCTTAGCATTAACGGTGTAATCCAATTAGTAGGGCCCTAATCTTTTTGTGACGTTGGAAAGGTCACAATGAATTTGTTATGGAAATTATCAGCACAGGTTTAAACCACTTACTTGATGATTTAACATTTCTATTTAGTGCAATTATGAATGCGTTACATACAGTCGATGTAATGTTGAATAAATTATCTGAATCGTCTATGTAACCGTAGCGGTAACAAGGTATGACTTAATATCTTCTATATTGTTTTAAAAGCCTTTTATATTACACTAGCGGCTCGCCCCGGCTTCGGCTGAAGATTAGAAGGACCAAAACAGAACATCTGTTTTGTGACTTCGGTGGTCCCTCCAATTTTCACATTATTGCCTTAGATGGTGTATTCCTACCAGTTTGCTCCGACTTCAGGTACCTCGGTTCAGTTGTACAGAGTGATTGTGAAATTGACAGAGATGTCCAAAATAGAATAAATGCGGGATGGATGAAATGGCGACAGGTCTCAGGGACTGTTTGTGATCCCCGAATGCCTCCGAGGCTTAAAGGGAAGATCTATAAAACTATTATAAGCCCTGTCGTAATGTATGGATCTGAGTGTTGGCCAGTAAAAGGGACGGATGAAAGAAGAACCCATTGTAAGAAAGGAGTGAGTGTTGAGATGACGAGTGACAGAGGAAAATGGAAGGAAAAAACATGTTGTGCCGACCCCACCTAATGTGGGATAAGGGCAGGAGAATAATGAATTTTCCCGGTAATTATTCGAATTTTTCTCGCCGTAAAAACCATCAGTCATCAGTCATCCAACTAACATTGAAAAAAAATTGTCTAAATTGGTCCAGGCGTTGTTGTGTTATGCGCTTAGCATCACATTTGCGATTCATTTTTATATATAAGATTGAGCCCACAAGAACACCTTCAAGAACTATATATTCGAATTCTTGTTAAAAGTTAGTTTATTATGTTAAGGACTACTATAATTAGGATTGTAAGTAATTATCTTGTAGTAATTTTTTTAAACGTAGGAAACTTATTTATGCAAACAATAATACGTGCTATCTTGTATTGTTGTATATTAAATGCACTTCTTAGGTCAATGAACGAATAGGCTCTAAACTTAGGTATTGTTATCATAATTTGAAAATGTAATGTATCCTTATGTTATGTTAACCCAGTCTAACCACCATTTTAAAGACGTCATGCCACACTGGTCACGCCATAAGTTAAGTTTCTATAAAAACTGTATAATTATCTATGTTTCTGCGAGCTTATTAAATTAGTTCATCATTAATCATTTTAACGTCGGTAAAAATTCTCTTAATTAGGATCTCAAACGCGACGTGACGCAGTCGTGCATGCGGCGTTAAACGGCTGCTATATTTCACACGTTTCTACTTCGGTTTAGGGTTGTTAATACTTATATGTTTCATTTTTATCGATAAATAATTACTATAACGTCTTCGCACGGAGATTCTCACACTATTGATAATCTATATACATAATTCTAAATCTAAGTAGGGGAACTGAGATCTGCACTGACATCTCGCCTAGGAGTGTTTTGTGCATTATCCCCCTGCCTAACCAGGACCCATCCAGCCCAACTCCCTGATGTAGCGGAGTAGGTAGTCTTTATACATAGTTTATACAGGTTACCAATAAATAAATCATCGTGGGATTTTGCTTCTTGACGGTCGATTGATAAATAGAACAAATTCAGGTACCTTTTAACTGTGGTTAATTGGATCCGTTGCGTTAGATCCCGCCAAGTCTTAATCTAGTTGGTACACTTTCGAACTCTGCGACACCCACCACCCTCATTCTACTAGCACGATAGATTATGGTCACCGTCAAATTAAAAGGGGGTCACTTTTAATTTGACGGTGTCCTATTTCAAGCAGTTGATATCCCTTGACCGAGATGTTGAGCTACTAATTTTGAAATCAGATTATGGATACGTAAATATATTGTAACGATCTATTATACTTTTTTTCTGTTTCCATTTATTTAATCCAAATGGGAGTGCACTCGACTTTCATTCCGTTCGAGGCCGCATATCTGGATTTTCATTCTTGATAAATGTATGTGTCCTTTAAAAATACGTGCTTTACAATGCAAACATCGTGAGGAAACCGGCATGTTTTTTGTGAATTTTGAAGGACTAGCAATCTATCGATTACAAACTGTTCATCATTTCCCCTGTAAGTAACTCCAGTATCAATACAATTTCCTTTGTCTTATTTTAATTATAATGTCAAGTGATGTCTGGTACGGATGGGGCAGGTCAACAGCAGCAGGAGCAGGAGCTGGCGACGAAGATGCTGCAGATCCAATCGAAGAGGTTCTACCTGGACGTGAAGCAGAACCGCCGCGGCAGGTTCATCAAAGTCGCTGAGGTGAGTGCACCAACTAGGTTATCTGCTCAGTTGGGATTTGGGTGTAGTTTGAAGGACATATGGCATTCAGGGTTGCACTTGGCCAGAGTGGGAAAATAAGGCCTTAACTTCCTCGTCAATAGAGGTAGATAAGTCTATGTCCCAGCAGTGAGAGAGTAAATAGGAGAGCTTATCCTTAGCGCTATTCACACGTTTCTCGGTACCTGCTGTCTTCGTCAGAGGCAGGAAAATGATATGTAGTTGTATGAACTTGCTCACAATGCTGCCCATTTTATGTAAATTTTTGGTTTATTTATTTATTTAAAGGAAAATCAACAGCAGGTGATAATCTAGTATAAACCAACCTGGTACCACCTACAGACAAGAACATAACGCTTAACAGCATGCTAATAAAAGATTTCCACGGATCGTCACATAATACATCAAAAAGCGAACACAACTCAATGGACACAATGGATGTTTGGCCGAGACTTACGGTACCCACGGTTGATGGGGAGCAACATTCTTATGCCAGTGCCCCCAAAAAAATGTAATCTTTACTCAATTGGAACTCTTGTGTCTTGTATACAGTTAAATCAGTACAGTAGTTAATAGGTGCTGTCTTTTTCCAGATCGGCGCTGATGGGCGGCGGAGCCAGATCTTCCTAGCCATGTCCACGGCGGCGGAGTTCCGCGACCACCTGTCCAGCTTCAGCGACTTCTACTCCTCGCTGGGCCCGCCCAACCCCGACAACGTGCCCGAGGACGGCAAGCTCAAGTCTGAGATGATGCTCAAGGTAAGTTCAGAGAAATAATCCTTATTCATTCCCCCGTATTCATAAAAATATTTCGCTTTTTTAATCCCCGACCAAAAAAGAGGTGTTATAAGTTTGACGTGTCTGTCTGTCTGTCTGGGACATCATAGCACCCGAACGGATGGAGCGATTTTAATTTAGTTTGTTTTTGTATGAAAGGTGTTATTTGAGTCTGGCGCGAGCGTTCTTAGACATGTTTCATGAAAATCGGTTGTGCCGTTTAAAAGTTATGGGGGTGAGAATGGGGAAGGAAAACCGAAAATCTGCAAATATACTCTAGTGGGGTATCAAATGAAAGCGCATCGCCTGCACATAACAAAATATTATGGGGTTTTCCTTTTAAGGAAATAAAGGAATTGGAATCGGGGGTTTTTCTTAAAAATTTTTATTTAGATTTATATAACAGACTTATATATAAATAGTATATTTGCAGCTATGATGTCCCAGACAGGCAGGTCAAACTTTCTTTTTTGTCGGGGGTTAATAAAATAATATTTCTAATCACACATCATCGCCTAGCCCCAAACTAAGCAGAGCTTGTACTATGGGTGTAGTAAGGTGACTGATAAACTACATAGTTACATTTTTTTCTGTAAATAAATACGTATGATACTTTTAAAACACCCAGATCTATATACAAAAATTTGAGTTTTTATGAATACAGGGGTTAAAAAAACCATTATAATTATAAATAGATACCTATTTTCAAAGAGAGCCCGGGATGCTAAACCAGCAGGTGTTTAAGCGTCATGGGGGCCTATTTGATTGTAAAGATTTGGCAATTAGACAAAAAAGACCGTGACAAACAAGTTAATGCCACAAAGCAGAGGGAGAAAATTGTAAATTTTGTTCGCTCCGTTTCAGTGTACCTTTTATAACCCATCCTCAACTTCGTAGTACATACTTTAAAAAACCTTTACTTGATCCAAACAGACGACGAGACGGACGAAGCCTGTCGCGAGGGATGCGCTTCCGACCAAGACATTTCACAAAAACTAAATATCGGTTTGTTCTGATTTCTTAACTGTCCATATTTATACCAACCCGACCAAAATGAAATGAAATTATTTATTAAAAGTGAAAGACACAAATAACAATGGCTAATAAGCTAATGTTCAGTGTTATCAAATTCCCGTCAAAAACAATGAAATACATAGTTTGTAAACAATATTATTACTATATCTATCTATTTATTTAGGCATGTAACGATCAGGTAGGTTTGTTTTATGATAAATTTTAAATTTACTATAATCATTTGCTAGGAATTCACTTATAGAGTATATGGTTGTATCTAGAATTTTCACGTTATATAAAAAAGATCGTTCACAATGGCGGCAGTTAGTCCAGCTCGTGTATTGAGTTCTTAAAAGTTATTGCGTTGTTTGCAGGACAACCGGCGATACTACCTGGACCTGAAGGAGAACTCGCGCGGGCGCTTCCTGCGCGTGTCGCAGACGCTGTCGCGCGGCGGCCCGCGCAGCCAGGTGGCGCTGCCGGCGCAGGGCATGATCGAGTTCCGCGACGCGCTCACAGACCTGCTGGACGACTTCGGCACCGAGGACACGCAGTTAGTCACTTTGCTCACTCTACAGGGCACGTACACATCGACGGTGCTGCCAACTGGTGCCGACAATTTGAACGTTTCACAGTTTTCGCTCTATCGGTCCAAGGAACACGCACATTGATGGTGCTGCCAACTGGTGCCGACAATTAGAACGTTTCACAGTTTTCGCTCTATCGGTCCAAGGAACACGCACATTGATGGTGCTGCCAACTGGTGCCGACAATTAGAACGTTTCACAGTTTTTGCTCTATCAGTCGTAGGAACATGCACATTGATGGTGCTGCCAACTGGTGCCGGCAATTTGAACGTATTACAGTTTTTGCTCTATCAGTCGTAGGAACATGCACATTGATGGTGCTGCCAACTGGTGCCGACAATTTGAACGTATTACAGTTTTTGCTCTATCAGTCGTAGGAACATGCACATTGATGGTGCTGCCAACTGGTGCCGACAATTAGAACGTTTCACAGTTTTCGCTCTATCAGTCGTAGGAACATGCACATTGATGGTGCTGCCAACTGGTGCCGACAATTTGAACGTATTACAGTTTTTGCTCTATCAGTCGTAGGAACATGCACATTGATGGTGCTGCCAACTGGTGCCGACAATTAGAACGTTTCACAGTTTTCGCTCTATCGGTCCAAGGAACACGCACATTGATGGTGCTGCCAACTGGTGCCGACAATTTGAACGTTTTACAGTTTTTGCTCTATCAGTCCAAGGAACACGCACATTGATGGTGCTGCCAACTGGTGCCGACAATTTGAACGTATTACAGTTTTTGCTCTATCAGTCGTAGGAACATGCACATTGATGGTGCTGCCAACTGGTGCCGACAATTTGAACGTTTCACAGTTTTCGCTCTATCAGTCCAAGGAACACGCACATTGATGGTGCTGCCAACTGGTGCCGACAATTTGAACGTTTTATCATTTATTTATTTATTCCATACAGATACAGTAACTGTACACTTGGAAATGACAATTCTTATAACACAGTATTAAATCAATAACCAGTAGTTTTACAAAATAACCATATTATATACTAGCCATATCAGCACACCACCATACCGGACATAACATTCTGAAAGTCGCATCAGTGCTACCACCTATAGTTTCTCCACGTTCCCTATTGCCGATGCAATATATCGCTTTTTAATTATTAAAATTTCACCACAGACTTAATGTCATGCCTTTTTGTTGAACTTACTTAACATTAATGAGTTTACAATTATAACACACTTATAATTTATGTTGAGTTAGTACATTCACTTAATTATGAAAGAAAAATTCAAAGAGATTAACTTTCTAACTGTAATCCCTCAGTACATTTTTGAGAACTTGATGCTCACCCACAAGAATAAGCATTTGTTTTTAAGAAAAAGTGACGTACATAGTATTAACACGAGAAGTAAGGAAAAAATACTAATTCCTACCTACAGACTAAAAAAACTAGGCAAATCATTTATGGGTAACTCTGTACGTTTTTATAATAAGCTTCCTCATAATGTAACAGAGCTTCCTATTAGAAAGTTTAAATTATTTATTAAGAGAAGTCTAATGAAAAAAGCGTATTACTCTATAAATAATTATATAAAGGATGATGCAGCTTGGATAGATGTTGCTTAGTTCCACATTAACAGGCTCTAATAATTCTGGTTGACCAGGACTGATATGCTCATGTTATAATACCTTCCTTATATGACAAACATTTTTTTATTGTAAATGTTAAACTTACAATAGTTACCTATAAATAAGAACTCCAAAAATAACAACAAAATTGTAATAACTGATAAAGCTGTGTTGTTCTATTCGCTTCTCAACTCAGTATAAAACATTGAAGCGAACTGTCAAGACAATGTTATTTCCTTGATATTTGTTATTTAAGCAATTTAGTTTTATTAATTTTAAGTTAACCTGTCCATGTAGGCTATGTGCTTCTAAGGAAATAAACGTTTTGACTTTGACTTAATGATAGTGAAAATAATATAATTTAAAATAATTATTTCATTACTGTTATAAACAACATTATAAAATCATTTATACAAGATACAAGATACAAAATTATTTATTTCCATAGTTTGATTTTACAAAACTTAGACACGTCAAAATAGATTACAAAAAAACATATAGGTCATAGGTGCTTAAAGATAAGTAGGAAATAAATTTATGGTATCTGGTCGCTTCGCTTTTTTTACACTAGAGCAAAGAAGCGATTAGAAACTCTAGCTCATTTTTGTATTGAAACTTTACAATCATTATTTGTTTGTTAGTCTTGTTTTTGATTTTGTGTTGGAGCAGATTCCGTCCCAAGCAGTTTTGTCCTCAAGGTAATCTGATATATTATAATAAGCTTTTTTACAAAGATTGTTTTTTACAATTTTCTTAAATTTAGTAATTGACAACTGTTGCAATTCTTTGGGAATCTTGTTGTAGAAGCGTATACATTGCCCTTTGAATGATACATTAACCTTATGCAGCCTAGTGGTGGGCAAAGCGAGTTTATATTTATTTCTTGTATTTACATTGTGTTTATCACTATTTTTTGTAAACAAATTAATATTTTTATGCGTATACATAATGGCTTCATAAATATATTGACAAATGACGGTCAATATGTTTATTTCTTTGAATTTATCACGTAGCGAATCTCGGGGACCCATATTATAGATAGCACGAACAGCCCTTTTCTGCAGTACAAATATGGTATTTATGCGTCCTACTCCAGCACTCCCCCACAGCAAAATACCGTATGACATAATGCTATGGAAGTAACTAAAGTAGACCAGTCTAGATGTTGCAATATTAGTTAAAACTCTAATTTTTTTGACTGCGAAAGCAGCAGAACTGAGCCTTTTCGACAATTTATCTATATGAGGGTCCCATTGAAGCTTGCTATCTAAAGTTATACCTAGGAATACAGTATTTTCAACGAGCTCTAAATTGTCGCCCTTTATTTTAATATCTACAGAACCTTGTTTTACATTAGGTAGTGAAAATCGAATACATTTAGTTTTATTTTCATTCAATAATAGATTATTGGATTCAAACCAATGGACTACTTTCGAAATTGCATTATTTACCTTGTCAAAGTTATTAGTGCGACGATCTATTTTAAAAAGAAGTGAAGTATCATCAGCAAATAATACAATTTCATGTTGATCCTGTACAAGATGTGGCAAGTCATTTATGTATATCAAAAAAAGGTAAGGTCCTAATATGGATCCCTGAGGTACACCCATTGACACTAAGGACCCTGGAGATCGTTTCCCGTTGACATCAACTCTTTGAATTCTTTCGCTTAAATAGGAAGCAAAAAGATCCAAGGATTTGCCCCTAATTCCATAGTGGCTCAATTTCCTGATCAATGTTTCATGGTGCACGCAATCGAATGCCTTAGATAAATCACAAAAAATTCCTATTGCATCCTGCGACTTTTCCCAAGCATCATAAACATGAGTTAGTAACTCAACACCAGCATCAGCAGTGGACTTGCATTTAGTGAAGCCATATTGCTTGTTATGTAGTAAATTATTTGCATCAAAATAATTTACTACATAAGAGAGCCGGACCAGAATTATCATGTCCTAAACTAACATTGCAGTCACATCCGGATAATATCCTAGTCTCAAGACTTGCCTGGCTATTCAGTAAAGCATCCATGGCTAGACTGAGTTCCCTGATTTCATCACCTGACCTTTGATACATGGTTTGGTAATGGGTCATGGAACGCTCAGCCGAACCAAGTTTACATGTCAGATTCTCTATTTCTGTTTCATATTGAATTCTACTACAATTAAGCTCATTTGTGCATAACTGTAGCTTATCCAACAATGATCCAGCAATAATAGATTTTTTAACAGCTTTTTTATGAATTATTAACATTTTTTTAGTTTTTTTTATGATTTTATTGATTTTTATGTATTTTTTTAACTTATTTTTGCTAGGCATGTGTATTTTGTTTATGTTAGAAGCTGCCACATGACCAACACTGTCATCATTAGTTAGGTCAATAGTATATAGTGAAGGATTCATGATAGCGCTTTCAACAGAAACATGGCCAGTGATATTATGAGGTAAGAGTTCATTGTACAGACTATTTGTGGTGGCAATGGCAGAGTGTTGAGCCGTTTCTTCCAACTGTGTGATTATATGGTGGGCATCACACAACTCCTTCTCCAAAATAGAAGTTCTTTTCAGTGCTGACTCATACTCAATGCCACAATTTTGGTCATACCTATCAACTATTGTCTGGAGTTTATCGCGGTCTTCTATTACGGACGTATTTAATTGATATAAGACAGAAAGTTCATTTTTCAGTTTTTTGTTTTGTTCTAAAGAGTCTAAAACAATTTTTTCATTTTGTTCTATTTCAAGAAGTAACTGTGCATTCTGATCTTTAGATTTTTGCAGTTCCAATAGAACTAAATGGAGTTTAGATTGCTCGTCCTGACGAGACAAGCCTTTGCGGGTCATCATAATTAAATACTGTGACAAATCAAAGATTCTAAGTTTCAAAATGCACAATGTCTAGGTTACTCAGTTCAAGAAAATGCCTGTAGGTAGGTACTTACGTGCCAGTCGGGGTCTCAACTAAATTGAAATAGTATTCTAGGCCCACGAAACACAATTTACACCACAAACACTTTCGAAAAACGTAAAAAACCCAGCAAGATATTTTGAAATCACTAACCGAAATACACTGAAATCCGAGTGGCCAATACACACTTTTACAATACTTTTTGGACTTAAATATAATTTTAACATGTAAGGTTCACGTTATTTATGCGATGAATTTGGAAAACACTGTGAAATACTATCTAATTATTGAAATAATTAATTATAAAATTAGTATGAAAACAGAGAACATCTGTTCGCTAGGGTTGCCAGCCCAAAAAATAGTTAGTAGTAGTTATATTAAACACAAACAGTTATTATCAAATTTAGATTAACTATACATTAATAAATTTAGAATTTTTAGAAGAAATGCTACATCCGCTGAGTAAATTTCTTTTTTTTTTGCTGAGAAATGAAGTTGGCCTCCTTTATGTGCCCGTCAATGGTGAAACTGGCTATTCTTAGAAAAATGTGACTTCAGCAAAGAGTTTACTGCTTTTTAAACATCTTTTGGCGCAACAGATTTTTTTGTAGGCTTTGAGTGATTTTGGTCCATTGTGGTCCGGACCATAACGGGCCAGAATCACTCAAAGCCTGGAAGTCTGCTGTCCGGACAACAGACTTCTTGTGGGCTTTTCTGCGATGTGCGTTGTTCCAACGGCACGCCGCGGTTTGTAAATCTAGTGCTAAAATAGACCTTATGGTTACAGGTACAAGGGCGAGCTGCCGGAGGGGCGGCACTTGCGCGTCGACAACAAGAACTTCTACTTCGACATCGGACAGAACAACCGCGGCATCTACATGAAGGTCTCAGAGGTACACACGGCGCGACTTATATCCCGCTTTCAGAATAACACATATATTTCACTGCAATCTAACATTGCCGTGTTGGCTAAGTACACTCTTAGGGTTTAGACCACGCCACGCACCTCTGGATTTTCCTTCTTGGAAAATGTATGTGTGCTTTAAAACACGAGCCTTAACGGTGAAGGCAAACGTCGTGAGGAAACCGGCATGCTCTGAGAACTTTAAAGAGTTTGAAGGACACGTGACATTTACCAACTAGCATTTGGTCAGCGGGGTGAATTTAGGCCTAATCTCTCGCCAAGAGGGAAGTCCCTGTGTCCCAGCAGCGGGAACGTTAATAGGGGGGAGGTGATGATGCTCTTACATTCGCCATACGGTCGCTATAAGATTACGGATTGGAGAAATTACTTCAAGTTTCATAATACATACTTTTTATTTTCACTTGAATACAATATCGATATATGACTTACACCGTGCACTAAACCTACGCTTTAGCCCAAATACTACTACTAAGCTACCTGTAGCCGCTAGATTACTAAAATATTATAATTATAATTAGTTCGACATTTACATAGATTACTTGAAAAATTGTACGCATGTTTCTTCTTTTTAATGTGATAGAAGTTATCACGTCAATACGTGTAATCCGAGTCTTAGCATTTTTCAACCTACCTATTATAAAATTACTAAACGCATCCGTCCATGGAACTTCCAAATATAAAGTCGCAGGTCTCCCACAACAATTCACAGGTGAAAAGCAACTTCCGCACCGCCATCACCGTGCCCGAGAAGTGCTGGGGCCGCTTCCGGGACATCCTCAACGAGTACTGCGACAAGATGTGCCGCCCCGCGCCGCTCGCCGACTCACAGGTAGCGCCCGCCGCGCAGGTAGCGCCCGCCTCGCAGGTAGCGCCCCACTCCCAGGTACACGACGACAACCACTCCGACTCACATTTCATAACTACCGCGTACACAGACTCAATTGCCTTAGGACGCGGCTTATATTAGAATCGCTAGAATATTGCTAGAATTGCACAATTGGAGACACATTTCATTAAAGATAAGCTACAATATAGGTCCAAGGCCGACTCACATACCACACTACACCGACTCAATTGCATTAAGACGCGGCAAATATTAGATGATGATAAGCAACAATATAGGTCCAAGGCTGTAACCTTGAGGTATCAATCAATCAATCATTTATTAAAACCAAGGAAAGTAATACATAATAAATGCATTCTTAAGAACTTTACGTCCTGTGCTAGTTAGTGTTACAGCAAGGTACCACGCAAATACCCTGCAAACCACGTATACATATAAAAATCTTACAAAGGCATATAAACAAATACCTTACAGACTAACACACAAAACTTTAAACAAATTAGGGATTTTTCTTCGTGAACGCACCCCTAAAGCGACGGTATACGACGATAAATCCTTATAAAAAAATCCTAATTGCTAGAATCACACAATTAGATACAAATTTCATAAAATTTAAGCTGCAATATAGTACCAAGGCCATTGTTACCTTGAGGTACCCCTTAGTTAAATTATTGATTTTTTTCGTTTTTACTAACAACATATTACGAACTTGTGGTATATTGTTATTATCTTGTTTCGTTAACATCGTAAGCAAGAGTAACAGTGAAGCATAACAATTTGCAATTTTTAGGCAAAATAAACATTGTCAAACGCTTTGCTGAAGTCAACAAAGATAATATTGTATCCGAAAATTGCTTTTTAGTAACCAGTGAAAATTAAACATAATAAATAACAAATATGTATTCTCACAGTTAAAAAGCTTGTTTTAAATGTTATTTTATAAGGACCGTATTTATTTTCAGGATACATTCAGCGGTAGCGCCGCGAACCGGATTTGATATGCGCGCTGCACGACCCGAAAGCGCGACCCACGGGCCGGCCCAGCTTGTATATATTAGACTAAATACGTATATATTCGACGCAACATCTGGACATTCCGACGATTCATTTTCAAAATTACAGTAGCACGCGCTACTCCGGTCATAGGGTCGGGTCGCATCGAACGCGACGCGGATGTTGGAAAAAAATTGCGATTTAAAGTCGACAGCAAGAGGAAACTGAATATTTAAGCAAAATTCTTTCAACAATCTGTATATACGTCGATTAGTTTAGCCAGGCAGTTGTATTAGCATCTGTTACTGTCATAACTACAGAAGAAAAAAACATCTTTTGTGATGGCTATCGCGTTCTTTTCCTCCCGACGATATAGGTGTAAGATATTGTGATAAAAAAAAATATTTGAGCTTTATTTTATTTCTCTCGTAATCAAGTATTAATAAGTAGCGTCGGGGTACTGTCGAACCGTTTCTGCATGGTACTAATAATGTTTGCACTTGACAGGTTTATTTGTTGTTGATTAATTGTGATACTTAGCGCAGCGGTGGGTCGGAGTGACAACTCTAGCATTCAAATATGGCGGCGCGTGCTGCTGTCAGTCTGACGTTTGACACTGACATTGGCAGACGTCTGGCGGCAGGCGCATGCGCCCTTGACAGTGGCGACCGAGGCGCGCCGAAAGAGATTTTAGGTGGGCCTCGATCGCGTGAAATGAAATTTCAAAATTATTTCACAATTATTTGTGGCCTTTTAAATTTTAAAATAACGCACCTCTAAGGGGTCGATCGAACTAACTTTAAGCTTTGAGCTTTATTTTTTTTAATTGTTTTATTTGGCTTATTCTTGTAAATACGGTTTCTTTGGCAAATTATTTTGAAAGTTGTAATGAATTAAACTAAATGGAATTTAGATTCCTAGTAAGTCATATTTTTTGTTAAGTTATATTTTGCCAGGTTATTTTTGACGTAATTTGACATTTGACAATCAAAATCTAGAAAGTACACTGGCGTTATCACTAACGATCATAATAAAAGAAACCACTTATCTAGTTTGTAGGTGTATGTGTTTTTAATATGAATTATTTAATATTAGTTTTTTTTTGTCTGTTTACACTTGATGTACGGCACGGGTGGGTGCGGGGTTCCGTTCCGTTGGTAAAACTTACCTTAAGTCTTCTACTATAAGGTTTATATGCCTCTGCATCTGTTTCCCAGTGATCTACCCCTATATATTACCCACTTCGAAATGTTATTTAAATAAATGTGACAGATTGAACTGTCACTGTCACAATTGTGTAAGTTTTATTCAACGGAATAGGTTCTGAACTACAAGACACGGGTGTTTACAGGTCGAAGCGTGCTGGAATTCTGCCTTTTGGAATATTATTTCCTATTTTAAATTTATGTATTACGAATATTTTAAAACTTGAAATTTAACATACTTAAATGGCTCTGGGGACGGAAAGGAGCTATACGATTTAGTGCTGATATAATTGTGACGGGAATATCTACGTTTCTGTCCCATACATGCTAGACCTTCATCAGGTCGGCAAAGTTACGAAACGTCAAGAAAAGTAACCTGTAACTCAGTCCTGTAATCCATAAGAGAGCTTCCTATAAATTGGCAGAATTCCATCGCGCATTAGTACTCGAATGACGTAGTTAAGAGGCGCTGCTGTGATATTCTGGTAGGCGGGACGATCCGAGCGATTTTAAACGTTACTGTTATGTATTGCGATGAACGCAGCCGCGGCATTCTAAATTTGGTAAGGTTATTCCAAATAAGTAAGCACAGAAAACAATTTGGCTATAAGTTTTCTGTAAAAGCAGAGATAAGGTTGTTTAAATAATATGTTTAGTATGGATTGGCTTAGCTGTAGGAAGTAGGAATCTACTATGATAATAAATGATGTCATTGAAAAATGTTAAAAAAAAAAAGTTTAAGTTTAGGATGGTGTTGCAAGATATGGGAATGTAATTTGCATACAAGTAAATTTTGAAATAGAACTTTCGTTTCATAGATTTTATTTTATTGTGTCATTGATTAAGCATTTACTCCAGAAAAATTATGATCAGGAATTATTACGTAATAAAAATACGTTGCAATTTTATTTTTTTATTAATATACTTTAAATACATGCAGTCTCCACTCTTTATACAGTCGAAATACTTGTTTAAAAATATTATGTCGTCATGAATTGGATATCGCTATAGCTTGCCTTGTCTAAACTAGTGTCCGCCTATAGGTGCGAGCGAGACGCACTAGCCGCGGCTGCGTTTATGTGGATAGGTTAAGTTTGGTTAGTAAGCACCCCGTGTTCATGGCTTGCGGAGAATTATTTACTAAAAATAGTTTCAAATAGCGCCGCGCCATCTATTTTAAATATCAATAACTAACATGTGCCACAATTCACTCCACAAAGTTATAGTCATGAAACTTGTTCAGTACCGGGATATCAGAACTGGGCAGGATATGTCAAAGAATTCTCCTCAAGCCAAGTTGTGTTTGTGTTGTGTGCATGTATATTATCATGTATGTAAGTGTAAGAGTGCGCGGGACGCAGTAGTCGTAAGTTCGGAACTACATCAGGCGTCTGACGTGCCTTTACATAATTTACTAATGTATTTATGCATTTTGTTTAGCTATCTTCTATTGTTCACTCTTTAATTCGGCACTGCGGACTTGAACGTCGCTAATCTATAACGAATCAAAATGATATTTGGGGAATTTAAGTTGTACTAATTTCCCCTCGAAATTGATTCAGTGCGTTAAAGTGAATTGCACAGAGCACTTTGCGGCAGTGTATCAGGTTCATTTTGTTAAGCTAAAGGGTGGATTTTAGGAGGTGCGTTTTTTTGTTTTTCATTATTTGTATGTTGACGAGTGCGGCGCCGCCGAGGCGTCCCCGCGCCGGGACCTCGGAGCCGGCGCCGGCGCGGCCGCGTTCGTTTGCCGTCCGCTTGCTTTATCTATTGTTCTCTGTTCGTATTCACTATGCTTTTTTTTTAAATCACTACAGAAAAACGTATTGAATATGAACATTATGTTAACACTTATCTAGCTAAGAGTGTCGCAAAGCGACGCTTGAGATCCATAATTCCTATTTTTGAGTCACTGTAGTCGTAAAATAAGCAATATAGAGCCGCTCGAAGAGTTTCACCGTACTTCGATTATTTTTTGTAAGTTAATGCAAGTTGTATAATTTTTTTTCTGTTAGTTTAACGCTTTGTATCGCTTTGTTTTGGTCCGATGGTCGCGGCGCGTGTCGCGAGCTGGGAGCGGGTTTCCTGCTTTCAAATTGTAATTTTCCAATGTCTTAGCTTCTCGGTCGCTGTGTGTATCTGTAAAGTTAGTTCGTAACCTCGTTTGTAATCTAGTGAAGCAGGAAACGCGACGATCGAACTCTCAGGTCAGCGTATTACATTTAATAGATTATATCTCTCACCTAAATATAGCAATAGGCGGATGTCTAGATCGCACGCGATCTACCATCCATAGGATAACACTACATCTTTCTGTGACCATAAGTCTAATATAGAAAAAAAAACAAAAGTTGTGACGTCCGATACAAATAAAAAAAATACTATAAAAGATTCACTTATAGAAATATATCGCGGGTGCGGTGCGGTCCATTAAGTAAGTTAGGATACGGGAGCGCCGGGAGTATGCTAGAACTATTAGTCGTATCTAGGTGTAACGTTCCGTAGTGTTCCTGTGTGTTGGCTCCCATCGTCGCTTTTCCGAGGTCTGCTCGAAGGTTCTAGATTCTAGAAGCTCGCGGGGGTGCCCTTAACTTTCTTAATCCCCCCCTCCCCCCAGTACACACCTTTCTCCCTCTAACCTATCTCTTTCTCTCTCGTTCGCATCTTTGGGCGCCCCCCCGTGACTCAAACGGCTTAATTTTAAACAACTTTATGGTACAAAATGTAATTTAGTTCCATAGTTTAAGATCCAGAGTCTATATTTAGAATATTTGAAAGTATTCCTCCTCCGGTATAGTAACGGTCAATAATTAAAAATTATTATATTTAAAGAGATTTATAACATGAAATGTTTAATATTAATGTTGTGAAGCTAGAGTGAGTTGAATTGGGCAATAATGTAGTGGGTAGCGGGTTCGTTCGCTGGTCTGGGGTCGGCGGGCTTCTCTCTTGTCTCAGCACTCTTGTAATACGTAGTAGGCCGCCGACCTACGTCTGAAGAGCTGCAACTGTGACCTCGCCTTCCCAACTACTCATTGAGTCTAAGCTC
Source organism: Gymnoscelis rufifasciata (assembly GCA_929108375.1). NCBI lineage: Eukaryota > Metazoa > Arthropoda > Insecta > Lepidoptera > Geometridae > Gymnoscelis > Gymnoscelis rufifasciata. The sequence continues at coordinate 10,089,790 of OV815327.1, forward strand.
CGCCATTTTGTTAACCCAATAATTGTCGCTTAAAATGGCCGAACTTATGTTCCTACTATCCATTTTTGTTACCTACCATAACTGTTATATGCTTCCCTTCTTATATATGAAGCTTTATTTACAATGTTATAAGTGTTTGTCTGTTACTTTTATATCCCTATAGCATTTTTATGTTTACCTTGATTTACCTCGTTTTTGGCTAGGTCAGGTCACTTTGCATTCGGTGTGTTAGTCAATTATTAATCTACATTATTCATGCTCATATAACGGAGTCTGTCGCACTCCCCTTTATGTGGCTTTGACACGCTAATGTCGCACTGTCACAACCGTTGTGTCCACTCTATGTGGTGTTTGTATCAACTCTATAGTTGGTGACATAGAGTTGATGTACACCTTGTGTTTTTCTTGCATTATTAATGTCTTTTTTATGGATATCTCTTTCATGTTGTTTTGGAAGATCTGGCATTTAACCAAATATTTCTAAAGAGATTTCTTTGTCTAACAATTCGATGGTTGTATTAAATATATATATAATACAATTTAACAATAAAGTTTTCTTTATCTTTATCTCTATAGAGGATATCCCCTTACGTGAAAGTAGACTTCTGTTTTTAGTTATTTTCAGCTTAAAATAACCGTCCTAAATAGTAAAGTAATATTGAAACATGTTTTCAGATTATACTTTATATACCTAGGTAGTTTACAATTCTAGTATCTATCAGTTAACTTGCTAATTTATGTTAACATCCTCTAGAGATCAGATGGAGGAACATCCTCTATCATCATATGTGGTCTGATAAATGATTATTCTCTGCAACATCTGACAGCCATATGGCAGCTGGTACCCCGTTCTATACGTAAATACCTCATTGTTGATTCTTTAAAGTCTATCTGCTAGTTTAGTTGAGACGTCTTGTTTCCTGCGAATACCTCACGTAGGTGCGATGCCTCCGGGAGTGGGGCAGCCCGTCGCCGCACCGCCGCCGCAACTCTCACTCACCTAGATACGAATGAATCGACTAAGAAATAAAATTACAAAAAAATATTAAAAAAAATAATTCAGAGAGTTATAATAGTAATAGTTTTAATTATATTACTGATATTAATTGATGTTTTGCTAAAAGATAATTTATCTGTGCGTTACGTTTTGAGCGGGGGTGTATGTTACATCCATCGCACACACACAACACTAACACGTTTTCTATATACATATGTTATCACCGCTGTACACATTTTTTGTTTATACAGTCTAAAATAAATATATAAATATTTTTACCGGGTAAATAAAATACAACAAAAGCCACATGTGAAAGGTCATATAGTAGATTGTATTTTATTTTCCCAGTGACATTAATAGTACAACAACCGCCACTATTGTAACAAATAAAACGAGAAACCTCGAAATTCATATATTTTTACAAATAAGCAATACCACAGTACCTGAAATTAAATGAGAAGATATAATATAGAACGTTGATGATGTAATAGAACGGAAATAATAGAGGTTTGACATTACTTGGCGGTTCGTTAGCAGGACAGGCACACCGCGCAGTGCAGGATTATACTATGTATTATGTTTATGTTGTATTGTATCGTAAGAACGGCTTCAGGACAGGAAACGGGGTTCGACGCCGACATCTGACTCTCTTTTGTAACATGCTGACCGGACTCCTGTTCGGCCGGACGGTCGGCGGTGGATGGGCGGGCGACCGCCGCTAGGGTAATGAACGGTTGAAGGGATCACACGAGTGATAGGAGTAGATAGGTATCTCGATGTAACCGGGGCGCGCGCAGCCGCTCGCACAGGATGGCAAGCCTGACGTCTTTACAGCGTCTTTAGACGCCTCCGAACTAGGAAACGCTGTGATTGCGCGCGCCGCGGACGAACGAATTGTAAGGACGTGCCATACACGTTGCGAGGTTGGCAGCGCTGCGGGTTTGTTACAGCGCTGCCAACCGCGGGCCACTTTGCTAGTGTGCTTTCATTTTTTCTCACATTGGCCACGGGCGTAGCTGTAGACGGTCGCGTAGACTCGCCATTGTCAGAAAAAGATGAAATTGTAAGATAGGGTACCCTAGTACGTCCAAGAGGAAGGAGAATTTCGGTTTCGTGTCATTTTAACCTTTATAGGTAATGTTTTTCATGTTTGTAAGGTAAGCGAGCTCAGCAGTTCGACTGGACGGCTGACAGTCCGATCGGACTGGCGGGGCTGAAGGCTAGCGGTCGGACGACGAGTAATATCACAAGACGGGGTGAGGTGAACTAATACTGCCAATCGATTGTAGTTTATATGTAATTAATAATGATTTGTAGAATAACGATTTCGTATTATTATGTCTATAATATTTATGTATAGTATTGGAGCGCGGTGGTTAGGTGTTGATCAGATATTCCGGTAAGAAGCAGTGGTATTCGGTTTTTTTTGTGCCTTCTCATCTCTAATCTCGACAATAGATGTACTACGATTCATTTAGTCTTGTAAATTTAGGGTGTTTGGAAATATTCTGCCACCGTTTTAATGTTTTCCTTAGGAGAGGCGATGGATACATACAACTGTGTTCTGTAGTGTACCGAAGTGACAGGGCGTTGTCTAGATAGGTTTGCACTCGTCGCCGAGTCGTATCCGCCATCTTGTGACGGCGCGGACACGAAATGGCGGCGCGTGTTATTAAGCGCGGATTTAAGAGCTAAGTTGTAAAAACTAGATCGCAATATAAATGTTGGTTGTTAGGCTTACGGTGACGGCATATTGGGTGTTGTGTATGGAGAGAGTGGGCTGGACTTGCAGGGCGGTCTATTCAACGTAATTTGAATATCATTCGAGAAGTTTCCATTCCCCGGATTGTTTAGACTCCTGCAACGGTAGATAGTTTTGATATCGTGTAGAATTGTGGGACTGACATGGCTCATGTGATGAGGATAAATTTGTTTGGACTTTATTTGTTTTTTCAAAATTGGTAATTTCTCAATTCGTGTATGACACGGCTCGCTTCTTGAGACTGGTTCGGTGTGGGCGGGGCGGCCTCTGGCGGCGGCACCCGGAACTGACATCACCCTGGGCCGCCACTGGTCGCCCCTAAGGCGCTTTGCTACTTGACTCACAATTGTTCAATCAAAAAAGTCACTTTATAAATAAGGCGACCAACTATGGTAGAGAATCGTGAACATTGTCAGTCAAGAAGCGGACGCCAGGTAAGAGTATCCAAAGATTGTATAGTGTGATGTATGTATAACTTCCTATAGGTTTATTATTATACTTGTATTTTATAATAATTGTTTTTTTTTTACTATAATTTGGCACTAGACGATAGAGTCGAAATTGTAATGTCAGAGATGTCCTGATTGATTTTGGATTGTAATACCTAATAATCGTATGGCAGTCACCGGAGCACAGGCATACTCTAAATTGAAGGAAGGAAGTGCGGTAGAGATTTATTGGTTTGGAATGTTGAAGGAATCCGCGCTCGCGCAATGAGAACTCAAAATTTGCTAAGCAATTCTCGACTTTATCGCGAGCGCGGAGGGTTTAAAATCGGTATGGATAAGGTGGCAGTCAAACTGCAGCTAGATGGTGCTTGTGTGTACTTACGATGGTTATCATTATGTTAATTTCTAAAAATTATCTGTAAATGCCTTTATTTGTATGTAAATTTTCTGTTCGGTTCTGAATTTTGTAAACGCGCCGCTTAGCCTTGTAACAGCGCCACCTGTTTCACTTTCAGAACTAACGCGAGTTACACTATTCATATTGAAAACGGGTTTATTAAGCATATCTCCCCCTTCTATTCCCCTCAAGAAGGAATTGTCATAAGGGAAGCGGGAGAGCGCTCGTCCGGGCTTCGTAACGCTCGGCGCGGCTGAGTAAAACCTCCTTTTCAAAATGAATAGCGCCACCTGTGTTTGCGTTTTGGAGTTGCGTTGAGCGCCACCTAGTTGGTGGTGTTGGTACTGGGCCGCGGCGCGGAGCCGTCGTGGCGTGATTGTAGGGTGTGTGTACGGGGACAGGCTCGCTCGATACACAAGGCGGAATATTGGTGCGCGGTGACGCAGCCGCGCTGTATGTAGCGAAAAGTTTTAATGAATAAATGGTGAAAAATAAAGAAATTACAAAAAAAAATGGGGTATTCTTTTTCCCAGAATAGTTTGTTTACAGTGGTGGTAGTACAGCGCCATCTATGTCAAGATTAAGTAGGTAGGTTATTTAATGTACATAGTAGTTTGTGAAATAATTGACAGAGTTCGTTACTAGCTGTCTGTTGCGCCTAACTCATTAAAGCCATAGTAAGATTATAATACAAAAACGGAAGATAAGATATAAAACACAGTGATTATATACTTTCTGTTAAAATAGTCTAAAATCCGGCATCGACTTCCACAGAGCTGATAAATTATAATCATAATAATAATTACCATATATTTTAGGCATCTCAGGCCCACTACTTATGCCTATATACCTTACAGACTAACATACAAAAAAATATAAATCTTATAAACTAAAGTGTCCGTATCGTGGATCATCTGTTACGGCGGTGTAGCCTTGCAGTGTAGGCGACCGACCGCCAAACTCATAAAACATATTTTATATGTAACAAATTCAGTTTTATAAAAAATTATGTATATAAAAATAAGTTTGTTAATATAATCTCAAATAGTCTACTTAATTTAAAAATATTATGATTTATAGAACACCTACATTAGGAATTTAGGACCGAGTTATTTTGCGCAAGGGCAGTAGATTATCTACTACGTGAGTAAGAGATTAACTTGTTGGCATTAAAATAAATAAATGTTATCAATAACACTTAAATTTATTTATATTTTTTATTAAGTGTAGGTATCTGGCATACATTTATGTGCATATGTTTATACCTGACAACCGAGAAGGTAGGTAGTTTATCCCGGCCGCACAATCCTGCTACTATTATAAAGGCGAAAGTTTGTAAGTATGGATGTTTGTTACTCTTTCACGCAAAAACTACTGAACCGATTTAAATGAAATTTGGTACACAGAATCTCTAGAGCCTGAAAAATAACATAGGCTACTTTTTACCGCGGGAAAACGTCATTCCGCGGGAAAATCCATTATAACGCGGGTAACACCGCGGGGCACAGCTAGTCTATTATAATTATATACACATATTTTTTTTAAATAGTCATTCTAGAAAATGTTTAGTAAACCCATTTTAATATATTTTCATATTGTTTCAACATACTAAATCTAATTATGTACGCGCAGTAATTCCGGACTATTGCATCAAATTGGATGATTATTTCTTCTGTGTTTGTAATTTTTAGGCCAAGATTTGTATAGACTTAAATAATCCTACTAGGTAATATTCAAGCGCTGAAGTCTGTGAGGATTTAAGTTTATTGCTTTTTCACGCAAAAACTACTGAATGGATTTAGATAAAACTTCTTATTATAGCTTACATATCAGAATAGACTACTTTTTACTCCGGCAAATTACCGATTTTCGTGGGAATATGCAATTATTGCGAGCAAAGCCCGAATTGAGTCAAATTTGGTTTATGCATATGTTTCCCAGTATAAAGGACAAAAGCTACTTTATACCGCGCGGGAAAAATAATAATACTCGTACTTGGGCGGGCAGATAGTATCAAATACTTCTTAGATTTTTCGTTTTATTATTAATTCCTCAATACTATACATAGTTTTTACTGTGTTTTTACTCAATATTATACTGTGTGCAGGCAAAAGTCAATTTACTATACTGCCACGTCTTCTGATTTCGACTAAACGAGGCAGTATGATCGAATGAATAAAGGGCGACTTCTATTGAACATATCTATTTCTATTCTTCTCATAAAGGTATTATTTTCTTATCTTATCTTACTAATAATTTGGCTAATTTTGGAAGGATTAGGTCTTGTAGGTAGGTAGGTACTATTAATTAAATAGGTATACCAGAAACGATCTTAATAAAGACGAAAAATTTTATAAAATATATTTTGTAAAAAGAAGTAAAACACCTTATTAGGTGTTAGTTTCAAATGAATTAAGTGTGTAACGAGGCTGATAATAATCTGTTCATCCATTAACTCTCATCCGCGAGAGATAAGCCATTGAACAGATCAGCGATAACACGGTCTTTTCTCTGAGGGCTTTTCACTCCTGCAACGGGGCATAGATTCGTGACGAGGTGATAATAATCGAATGTTGAAGGGCTTTTTGGTCCTGCGTGCCGGATCTATTGCAAGGTGTTATTGAAGAGTCAGTTTCAGTGCATTTATTGGTCCAATTAAATACATGTTTGTACATTTAGATAGGTCATATTATACATTACATATTCACAAGGATATTCAATTTAATTTACAAGTAAAATTCATCAGCTAAAGCTTCGTCAATATTATAAAAAGATTTTAACATTAAATAGTTTCTTATAGCTACACTGTATTCTGTAATTTTAAGTTTTCTTATATGCAAAGGTAATTTATTATAAAATTTAATACTTAAATACAAAAAACTCTTGTTTAACTTAGCTAGCCTATGATTTGGGATTGACACATCATTCTTTCTGCGTGTATTATAATTATGTTTGTCACTTTGTAAATCTAAATTATCTATATGCATTTTTGCATAAATACAGTTTTGTAATATATATTCTCCAGTAAATGTCATTATATTTAAATGTCTAAATTTGTCTCTACAAGAGTCCAACTTACTCAGTTGTAACAGAAAACGTATTGCTCGCTTTTGCAGTACCTATAAATATTCTATCAGATTGGGCAGCATTTCCCCATGCCAATATCCCATATTTCATGACCGAGTGGAAGTACGCGTGATAAACTGACTTGGCCGCCTGAATCCCACTTAATTGTCGGATAGTTTTAATGGCATAAGCAGCTGCTTTTAGTTTACCTGATAGGCTGTCAATGTGATGAGTCCAAGTTAGCTTACTATCTATCTTAATTCCTAGAAATTTTAATTCTATAATTATATTCATGTCATTTTTTATAATCGTGTCTTTTGCAGGGTCAATACTATGTCCATTACCTAAAAAAAATCTCATTATATTTGTTTTATCAATATTTAGTAGTAAATTGTTCGCTTTGAACCATTCCATAATGTCGTTGATAAGTTTATCTAGTTTCAAATTTACATTTGATTTATTACTGTCACTTACTATAATTGTAGTATCGTCTGCAAATAAAACTATATTTTCTGTTTTGTCTACGCAAGTTACAATATCATTTACATAAAGTAAAAACAGTAGAGGACCAAGAATAGACCCTTGAGGTACACCTAAATTCATACTACATGATTCTGACACACATGACCATTACATTCGGTTAATTGAATCCTATTTTGCAAATAGGATGTTATTATGCAAAGCTCATTTTTACGTATGCCATAATGGTTTAATTTGGCTAGTAGTGTTTTGTGGCGAACGCAATCAAAGGCCTTAGAAAGATCACAAAAAAGGCCATATGTGTTTTTAGATCCATCTAAGTCCCACATTACTTTTTCTAATAGTCCTGTTATAGCATCAGTAGTACTCTTCTTTCTTTGGAATCCAAATTGTCTCTGATTGATTACATTATTGTTTTCCAGGTAATGATAAAGTTCATTCGCTACATATTTTTCATAAACCTTACTAAATATTGGAAGTAAAGAAATTGGCCTATAATTATTAGCTTCTGTTCGAGTCCCCTTTTTAAATAAGGGGATTACTTTCGCAATTTTAAGTATGTCTGGAAAAACGCCTCTACTAATACAATCATTTATGCTAATGGCTAAAGGTTCCGCTAATACAAATTTCAATTTCTTAAGTAAGTGCATAGAAACTCCCCATAGATCGCAAGTTTTTTTAGGTTTAAAGTTACCTATTATTTTAATAACATCGCTCGGTGTCATGTACCTTAAGGAAAACGTAGTTTTACTAGACTCAGTAAATTTTGACAAGAGAGCTATAGCTTTACCTTCAGATCTTACCAAATTTCTAGTTAAGTTATTAGCAACCTGGGAAAAAAAAGTATTAAAATAAATAGCTATGTCAGACGGTGAAGTTAAAATGTCATTTTTGAAATTCTTTATTTTACTAATGTCAGTGCTATGATCTATTTCTTTTCCTGTTTCTTTCTTAATTACTCTCCATGTTGTTTGTATTATATTATCTGATGAAATAATTTTGTTCCGGATACTAATCTGTTTGGCAGTTAAAGTACATTTTTTAAGAATTTTATTGTATTTACGTATGTGTTCTAATGTTTTTATCGTTAGTCAATGTTAACAAACTATACAATTAATTTAAGCGATTTTGAGATTTTTTTAGCCCGGGGGTAGTCCATTCATAGGCTTTTTTCCTTTGGCTTTTTAAAATTTTTTAAAAGGCATAACTGCATCTAAATGTCTCATAAATTGTGTGAAAAAGTCATTAAAAGATGTATGGATATTGTATCTATATTCCTCGGTCAAGTTATGTATAAGAGTGTCTATTTTGTACTTGTTATTTAATCTTTGTTTTATTATTTTATTACATTTTATGTCATTATCAATAACTACAGTCACTAGTTGAGCAAAATGATCCGATTTTACTCCAGGACCCACGCTTGCGCTTAATGTTTCTACCGAAGAGAATATATTATCAATACATTTAGCACTATGGCTTGTCAGTCTAGTTATATCTTTAATATTTTGCCTTAAGTTGTAACAACCAAAGAGGTCCATTAAATTATTTAGCTGATTACTATTACCTAAGAAGTTTACATTAAAGTCCCCGCAAACAATTATGTTCTTATAAACTGATAATTTTGATTTCGTTAACATTGATAAGCTAAGGTCAAGTTTTGTTATGAATTCCGAAAAGTTGCCATCAGGTGAGCGGTAAACTACTAGTATTATAAATTTATTCGTTTCTATACAACTAGCTTCAAAATCTTTTTCCACAATAAGTTTATCTATATCTTTTCTACATTTAGCTTTAAAACCATTTTTTACCAGGATACCAGTACGGCCTCTTCCATATTTATATCTTCAACTAGCACTAACTAATGAATGAGAAATAAATAAAATAAATAAATAAATAAATAAATCAGATTTTTACTTTTAATACCTTCTACATTTTGATGGCCAATTCTAACAGTTTTTGATTTATGAATATTATTATTATCCCATTTTAGATTTATGTTTAAGTTGCTAGGACAGTTTATATGCAATAAGCTGGCATTTTTATTATTTTGTCCTATTGTCGTATCTATAAGTATAAAGTTTTTACAGTATTTGTTGAATTTTGTCGCCCTTCATTTAAATTAGGAATTAAATTAGAATTTATAATTTTAACAATAGTAAGTTTTTGCCGTTTAGATAGTCGATAATTATTTCTAGTCATAGTTACCAAATTATTAATATCAAAAAGTGTAATTTCTGAATCTTTACTATTATTCGTTATAAGATTATATAAACATACATTCAATCGATAATTTTTTTCATTTTGTTCTTGACTAAGTGAATTTGAATATGGCAATGTACACATCACGATTCGGGTTCCTTTGGTTTTGCTTAGTTCTAGAAGTTCTTCGATTCCGGCAACTAATTGTGTCTTTTTTATCCCTCTGATTTCCCCCAAAAGTATTAAAATATTGTCTTCGTCTGTATGCAGTTCACTTACAATTTTCTGTATAAGTTGATTAAATCGGATATTCGGCATGCAGTTGTTAATGATATTATTTTCCATATGTCTGTTGAAGGTTTCGCCAAGACCTATTCCTATTCCGTCACAATATATTTTTGTAGTTCTTAAACGTGCGTTCGACCTTGTCTCCGCTACACAGCTATTTGTTATACAGCTGTCATTGTTATATCCATACGAGTTGGAATTAGAATGATTCCCTATTGATTCACAGCGGGACTCCCCGTTTGTTTCTGTATTTGCTATAGTCTCACTTTCCATAGATTCAACCATTTGAAGATTGTATGAACTTGTTTTTAGAAGTTCATCAATTGTCGCTATATATTCTCGCACTTCCAGCTGCGCCAACTTATATTTCTTATTTATATTATTTAGGTCTCTCTCTAGTTTTTGTATAATCTCAGCATTGTTAGAATAGTCTTTTTCATAATTATTCATTATCCATCCATAATTTTATATTTCTTTCTTTAATATGTTTTTTTCTTTTGTTAGGAGATAAACTTGTTTTTTCATTCTTTTTTGACATCTCTTTGTTTTTCGATTTTCTTTTGAGAAGCTGTTACATTTGAGTTTGTTTTTTATTTTGTTTTTATTTCTGTTTCTGTTCGCCTCATTCTTAGTTATTTCATTATTGCTTAGGTATGTACATTTGTTTTTAACCAAGTCGTTATATTGATAACTTGTTTGTTGTTGTTCGTAACCATGGATATTATTTTCTAAAGTTTCTATTTTAATTGTAGCGTCGCATAACTCTTTTTGTAGTTTTTTAATTTGTTCATTAGCTGAATATATTGTGTTAAAAAATTCTTCTTGGTGGTCTAATATCGTTTGTTGTTGTTCTCGTTCCAATTTCGAAACCTCTAGTTCATTGTCAATTTTAAGCAGATCCTTTTTTAGACTATTATTTTTTAGAATAATTTCCTGGAATTCCAACTCAGCTTCCTCTCTCTCTTGTAAAAGGCTACAATTTAATTCTTTAGCTATTTTTAACTCTTGCAATGTTGTTTTTAGTTGAGTTTCTAGCACTTTTATAGTGCATTGTCTGGTCTTCATTTTTGATAATTAATGTATAAAATAAGAGAGAAAAAAATAAAACCAAAAAATTATGAAAAAGAAAATTAATTGTTTTGTATTGGTTTCGGATGTGGATCAACAGTCAAGCGCTTCAAGCGTACGGCTATTCTAGCTCTGAGTGTAATGTTGAAATTAGGTGTCGACTTCAGAGTATAATTTTTCGTTCTTTATTTATTATGGCGGTAGATGTAAACGCTAACGACAACAGAGGTTCATTATCGAATCTTTTGTTAGTTTCTCTCTTGTGGCTATTCAATAATATCGTGTGTATAAATACTTAGTTTTAGCGAAATCGAGTGTCGTTAATGTTCTATGTAGGTGTGTGATATACTCTTGTATAATGTGCTACGGTGAAATGAACAAATCAGTGTTCACATAGTCAGTTGGAAGTTCTTTGTCTCACCAGTTCCTTATTATAGACGTAAGTCCTTTTTATTTCAATAGTATTGTATTTTTGTTGAATTCCAGCGTTTGTTGCTTATAGCTTCACTTTTATACACTGTTTATTTGGTAGATTTTAAACTTTAGCTATTTTTAGTCATAAAAATTATAGGAGCTAGGTGTTTCTACTAGGCACAGCGCCATCTTTCCTCCACAACACACTGTGTTATTCATATTCATTTATTCGTTGATTGATGTGGTTACAAACGGTGTTAAGTTTTATTATATACTTACCCTTACATGAGCCCCGTTGGGACATTACAACTTACGTATACAAAAATAGTTATTAGTTAGAGAACTTAAAGTAATTTATGACGTTTTGTGAATTATGATTTATTAAGTGATATCCTATGTTAATAATATAATAATAACTTTATTCAGTGATAAGCTTAACATAATTCACATTGTTGAAGACACCTTTTAAGTAATAATAGATATCCTGTATGTAACTTTGAGAAAAATCTAACATTTACCTAGGTATTGCACACAATTGTTGTGCCCTTAACGAAGAAAAGTCCGCGACATTTAAAAAGGTATTTTAATAACTAAAGTTCTGTATGACTTTCTGTATGATAAGAGACCAAATTTAACATTAATGCTGTTCTCACAAATTTAAAGTTAAAACAGTACAGTAACAGCATTTCAAATTATAATCATTACTATCTAGGTACCTACTTAGGGCAGATATTTAAAAATTGTAATTGTGTACCTATTGTGTAAGTTTTCAGTTAATAGTTTATACATTTCGGCCCAATATAACATTCGCCCACTAGACAAGACGTCCCTCAAATAGATCAGTCAAAACATCCGGCTCGAAGGACCACACCCGCCATGTCATTACGCAAATAACTCGGGTTCCCTCACGCCAGGGGGTCTCAAGGACCATTCACCAAACTTTGATCTCCTTGCTTATTACAACATTTGTCTAATTGATTTCACGAGACGTTTTTATTATTTCAAAGTGTTTGCGATAGATAGGGGCTAGCGGAGTGGTTTTTGATTATTTTTGGTGACGTGATCAAAGATTTTGAAGTGATTGCTGAGATCGAGTGGAATATATTTGTATTGATATAGTGATATGTCTTCCGTATGATGTATGATGACTTTATAGGGGGATAAAATAATATGTTCTGTGATATTCCTCCGGTGTTCTAGGTAATTTTATGTAGGGAACCTCGAATATTTACTATTTCAAAGAAGGGTAGTACGTAGTAAACGTAGGTACCTACGGTAAAATTATACAAAATATATGTTTTCAAACAGTGGGGGTGTCAGATAAAAGGCTACAATACTATGGAAAAATCATTGTTTGATGCTTAATATTGAATATGAGTTAGATATAGTGTCGTATCTTAATTTTGAGTTAGGTACTTACATTTAAGGGTTCCGTTCCCAAAGGTCTTTCTGACTGTCTGTCATTAGGCTGTATCTTAGAGTATTATTTAATTATTTATTTCTGTGTAGAAACCGTGATAGATGGAGAGCCGATATTTTATGGGAAGATGGAAGTATTTCTGTTGCCGCTGTAACAGCAAATACTAAAAACACATCTTATATATAAAATTCTCCTGTCACAGTGTTAGTTACCATACTCCTCCGAAACGGCTTAACCGATTATTATGAAATTTTATAGGTATGCATATTCAGTAGGTCTGAAAATCGGCTACTATCTATTTTTCATTTTGTAAAACAACGTTTGCTGGGGTCAGCTAGTATTTTATAAATATTAGGGGGGGAGCCCCCTACATATACAACAAACTTGCTTTTATAAAATTAAACTACGACGCGCGGTCAGTATAAATCATTTTTAGGACAAAAATAGTCAAATTACACGCAACCCTCTGTGTATAAGTCAATCTCATGCTTATAAGTAGAATTATTTAACTTGCAAAATAAATAATAGATAACTAATGTAGGTTATTAATCGATTAAGGGCTGATTATTCTATCCTCTGTTAACGTCTGATTGACAAATCTTCTTTATATATTAAATTCTCGTGTCACAGTTTTTGTTCCCGTACTCCTCCGAAACGGCTTGACCGATTCTCATGAAATTTTGTTTGCATATTGAATAGGTCTGAGTATCGGCCAACATCTATTTTTTATTTTGCAAAACAACGTTTGATGGGGTCTGCTAGTATATTATAATATCAGATATATACAGGTACCTATAGCTTATCTGATCTAACAATTGATTAAATCAGCTTATAGGTCTAGCTTATAACATTATGAAATAAAACTATAAATTTAACAAAAGTCCGTTAATTTCATTCACACCTCGCGTTCTTAAACATGAAATTTGCACGTTTATGCAAATGAAAGTAAATAAACCTGGCAGAGAGGAGAGAGAGTGGAGTGGAGTTTGTTTCTGATGGAAATGAGTCATTAGCATGTCTTTGATCGGAGCACTTCCGGTTAACTTCTGTTTATAATAAACGCAGATTTACATTGTTTTAACCCCCGACGCAAAAAAGGGGTGTTATAAGTTTGGCGTCGATGTTTGTGTGTGTGTGTTTGTGTAGGTATCTGTCTGTGGCGTTGTGGCACTCAAACGGTTGGTCCGATTTAGAAGATCTCTGGAGACAGTTTCCTTGCGGTGGTTCTTAGTTATGTTAGGTTAAAATCCATAATACAATGTAGGTACGTTTCCCTCAATAAGAATTCCTTAGGCGGCCTCTAAACGGTCAATTATATTGCACAATATTGCGAATTGTGCAATTTAATTGACCGTTTAGGGTTAATATTGAAGATTGCACAATGATTGGCCGAAAGTTTGAGCGAGTTTAATTTTTATTGCACCATGTTTTTCGCACGGTGCACACGGGATCAATACTATTCTCCGACTGAACGCGAAAACATTGTGCTGTTCGTATTGTTGTGCAATATAATTGGTCGTTTGGATCAAAGCGCCTTTCAATCTTATTGTACAATAAAAGTATTGTACAATGTTATTGTAGGTCTAGAGGCCGCCTTAAGTATTTCATCATTAACTTTAATAGGGTATTAAAATTCACACTGCTGGGACAAAGTGACTTATCTCTTGACGAGAGAGATAGGTAATACATTTTTCACAAAGTAAAATCCAGAGGTGCGTGGTGGGGTTTGAACCCACGACCTTCGGCATGAAAGTCGAGTGTGCTCCCACTTAGCCAACACGGCTTGTCTTCCTTATCGATTTCAATTAAATTTCCTATTATTGGACTCTGTGCTTGAAGCGTCAGCTTGCTAGTGTCAAGTTAAATATATTATAAGTGAAAAAGATGTTGAACGCCAATTTGCGTCTCCATTCCTTATCTAAAGCCACACCACTTCACTCACACTTACTTCACATATGGACTTTTGTATGTCTGAAATAAACGATTTTTATTTTATTTTATTTTTTTATTTATTTCACATCAGCGGACAGGTAGGTACGTCTGTTGATGCATCCGCCGGTGATCAAAACTCAGATGTTTATTTCCACGTGACGAATCCCAGCATAAGCTATACCAAGAGAAGAAGACGTTTATGTCCATGTTATTTCCACGGGGCATGCTAAAGTCTAAAGACAAGTCAACTAACCGATTTTGTTTCTTATAGCAGATGTTTGAATCATTGTTCCTGTTATAAGTTTTAACTAAAAAATACTACCGATTTTTGTTATTTTTCACTTTCACAATAAAATAAATTTACTTATCTACTAATTAAACTTAATCCACAGCTCTTAGTATTAGTTAACTTAAAATATAACTTATAATGAATGTCTTAAAAAGTAATTTACAATTTATTAAACTTACATGTGCGTGGAAGCCGTGTTGGCTAGTATAACCAGTCACCTAACACCCATAGTAGGTAGGTACAAGCTCTGCTTAGTTTGGGGTTGGGTGATGTAAGCCCGGAATTATTAATTCAAATATTCCTTAAAAAAACGTGAATAGCAGTGCAATTTTAACTTACCTAATTACCTAACATTATTATGTACATGTGGGGTTCACATGTATTTATTTATTTATTATGACATATTTATTATATTACGTATTTATTTAATTATTAAAATTTCATCATAATAATATTCACGCTTTGTCTTCACACTTCCTTACTTTCATATTATCTACTTTTCACATTTACTTTCAGTTCATACTTATGTTCATACTTCTATACATCTAATCTTAACTCTAACTTACCGTTCATACACTCACACTATGTTCTTACTTTCGCCTCTTAGATAGTTTATTCTTCTACCCTCAACTTCACTTATTTAATTCTCAACGGAATTCGAAAACAAAGGACAGTCGTATGGAACCTTCCTACCGCGCACTACTTACTTTCGCTGTTATAACCATTAACAAAGGATTTTGCAAATCTGTTGGTGTTAAACTAGCTTCTCGCTCTGTGTAACGTTTATCTTCTATCCGTGTTAATTGTTTACTGTAACTTCCATTGTGCTGTGCCTTCCGCTCCTTCTTATAAAACTATAGTGTTTGCTGTGATAAATACAGTGTGAAACCTAACCTGTCGGACTTATTTTCACCTGAACCTACCAGCACAGCTACAGGTACGAACTTACTACCTACCTATCAACTACAGTACACAATAATATCTTAGATAGATAATTCTTCTAAAAATATATCCGTACATATTCAGAAATTTAATAGTCCCCGACCTTTAGTTGTAGTGTAGTTAATAAACTCGGGTACCTACTCAAGCATCTAAGAGCACACCAAAGAAGGTCATCCACCTTCAACCCCTATTAGTGAAAAAGTGTCCTAGTTAAAAATGCCTGTCCAGTTACGCAGGTGCCATGTGGCCGAAATCGGCTTGGATAATATTTACAAATACTTTATTATAAATAAGAACTCCAAAATTGTAATAACTGTTAAAGCTGTGTTGTTTCTATTCGCTTCTCAACTCACTATAAAACATTGAAGCGAAATGTCCTTGATAATACTTATTTGTATAAACCATTTTAGTTTTTAACCCCCGACCAGGGGTCTTATAAGTTTGACGTGTCGGTCTGTCTGTCTGTCTGTGTGTCTGTCTGTCTGGGACATCATAGCTCCCGAACGGATGGAGCGATGTCAATTTAGTGAGTGTTCTGAGACAATGTTTCATGAAAATCGGCTATGCCGTTTAAAAGTTATGGGGGTGAGAGTGGGGAAGGAAATCCAAAAATCTGCAAATATATCTACTCGAGTGGGGTACTAAATGAAAGCGCATCACGTGCACATTACAAAATAGTATGTTGTTTAACTTTTAAGGAAATTAAGATATAGGAATCAGGGGTTCTTAAATTTTAAATATAGATTTATATTAATTTTAAGTTTACCTGTCCATGACGTAGGCCCTGTGCTTCTAAGTTAATATAAACGTTTTGACTTAGAATTTTGACTATTATAGTCTGTTATATCCGCATAGAGGTTGAGTATGTTGATACGTACACAACATGTCTGCCCGGACCAGGGAGGCTGGAGGATGGAGTGCTCTCGATGTCGGGTGCCCGGCTTTGATCCGGGTCTGCGTAATGGAGCTGTCGGCCTCCTACATATCTGGCATGCTAATGACTTCACTCCATCGCTTAGTAATTAACAACACAGTAAAATATACCTACTTATTAAGTTTTTTTCTTTTTCGCTTCAGAGGCAATAGTCTCTTAAGCTTTCAGCCTTTATTAGGCAGTTTTCATAAATATTGAATTGGAGTAATATTTATATTATATTTCTATTATCTATTATAGGTAGTAGGTACGTTTTTCGGAGTTTTTTTTCCATCGTGACTTTTCTCGTCGCGTCGGTTCGAAGCACTGACGGAACAAGATATATTATTATTAGTTTAAAAGATACCATAAGGTATTTCACAAAATCCGAGTAAACTTATGTGAAAAAATAATTTGTCAACGGTTAGTTATGTTAAGAGTTAAGAGCTCTCTCGCTTTGTCTTGTGACTGTGCAGTAGCTCAATATTTTAAACATTGTCTAAATTCACTCTGAGATGGTGAAACAGACCCTGAGAGATTTACTTAATTACACTGTGTTTAAATGTCGTATACTGTCTCATAAACATAAATAATAAAGTCATGA
Organism: Gymnoscelis rufifasciata; assembly: GCA_929108375.1. NCBI lineage: Eukaryota > Metazoa > Arthropoda > Insecta > Lepidoptera > Geometridae > Gymnoscelis > Gymnoscelis rufifasciata. The sequence goes on from OV815327.1 coordinate 10,107,010, forward strand.
AAATATTTGTCCACGATTTTACCTAATTTCCTTTCATCTTGCATAGTCTTAGGACATTCTATATGTTAATTGAAATCTTGATGCTAATCTCAATACCTACTGATCCAATATCTAAAATTATTTCAGAGTGAGATGCAAAGATAATAAAAAAAAAAATTTATCTCCGAACTAATCACACAGCATCACCTAACCCAAACTTAGCAGAGCTTGTACTATGGGTGCTAGGTGACTGATATCATACATAAGTAGACACATTTTTTTTGTAAATACATACCTACATTATTATGATACATAGAAAACACCCAGCCCCGAAACCAGAAATTGTAGATGATACAAAATCTGGTCAAATCAACCCGGTGGAATCGAACCCGCAACCTCTTGCTTCCCAGGCTGAACTTCGCCCACCGAGCCACAGAGGTCGTCAATGTGTCGAGGAAGGCTATAGGTACTATACTTTTTACCACGGGAACATTCATAAGACACGTGCAACGCCATGACGTAAGTACATCTAAGTATTAGTATCATTATTTTGTAAAATGTAAATGTAGGTTGGTGAATTCGGTTTTTCATTACGTAACAACACCAAGTACAAGTAGGTAGGTATGTTAACCAATCAGCAAAGCAATAAATAGGTACCTGCCAACTTCCCTAAATAAAATATGAATTCATCTGATATGAGCTGAAATTACCCTCAACTAATGAATCCCCTACAGGTATCACAAAGATATACATAAAACATTAAAATCGATGGCACCAAAAGATGTCCAAAGGGCGGTCGCTTCTGAATTATTAACCAAGGCACACTGTGCGTATACATTCCACTCTTTCACTCCTGTTATCATCACATATATCCGTCTCATGTATATTTTGTATGGGAGGCGTTGCGCTTTGCACGCCGCATATAGTGGTCCCGCTCTGGCGTGGAGGAACGGGGTAGGTGCGTCTCGCTCGCTCTCATTAGGTTAGTCCACTGGGGCATGTTTGCTCGACGTTTGCCAGTCGAGTTTTGTATGGGAGTGCAGAGTAGTTCGGCTCAGAGAATATCACGGATATTGTGTTTTCTTTTATTGAATTGTAAAGTAGTTTTACAAAACTGAAACAATACATTATTAAAGAAGTTATCAATGCTGCAGTTAACTTATATATTCTGTATTTTTATATCAACAAATGAATCACTTTCCATAGTCACCGTCTCGTTAATCTGTCCCTATGTAGGTAGGTATAGGTATATAATACTCAAAAACAACTGAACGAATCTTTATGCGGTTTTCATCGATACATAAGTATCGAAGTTAAGAGGAAGATTTTTGCATCCGAGCAAAGCCGGAACGGATCAGCTACAATAAATTAACAGTCTAAACAGGTGTCGCAAAGTCAAAACATTTATTTCCTTAGAAGCACAGGACATACATGGATAGGTCAATTTAAAATTAATAAAACTAAATTGTTTAAATAAAAAATTATCAAGGAAATAACATATTGTGTTGACAGTTCGCTTCAATGTTTATACTGAGTTGAGAAGCGAATAGAACAACACAGCTTTATCAGTTATTAAAATTTTGGGAGTTTTTATTTAAAGGTAAATCTAGTTAGTACAGTTAGCGTCAAATGGATATTAGCGCCTAGAATTGTCAAAATAACCCAAAATATACATATACCAAAATTATGTAAGCAGTTAGAAGCCCAAAGTCATAAAAATATCTCACTTCATTGTTTAATATCTATGCAAGTGGTTAAAGTAAATATAAATAAATATTTCCGACGTGGCTCGGTTTGCGAAAGTCCGCCTGAGGCGCGGGAGGTTGCGGGTTCGATTCCCGCCTGCGAGACCAGATATTGTACGATCTGTAATTTTCGGTGGAAAAACAATGTATCTATATAAGTAGTATCAGTCACCTGCCACCCATACAAGTGCAAGCTCTGCTTAGTTTGGCATTAAGTCAACGTCACTTAAAAAAAAAACAATAGCTAATAGCTATTTTATCTAAGATGAATATCTTGGACTTATTTTTTTTTTATGCTAGATAAGCCTTCATTTGACCACAACCTCACCTGATGTAAAGTGACGATGTGGTCTAAGATGGTACATGAAGACCTAGAAGGTAAGATGGCTTCTCCGGGCCACATTACGAAACACGAAAAAAATCGCTTCACGCACTGGCCCAGCCCGGAGGGTGGTGACAAGCCGCGGCCGAAGCCTACCACCAGAGACTGTTCTTAGCACCACCCGGAGGTCACGTGTAATGATTCAGAGGGTTATCACTAAACTTACTAGGTCTATTAAAGTTTACTTTTTAATCTGGCTTAATATGTCTCACAAAAAGACAGATGTTCTCAAACAATAGCCACTCCACATAATAATTACTTATATTATAAAGCTGAAGTGTTTTACCGCGTCAAAATACGTCGTCCCGCGGGAAAATAGTCCTTTCTAAAATTCTCAATTGCTTGTCGTATACCTCACATAGCTGCATACACGGCCGCGGGTTCGATTCCCATATTCCCAGTGCGATTACACACTTCAAATATTTGCGGCGCACCCTCTGTTTATTGACATATGCCGGTACACTTAGCCGAATATTCAGTGGCGGATTTAAAAATTCTCAAGGTATAGGCTGAATAGTTTTTGACGCTCTTGCCTCAAACATTGTCATATCATACATTATTTTTATGCTGGCTGTACACACGCGCCGAGACACCCCGAGACAGGCCGATCGCGCGTGTGTACAGGGCGCTCTCGTCTCGTCTCGCTGTCTCGTTCTCGTCTCGGTCGCTCTCGGTGGCTTGTCGGTTTTTTGCGCCCGAGTCAAAGGGTCTCGTTGGCTCTCGCGAGGTAAACGAGAGCGAGCATGTACACACTCGTTCATTTACTTGCTCGCTAATAGTATTTAATATTTTTTTAATTTAATTTAATAAAATTAATTTTTTTCTTATTTCTTCATGGTTTACGAATTTTATTTTTATAGTAAATGTTAAAAAAATTATAATAGCTCATGGCACAAACACAAATAGCAGCAGCAATTTCTACGTCCATTGTCGCGTGAGTCTTCAGTTCAAATGTTAGAACGCGTGTGTACAGGCATGCTCTCGACGAGACCCCTCTCGGCCGAGACATTCGCCGAGAGGGTCTCGGCGCGTGTGTACAGCCGGCATTACAATGCAACAATTTCGTTGAAATTTTTTTTGAGCTGATCTGAAGTTTGCTACTCTTGGAATTTGCAATGACAAAGGAAAGAGAAAAGTCATCGACATAATTTGTTGAAGACTGTAAGACATCAGAAAACCGTCATAGAATTTTTAAGAAGTAAAAAAAAAAAAGAAAAACCCCAAATTTGCCGCCCCCAAATTCTGCCGCCCTAGGCTCGAGCCTACTCAGCCTGCTGGTAAATCCACCACTGCGAATATTACGTGTAAGTAGACTTCGAAATTAGACTTTCTTATTAAATTAAATTTCTTTAGATAAGTATTGTTAGATATTATTCTACTGGACAGGTGATGGGATGGGATATGATTAAATCTTACTTGCCCTTATGAAGCCTATATTCAGTAATAATACCTATAACAATAATAATAAGTAATAAAAAAATGTTTAATCCGAACTAGATATAAATATATTAGGGAGACAGATTGTTCAGCTGTAATAGATAATACAATATTTTTCTCAAATAACTAATGAGGATAAACAACATACCACTACACCACAAACAAAATCAAATCAAAAACAAAGTCCAAAACATATCTCACACACATTTTATTTAAGTATAAATAATTTATGTTCAAAAAATTATAACGTTAATTTAAAACGTCGAACTTTTAATTTTATTATAATTTAGCTACTCTTCGAGATCTAACACTACCTAAATGAATTAACACAAATAATTAGCGTAACTACGAATGCTAGGCTGACTGTACCTATCAACTGTTATGATAATTAGCGGAATACCCTATGCTAGGCCGCTCGTAAATTATGAATTAGGTCATTGTCCTAATATAAGGTTTTTAGGCAACATTATTTCGAATCAAAGGTCAAATATAATACTTAAATATTTATCAAGGAATGCTATAATAGGCTAGTCTAATAGGTAGGTATAATTTAATAGTAACCAAGAAATCTGCTCTGAAAAATAAAATTGTTCTGATTAGGAAAGACCCTTAAGGGATGAAGGGGATGAAGTGTTCACCGTAATGTGGGTGCGCTCGCCAAATCGCCTGCTCCACGGTGTGATTACAACCATGGAGCCCTAAGCCAGCAGTCCAGCGGTGGATGACCGAAAACTGAGGTCGCGCTGGTGCAAAACCTGCAAATGTTGAGCAATGGTCCCCATTTAGTAACTAAATAATGGTTTTAAATTCAAAATCAAAGTCAAAACATTTATTTTCTTAGAAGCTTAGGGCATGTAGGTATGGACAGGTCAACATAAAGTTAATTATAATCTATATAAATAAAAATGAATTGTTGTTCGTTAGTCTGATTAAAACTCGACGATTGAGCTGATTTTGGTTTTAAAATGTTTGTCGTAGTCCAGGGTAGGTCTAAACGGTGAGCAAATAAGGAAAAATTGCCGGGAACTTTTTTTACCCGTGCGACGCCGGGGCGGGCCGCTAGTAAAAACTAAAAATTATCAAGGAAATAACATTGTCTTGCCAGTTCGCCTAAATTTTTCAATAAATTTATATTTTCATCTGACACAATTGCTTTTTTTCTAATGTATTTTTGTTTCTTTTATTATTTTTTGTCCGTTTATTGTAATGTATGTTATTGAAAACTTTTAGTTACAAATAAACTTTTTTATTTGATTTTGATATGATGAATATGACGATGATGGTTATTTTATTATTACAAACAGACAATCCAACTTTACTCATTTAAACAAATCGAAGAGCTCTTCACTCAGGTTCCCACCTGTGGGTTAATTTCCAATAAGGTAGGTCGTCCACGCCTTCAATCTGCCGACACGTGACGGACACGTGACCGGAGCGGCTCCGGACGCCGTAATTAACCAGTTATATTGACTGCACATTATGAGATAGCGATTTATTGTTTGCTGTTTGAATTAGACGGTTTAGTTATGGTGTTGTGTTTTTTGACGCAATTCGATGTTGATGAGAGATTTTTAGAAATCCGTTTTTGCAAGAAAGTGCTTCTTGCATAAAGTGATTCTACAAATAAAAAGATTTAGGAGCTATTTATATCATTAGCTAGATCAAGTAATCATACTAATTTATAAATTAAGGTCTGTCGTGTCTGTTTGTATGGTCGCGATAATATCAAAAGTTAATGCGTTTTTTTAAACAGAGGCTCGTTAAATAGAGCCAGGACGCGTCGCTAGATTATAAAAAAATGGTTGTTACATTTATTTATTTATTTAATATAATTTTTACATACCGTAGGCAAGTCAAGTCAGGATTTAAGCCCATTAATGCAACTATTTATGTAGTAAGTAGATTTATCTCAATCAATTCAGTAAATACAGATGTAACAGCATCCTGGGTTCAAGAGTCGCCCGCATCGCATCACCGGATATTGTCCCATTGACTCCCGGCTGAAGAGCCTGTAACTAAGTTTCTGAATATATAGTTTCTTATATAGAATAGTATATTAATGCCTAGTCTCTCTCGTCGAGATAGAAGTCCCTGTGTCCCAGCAGTGGATGGAGTGGAGTTTAATTGATGATGGACCTCAAAAGCCGAAAAGAAAAACTATCTTCACTTGTTTTTGAAGAGAATAAAGTATATATTAGTTCCATTCCAACAGCTACCTACAGCTTATTGCTTGGAGGCTGGACACTGACTGTCTTTTTATGAAACACTGGACAGCAATTTATATTGATGATTTACTTTAGTTATATAATGTATTTGAAAATTATTATAATGTATTTTTTGAAGTGAAACTTCTTTAGAATCGTTGTGATTTGAAACCGGATGCAACGGAAGTGGAAATAAGATTGGCTTACCTGTCGGGTAAGCCAATCATAAACGCTTACAAGGTTGAGCAACTTTGCGCGACGCCAGTACTTGGATGGGTGACCGCCCGAACAAAATCTTTTTGCATAGTATTTTTTTTTGTTTTCTTTTTATTTTTCAAATTTTTTGTCAATTTACTGAAGTTTCACTTCTATCGTGTGTGAATCGCATACACACCTTTTTTTTATATTCTTAATGTTTTTAATTTAATATGGACATTTAATTAATGTTGTCTGAAATAAATGATTTAAGTTGAATTGAATTAATGCTAGCTGCATTTTAAGAAGATTAGGCTATGCACGTTATTTTTAATGTAGCTATCAGCAATATTTGTCGATCAATAGAATTCTATAGACACTAACTACAAACAAGAATACATGGCTTTACTGAGTAAGTAAAATTAAAACGGCTCAAATTTAATTCATCAAATCTAATATTAATCTGTTAGAATCGCGAACCCCTAACAAGATCATGAAGGTCGAATGAATAAAACACCCACGCAATATGCTGCTAATCTGTGCGAACCCTCCGTCAGCGAGTATTACTCACACTTCGCCGAATGTGACGTGACATTTCACAATGGTTTTATACACCGTTTATATTTAATTTTTTCTTAAGATGTTTAATGTTAAAGAAAATAAGTAAAAATCTTTCTCTATAGATTTAATAAAATACTTCCTGGAGAGCAAACGTTGTTTTGCTAAATTAAAAATAGATAGTAGCCGATTCTCAGACCTGCTGAATACGCATATAAAATTTGGTAAAAATCAGTAAAGCCGTTTCGGAGGAGTACGGTGACTAACATTGTGACTTGGAAATGTTATATTAGTATAGTTTGCATATACCTCTAGATAAATCGGACAAACTAATTATCTAGATCTTAATGATAAACCTCACTTTTTAGGTAAACGAAGGAAGGAAGGAAGGTTACGGATGCATGTTTCTTTGGTCTTTTACTTAAAATTAAGTTACATAAAGTCGTAAGACTATCAGATCACAGAGACAACTCTCCTTATCTCTACGAAATAAAAGAAAAAGCTCAGTTTGAATCAAACTTAGGTAAATAAAAGGGATTTTTCTGAATGGATGATTCGTTCAATTTATTAACTATCTCCTGAATTCGAAGCCCCAAAAAAGCGGAGATCTCAGACAAGCACCTGTCTGTGAGACGTGTATACACGTGCGCGCTCCCACGACAATTGAACTTTATGAAGAAAGAAACAGTTCTTATAATATATATAAAACTGATTATATATACTTTATATATATTGCGAATATTATTTCAGCCGTAGGAACTCCTAGAAATGTCTGGAATATTCTTGTAATCAATGAGCGCATTTGCCTATTAGGATCTCGCCATGTAAATTATCAAAGAACCATACATTTTCTCATATTTTAATTTGTGTTAATTTTATCATGTGTTCAAATGAATCAACATTTCCACACGAGGAAAGCGTAATTAAGTACGTAGTAATTAGCTCATCTTATCGCTTAGGTATTTTTAGAGACTTGTGATAATGAATTGCTTAGACACACCTTCTAGTCTACACTAACTATAGAGAAACTTATTTTTCTGTAGAGCTATGTCATCTTTCAATGCTCATCTCCTTGGTCTAGGTGTTTAATATGTATAATAAAAAATATCTATATATGTATGACTATTATATTAAGTATATCAGATATCTAGTGCCCGTAACACAATACATAGGATACTCTATACTTTGTATATATTTTGTAAATTCTTTTGAGATAAATAAACGTTCTTAAACCTGATACTCTATACCACGTATCGCGGCAAAATCAATTATTGTGAGCATAGCCCGATTTGTATCAAATTTGACAGCTGATTTCGTAAAGGACTCTTCACCGCTGGAAAGTGTTATAGCGCGGGCAAAGCCACGGGCGGACAGCAAGTTCTCTTTATAGAAGTTATTTCTGTGGTAGCACAATAAACCAGCGAGAAAAGTAACGAAATTGTACAAAAGCTCCATTTTCCTTCGTCACATCTGCTCCACAATACAGCGTAAGCCTATTACCTACTTTGAGCTACTAGTGTGGAAAGCTCAGAGACCTTTGTTGTGGTCAACTGGGCCGCTATCCGCTAAGCTTATTAATGTGTTTACTTTATTATCAAGTTTTGTAGAATTTTGTGATGTATTATGACATCTTCCTGTCCTTGCCTCACGCGGGAGGGGTCGGCGCGACATGTATTTTTCTTCTATTTTTCTGTCATCACAATACATTTATTTCTTTCTCATTTTATCTTTTTTGGTCCCACTTCATCCCACATGCCCATCAACACGCATATCTAACGCTCTTCTCGCATTATGACATTCATCCCTTACTTGTTTTATAATTATTTATCATTGTTTATGACTGCTTCAGTGGCGCGGTGGGCGAGGGTCCGCTTGCGGCGCAAGAGGTAGCGGGTTTGATTCCCGCCGAGGGTAAAAGTGTTTGTATGTTCTGCAAGCACGATCTCCTTGGTCTGGGTGTTTAATATGTATAATAAAAAATATCTATATGTATATATATATGTATGACTATTATATTAAGTATATCAGATATCTAGTACCCGTAACACAAGCATAGAGCATACCACGGGGCTAGATGTTGTTGTGTGAAATGTCTGGAAATATTTATTTTGATTTATAAATTAATGTGGCGAGTGCCGTAACATTCTGCAAAAATATGTCCTGTAGGTACTTCTATTTGTTTTATAATGTAAACATTCTGCCCTTGCATTTAACACTCGTCTTTTTTATCAACTTAAAGGGTTTTTGCGCTTATGCGAATAAGACAGCATAAAATAGATCCCATAAAAACACTTACATAATTAATTTTTATTAGGTCTTTTAAGTAAATTATGCGTCGCTAACTGGTAACACCCTTGCACTTTGCATTGACTTATGCAGTAGTGGTTTGTATGCAAAAGTGGTTACCAGTTACTAAGAAGTAAAGTTTTTTAATAGATTACTAAAGTAGGTCTTATACTGTTACATATTACCTAGCTTTATATATATTATTCTTCTGTGAGCGTGTATGTCACTGAACTTCTCTCAAACGACTGGACCGATTTTGATGAAATTTTTTGTGTGTGTTCAAGGGGATCTGGGAATGGTTTAGATTCACAATTTTGGAAAAAAAAATGAATAAAATCCCGTGCGAAGCCGGGGCGGGCCACTAGTAGACATATAAAAGCCACAACGTTGTCTTTTGCAGCTCAGTTTTAAAAGTACTTTCCAATATTCAACACTTTTCTTTCCCTAGTATTCATGTGTTCTCGAGAGATTCTGACGAGCATTTCAGTTTTTTTGTCTCTCCGAATCTCGACTTGACACTCCTCGTCTTGTCTTAGTTTGGCTTTAATTTCGGGTCTTTGGTCGTCTCATACCGCGAGCTGTTTATACCCAGGTTTGAAGCGCCCAGGGGCTGTTTCAGAATGGGTCGTTTCGAACCGTGGTTTAAAACGATCAAATTCGCTCATGACCAGATTCTCGCGAGAATGTGAAAAGGGTTGTGGTTTGATACACGTAGTTATTATATTCTCTTTGGTAAGATAAGTCTTACAGCTCTAAATTAAAAATATTTTTTACTTATAAATGAATCATAAAGATTCCGGAATAGCATAAAAGGTTGCATTAGGTTTTTTATAAACCTCATTGCGGAAAGGAATTGTCAGAAAAACGTTTCAATTCAACATTGCGTTTCCTCTAAGTATAACACGATCTAATTCACCAAACACCAAAATAAAATAGATACATATTACAGAATTCCATGGCGACGTAATCCGACCACAATAACGGAAACTCTTTGAAGATTCACAATAATTTACGCAAGAATAAAGTTTCCCGCCTTCATAATACATCCTCAAACATTGTCGTTGTAATTCCTTATGTCCTCGAAGGCCGGAAGCAGCGTGAACCGGATTATACTAGTCGGAACTGCATTGGACCGGATTTAGTCGGTTTTTGTCGGATGAATGGACGCGGCTACTGGGCTTTGGATCACTGCTTATAGAGATAAAGTAAAAAAAAATACGCGAGATCTTTTGATATTTTAAATAGTAGATTTATCTTAATTTTATTATGTTATGCAGTGATTATTTATTTATATACATAAAGAAAACATTAAAATGATGTCCCAAATGAAAAAAAAACATGTCAAACCCACTTGATATATTAATATTAGTTTTATAAGAATGCACATAATATTGAATGGATTAAAATGTGTTCACTTTCTTATAAAGGAAAAATAAACGTTTTGCCTTCGACTTTATTTGTGATTCAGCCAAACCTGTAACTACCCAAAATTCAGCTACTTTAGTAGGTACGAAACACAGAATCGTCATGGGGTTTTTGAGAATATGGATACTTCATTTATTGCCTACTTACTATAACCAACTTCTTTGTCCATCTCTAGCTAATATCGGCTGACAGTACTCGTGTAATCCCGCCTTTGTGTTTTTATTTGTAGGCGTCGGCGGTGTGTGACCGACCGACGCAAGCTCAATATAAAAACTCTACACGCCGTTTTGAGGATTAAGCTGCGAATATTGTATAGAATATTACATAATATTGATTTAATTTCCGACCCGCCTTCGTTTCATTAACAAACACATTTATTCGCATTTAATCTAATGTGATTTGTTGGTGAAAATCTGATAACAGTCAAAATGTCATCTTGATGATTTTTATGAGCTGACTTGTCAAGCATAGGCACAAAGCTCATTCACTTCTAAGACCGATTGAGACACAAAATTAGACAGCTGAATGAACAGCTCCAGAAAGGTGAAAGTTGGAAGGTCGGATGAAGAAAGAATCAAATATTGTCATGTCAAATAAACAAAAGTACTGCTAATCGCATTTTTCATTTAGGATAGAAATAACAACATCTGTGAACATGTACTTCCCAAAATCCAAAATATGTCCATGATAACTGCATATAATGGTACATTTTATTAAAAACGGGAATTAGCAGTTAGCGTTAAAGTTATAAACCCTTATCCCTCAGACTCGCAGAGTACTATCATCGCACTTGGATAAGTGATAGGTTTATGAAGATTTTATTGCTCGCAACATTTTTTTCGTGTTTATGTCATTATCATTAGACTTTTTATTTCTTCTGGAAAATAAATATATTCCGCCAATTTTGTTTATTTTACCACGTCTTGACGATTTAGCGGTAAATTGAAGGGTAAGATAGAAATAAAGAAAATCTTTATTGTAAAAATATTGTGTATGTATGAGCTATGATATGATATGTTAACAATGACTAGGTATCAACAATTGTATCCGTCGCGGAAATACAGTACTATTTAATAGTTATATGTATGCAATGTAGGTATGTAATTGTACTCATTATATCAGATGTCACTAAATAAATCTGTCACTGCAAATAAACCTAATCTCTGCCACAAAACATCCCCTTAACATTAAGGTGCAGTGAGGGTGGGACAATTGGCCAAACCGGATGGCATTATGCACCAGCATCAACAACTATATACCTTAAGTTTATTGCACATACGAGCTATTTTCCATTGCGATAGTTTTTATGAACTATTATAGAGTGAGTTGTAGCTTAACGAGTTTTGTCCTAGTGTAGACGAAATAGGGTGTGTTTTTGTGTGTTGGGAGGCTGTCTGTCGGTCTGTGTGAGGTGTTAATGCTAATCTGGTGTCCTTGCAATGGATTGAGACGTTAACAGGACAATGATGGTCGTTGGGTGTGGTGAGAGTAGTAGAGGGTAGGTCTGCGACAAGATTTTTTATAAACTAATGAAAATAACTGAAATTTTCAGAATGTATACTTTCACTTAAACTTGTATAACACAGAATTACTTTATTTTATAATAACTAATTAGAAGACCTTTGCGGCTCGGTGGGCGAAAGTCCGCCTGAAGCGCAGGTGGTTGCGGGTTCAATTCTGTCTTATAAGTGTGTATTTATGAGAAAAAATAAAAAAAGTATGTAGTTTTTCAGTCACCAATTTTTTTTTATCAAACGAAAAGTCGGTTGTGTTTTGTTAAACATCTAATTGTTTAAAATGACTGCTTGTAATTGAGATTAAAATAGAGCACTTTATGAATTTTAATGAAATTTATTCTTTTGAAGCACACATTTATTTATTAATATTATCTGTTAGCCGCTATCACTGCGTCCACCAGTCACGAGTGCAATTGTACCAAGGCTGCGCGTGCGTCGACAAACGCAACACTTCCTAATAAATAGGAAGTTACAACCACAATAAGCGACGACGTTAAAAAAAACTTTGTAAAGACGTAATTTTCATTTCTTTGCTATTGTTCTTGAGATTATATAAAAGATCACAATACTAGATGGATGATAGGCAGATGTTATTAAAATACGCAATCGTGGCCAGGCCTAGAGTTTGTTCGCGTACCGCGCCGCGCGGCAGTTGGCATTTATTTCAAACTCACGGTCGAGTTGGAATACTGTATAGATAAAATAACCGTGTAAGTGGTAATGTCACTAGATAGGATAAGCCCATATCTATAATTCTATACTTATACCTACCATAAAATAATAGTTTGTTTGTAATGCGCTAATTATAATCTCAGGAAATACTTGGTTTGATTTAATAATTCTTTCACTTGTTATCTATGTATATAAATAAAAATGAATTGTTGTTCGTTAGTCTGATTAAAACTCGAGAACGGCTGGGACGATTGAGATGATTTTGGTTTTAAAATGTTTGTCGTAGTCCAGGGTAAGGTCTAAACGGTGAGCAAATAAGGAAAAATTGCCGGGAACTTTTTTCACCCGTGTGACGCCGGGGCGGGCCGCTAGTATACAATAATTATTTCTTGTTTTACGGGTACTAGACATCTGATATACTTAAGAATATACTTAATAGACATAAATATACATAATTTATTGTATAATAAATTACATACTTAACACCCAGATCAAGGAGAAACTGCTTGCGGGAATACAAAAACACTTAGCCCCTCGGCGGGAATCGAACCCGCTACCTCTTGATATCTATAAATATATTATTAATAATCTACAAAACAATTTAAAGAGCAGGTCTAATCGCGTGCCTGAGGCAGTCCACACCGCGCCGGGCGGCAGCGGATAGTCCACACGTCACTTGATGTATCAATCTGTTGTGTAATGGGGTGCGCCCGCCCCTGTAACATTGTGTACTGGCGGTCATAAAATAACTTCGTGGTATTTTTTATTTAAATCGGGCAATTAATTTTGCAGTGGCTAATTTTGTTGTTATTCGCATATGTTTCTAGATTCAAAAGTAATAGATAACAATACTATAGGTACTTCCTTCCTTTGTTTTTCATGCACTTTTTCTAAACCCGGTTAATCCAAATTGTAACAGGTCTCCCGCAATACAGGCTTGCCGTGCCCCCGCGCGCCTGTAGGCAAGCCTGTATTGCGCTGCTAAGTGAAATTGTAACGTTTGTTGATCTATAAATATTTTTGTATTTGTATTTTGTAGAATGACAGATATGATTCTATCAGTTTCGCTCGCAAAGTTTTTTTACAGCAAGTGTGTATTTTCGTCCAAAAAGTAATGTATCTATAAAGTGATGTATTCTAAGGATAATAAGTTTTTTCCATACTAAGGTTTCCTGGAAGAGATCGCTTTTTAGCGATAAAGCCGCCCATTGTACCACTTGTTTTTTATTTATTTTGTTTTACGTGTTTATGTTCCTGTGTTGCGTACAATAAAGCGTTTTTGTATTTTAATATGGACTGTGATGAAATCGAGGTTTTCGCCCCTTTTCACAATCTTCCTTACCGCACGTTGAAGAGATAGGTATGTATTTTCCTGCGGCAACACTAAAACGCGCCTGTTCTTTAAATAAGCATTTTTAGAAACATCATCATTAGTAACCAAATATTCTCCTGTTTAAATATTAGTGTTTATCAAGAACAGTCTCTGGTGGTAGGCTTCGGCCGCGGCTTGTCACCACCCTCCGGGCTGGGCCAGTGCGTGAAGCGATTTATTCGTAATGTGGTCCGGAGAAGCCATCTCCCTTCTAGGTCTTCATGCCCCATTTTAGACCACATCGTCGCTTTACATCAGGTGAGATAATGGTCAAATGAAGGCTTATCAAAAAAAAATCTTGATATTTTATGTCACTTGACGAATTACCAGGGTTAACTGTAAACAACAAAAATTGGGTCACTTTACAAGCAGTAGGCGATGATGAAAAGATATTCTATTAAAAACTAACCACTTCTATCACCGACTATACCACACCTCGTTACTGATGTCGATCACTAAATATGGAGTGCTGCGTAACGCAAACGCAAATATTTGCGGAATTACGTGAACAAACAGACAGACCGACTCCCGCGAGAGCAGCCATATGCCACTGTTGCGCTGATGCTGTGGATGATATTTATGTCTAAGCTAAGCGACCGCTGTACTGCAATAGAAATGACTATATAAATAAATCTAAATTTAAAATTTAAGAAAAACCCGCAATTCCAACGCCTTATTTCCTTAAAAGTAAAACACCATAATATTTAGTCATGTGCACGCGATGCTCTTGCATTTAATACCCCAGCACTCGAGTATATTTGCAGATTTTCGGTTTTCCTTCCCCATTCTCACCCCCATAACGTTTTAACGGCTCAACCGATTTTCATGAAACATTTCTAAGAACACCGGGACCAAACACACCTTTCATACAAAAAATAAATTGAAATCGCTCCATCCGTTCGGGAGCTATGATGTCCCAGACATACAGACAGATTAACAAAATGACTGTTACATTTGTAATAATTATGTTTAAATGCGGTATATCGACTGTGAGAAGTTCATATGAAATAAATAAACAATAGTATCACGGTAAGTAAATGAAATGAAATGAAATTATGTATATTGGCCAGAATATAGGTTGTAAATTAAAATTTAAGTAAAGGTAATTTTTAAATAAAAAAACTTCATGAATCTAAAGTTTGATTAATACGTTAATTCCACTTTAAATACACACACTTGCCCGTTCCACTCGAACGCAATATCCTGCCCAATTGATCGAGCAGGCACCTATCTGTATATCTTATATTAAACTCCCACAATTCGTGTGAAGCACCGCCGAGTAGCAATAACTGTACAAGTAATTCCGGCCGCGTGCCGCAGGAATGGCAATAACAAGCAATAGGTATACCACGGTGATATTATCTATACAGTATTCCAATCCCAACCCGGCTGAGTCTTAGAATAGGCATGGTGACTACATTAAATGGTATTGTTTAGTACAGCTTTTTTTTAAATTTATGTTAGACTAGCGGCACGCCCCGGCTTTGCACGGGTATGGATCACATACCTACTCAGTTACAACATAATTTCGCCGGAAGTCTGCAAAATTCACAGTTAAAATGTGTAGCGTAACTGTATTTTTTTAAAGCTAGAAATCTATTATTATGCCATTCGAAAGAACAGAAAAGACTCAACTTATTTTACGTGTTTTGGTGGCTACCCCAATTGAACCTGCAACCGACGATATGTACAATATCTATGCTATATGCTAGGGTTTAGTTCTGAAAATAACTTTTTGAATGGGATTAGTTACCTGTTAACGAATTATTAACTACTAACTAAGCGACAAAATATTATCAAGCGACAATTTTTTTATTTCCGCTTTTGTGATTTTAACCCCTCCCGTACCTCCGTGCCCGAGTGACGCCTGCCACTCCACAACGCATAGTTAGCCGCCGAGCGATTATATAAAAAAAAATTAACTCGTGATATCTTTTGAATGGAATGTCAGAATCTAATAATTCAAAAAGTTATATAAAGGTTTTAAAGCAATCTTACATAATGAATAATTTATTTTGTTAAGGATTAATACCAAGACACAAATAAAGAGCCTTTTCAAACAGTGGTATTTTAATTTTTTAATATAAAAAATAGCTTATTGTCACAAAACTATAATAGTTAGAGATATGATGTACAGACGTTTTTTGTAGATAATGATAAGTTCTACAAAGTTGTAATACATCACTTTGTTATATATTCAATAGTTTTCGCAGCATTCGCGATTAATAAAGAAAGATTTTAGGTTTATTTTAAAAAAAATCGCTTATTGTCACAAAACTATAATAGTTAGAGTTACGATGTACCGACGTTTTTTGTAGATAATGATAAGTTCTACAAAGTTGTAATACATCACTTTGTTATATATTCAATAGTTTTCGCAGCATTCGCGATTAAAGAAAGATTTTAGGTTATTTTTTTTCACCATGGGTTACATTATCGGAGTTTGGTAAGGAACCATATTATTTTTGAAAACTAAATATAGCCTATGTCACTCAGGGATAGTGTAGCTTTCGAATGGTGAAAGAATTTTTTAAATCGGTGCAGTAGTTTCAGAGCCTATTCGAGACAAACAAACAAACAAACAAACAAACAAAAAATCAAACCTTTCCTCTTTATAATATTAGTATAGATTAGATAAGCCTTCTTTTAACTACAATCTCACCTGATGTAAAGTGACGATGTGGTCTAAGATGGGGCATGAAGACCTAGAAGGTAGGCTTCTCCGGGTCACATTACGATACACGAAAAAATCGCTTCACGCACTGACTTTTTACTAAGATAACTAAGGATCTGGAATCGGGGGATTTTTAAATTGCAAATTTGATTATTTCTACACAAAAGAATATAAGTTTCAACCTACATATAAATGGATTTTGTAAAAACATTAAGGCTTACCTACTCTGATTTTTGTGTATTATTTATCGGTGACATTTTGCACCGTCTTTAAAGTAGATACCTATACAAATAGGTTTTATAAAATAGCTGTTTCTACAATCTTTTTGACACATGTTTTATGCAAATAAATTATTCTTATTCTTATTGCAAACTGACAAACCAATTTTATTTATTTGTGTAGATGGGTAGATTTAATCAACGGTTGATCGTTTAAGGCCGCGATCGTGCGTAACGGGTAATGGGTGTTTTTTCTTTAATTTAAAACTATCGACTCGCCCCGACTTCTCACGGGTACTACTTAAATTCACATAATTATCCGTCCTTTTAATCTGTGTCTATATCTTACTGTTGGTAAAATATAATTGATCCAGTAGTTTATAATATGAATAAATCTAAATTTAAAATTTAAGAAAAACCCCGGATCCAATGCCTTGATTTCCTTAAAAGTAAAACACCTCAATATTTAGTAACGTGCACTATTGTGCACGCACGCTTTCATTTGATACCCTATTCGAGTACCTATACTTGCAGATTTTCGGTTTTCTTTCCCCACTCTCACCCTCATAACTTTTAAACGGATCAACCAATTTTCATGAAACTTGTATAAGAACAACCGCGCCAAACTCACCTTTCATATAAAAAAAATTAGTCTGTATAAAGCTAGTCTGTAATATGTTTATAAAGGCCTGAGATGCCTTAAATTTAAAAAAACTAAATTCAAATATAAACTTTATTGTTAGTAAATAATATCCTATCCTACTAATATTATAAACGAGAAAGTTTGTGTAGGTGTGAAAGTTGCTGAAGCTCTTTCACGCAAAAACTAATGGTTTTTGATGAAACTTCACAATAATATCTTATAATTTAGGCTTCTTAGACTATGTGTGTAAATACCACTTTCCCGAAAGCCCGCTGGTGTTCAAATTTGTAACAAATATAGTAAATATAAAAATAGTAAATATAGGGCATAGCTGTAGTCCCCGTAAAGGATAAAAGCTTTTTAGCAGAAAGCTAGAACCTAAATATTTCACACTTGGACTATTCACATAACATCATCTAACCACAAGACAAACTAAGCACTGCTTGCTTGCATAAAAAAATATCGTAAAAGTTACAAGGAGCTGTCCGTCCATCTTCCTTCTGGGAGCCCTGTGATGTTGTCTTTCTTCTTCTTCTTTAGCAGCATGTATCAGCCCTCGCAGCGCACAATGTCTCTCCAACTGATTTATATATTTCCGGACAGTCAACACAACAACCATCTAACCCCGCGGTAAGCTCTAAGCTAAGGAGGTTTTGTCTGTTCACGTCAGTAAGTGGTAACCCTCTGAATCCTTACACGTGACCTCCGGGTGGTGCTAAGAACAGTCTCTGGTGGTAGGCTTCGGCCGCGGCTTGTCACCACCCTCCGGGCTGGGCCAGTGCGTGAAGCGATTTTTTCGTGTTTCGTAATGTGGCCCGGAGAAGCCACCTTCTAGGTCTTCATGTCCCATCTTAGACCACATCGTCACTTTACATCAGGTGAGATTGTGGTCATATGAAGGCTTATTGATCATAAAAAAAAAAGCTTGTGCTACGTGTACATACTAGACATCTGATATACACAATATAATAGACATACGAGTAATATGTATACCGCCCCAATTAAGCAATTTATGTGTATAAAAATGTGTATAAGCTGTACACGGAACCTTAGTTGTAGGGTTCTGTGTGACTCTATCCCATTACTTATTAAATTAATTTAATACCAAGCAAAGCTGCAAAGCTATAAATGCCATTTGACAATGACCTTTGTTTCCACTCATTATTTTTATTTCACAAAAGTCAGCGCCAGAAACAATATGGCGACGGTTGGCACTTCCGGCTGCGCCCGCGCACAAAAGCGCAGCGCGATCTCTTCTATTATTTGAAATGCTCCGATTCTAATAACGATAATTATGGCGTTGAGAGTACTCGGGTTACTCGCCGTTGACTTCTCGTGCGTGGGGTGCCAAACATTTCATTTGTTAAACAATATCTGTCAATTTTGTCAACGAAACTAAGGTTTTTATCAATTATCATATTATTTTAAAATAACCGTAACTTTTTAATTATTTACGAGAATTTAGGTACACATTTATTTATTTCATTAAATTTTTTTTTGTACATAATTTAGTTCTTAATGAAACTAATATTTAATGGTCCTCATTGCTTCTAAAGTTGTTTTAACGCTTTTTAACCAAAGCATATATTTTTTTATAATTTTGCGTATTCAAGTCAAACTTATTTCAGTTTTTGAGTTATTTTATTTACTTTTTTATGATTTTTAACTTTCCCTTAGGAAAGCAACAGGAGTTTAATTAATTAGTAGGTAGGTACCTACTAATTAATTAAACTCCTGTTGCTTAATGTATACATTTATATTTACCTCCTTTAAATAAGTACATATTCAATATGTTAGTTATAATTTGTTTCAAGAAATCATTAAGATTTTGGTGGATCAAAGGACTTGATTGAATATACATATATGTATATCCAATTACGTCTTGATAAAAAAAACTAAGTTAAATACTATAGTAAATCACATATTAAATTAGTTTTTTTCTTTTGCGCTGCTTTAAATTCTTTCATTGTTATAGATTAGAAACCATTTAACGAGGAATGCTATCTACCGCCAGTAAGTTACTTATATGGCGCTAACAGCCCCAAATTATATTTCAAATTTATAAAAATTATACAGGTCTTAACCGTAAAGTTGAGCCAAAGTTTGCTACCCCTGCCTGCGCCGGCGCACGGGGCGGGTCGAGGCTATAATTTGGAATGTTCATTCGCACAGTATGCGCACGCAGCGTAAACTTAATACCACGCATTTATCTGAACAATTATTTTTGTCGCGAACTGTTCTTTTGATTGACATGTGACGTGTACCCCTTGTAGGTTTCCGAACCGTTATAAAAATCATCATAATCATCAATAAAAGAAAAAAATTAAGTACTTATCCCTTTGTAAGTATATAACTATGAAAGATAGACGGATCAGCATCATCACCCTATTACCGTTCCCAATACTGGGACGGGACACCGGGACTTCTCTCTTAGCGAGAGAGAGTAGGCCTAAATTGACCACGCTGGCCAAGTTCGGGTGAATGTCATATTTCCTTCAAACTCTTTAAAGTTTCTCTCTCAGAACATGCCGGTTTCCTCCCCTCCGTGCCCGTCCCTAGCCCCGTGGTAAGCTGTAAGCTTGTGTTACGGGTATTTACTAGATATCTGATATACATAATATAATTGACATAATAAATGGCAAAACAAAGTTTGCGGTCAGCTCGCTTAAAATAAAATTGAAAGCCGATTAATATAAACCTAGCAAAAAATGTGGCGTAATTTTTATGCTTTCTCAGGTCATTTCAGGTCGTCCATTTCTGGATATAGGCCTTCTTCATTGAATCTAATTATTTAGAAGGGTTTGCCAGTAGACGCGAGTACACGCGACGCTTGGCAAGCGGGTTGGCGAGCGCAGTAATTAAGTATTAGGTATTCATTTGTGTACATAAATGCGATTTTTTTTGTTTTGTTGAACTTTTTATCAGTCGAAAAAAACGGCTCTAACAAGAACAAATAAAACCAATTTTGACACTTATAATATATTCGTATAATAAATCACCAATATTGCATTTGACTACTTTACATCACATTCAGCTAACAATTCAGAATATCTAACTACAGCTAAGCGCTACGTCATGTATTTTTTTAACATTTAAATATTTACATTCAAAATAACATAATGTAATCATTTTATATAATTATCCCCTCAAATGTAGCCGATCCCAATATGGTTTAGTCATTAACAAACATTAACATGTCATTAATAAACATTATAATATAATTTATTGATCTATTTACATATTATTACATTTATATTTTCACTAGTTATGAATACTTAGTTTCATAAAATGTTGTTTGTTAAAATTTATATTATATCTGCGGCAAGAAGGCTAATCTACAAAGCTTGATATTTTTAGTCTTGTAACATTTTATTTTATACATTTATCATGACGTTCTAGTATTATGAAAATTATGAATCTCTCTTGATAGATATCAATTATTTACATACCTACACTCTTATTTCAATCAAATCCTTCAACAATTCCAGATTGTTCAGAAAATCACTTTTCACTTCACTCATTGTCTCCGTAATTGAAGTATCCGGGGGGTCACAATAGCTTCGAGAAGAAGTTGTTTGGAGCCGTAATCCTGGCTGGATCCAGGATCCTGGGGTAAGATGAACCGAGAAATGGTCTGAATGCCACCCTGCTGTCGTCAACTGGACTGGTTGGAGCATCTTGGGTGGAATCATCCTGGGTGTCCATGGAGGAGTCGTTATGAGCTGAACTGCCGACCCCTAAATGTAGCTTTCGCGTATGCTTCTTCAGGTCGAAGTTCCTGCAGAAGCCTTTGGCACAAATGCTGCAGGTAAACGGTTTTCTTTCATTGTGCGTGTGCATATGAAAGGTAAGATTGTATATTTGGTGGAAAGCTTTGTTGCAGATCGTGCATTTGTAAGCTTTTTCCCCGCTGTGAGTTAGTCTGTGGTTTTTGTAGTTGCCTTTCTGGTGGAATCCTTTACCGCAAAACTCGCAGACGAAAGGTTTGTACCCAGCGTGGATCCTAGCGTGTGTGTTCAGAGTAGACGAGCGGTTGAAAGCCTTCCCGCACGTCAAGCATTTGTGGGGCTTCTCTGAGGTGTGGATGATCTTGTGTCTGCACAGAGTTGAGGCCTGCCTGAAGCCTTTGCCGCAGATCTTGCAGACGAAAGGCCTCGCTCCCGTGTGGACCGGCATGTGTCTAGTCAGGTTGTAGTGCGCGTTAAAGACCTTGCCGCAATCTCCGCATGCGAAGCTTTTGTTCTTAGCAGGGCTGGTTGACGGCCCGGTAGTTGATGATACTGCTTGGTCAGCTGGTCTGGGGGAGGGTGGGCGAGGAGATGGGGCTGGTGGGGGACGGGGAAGGTGTAGTTGGTGTGCGTAGGTGAGTGAGACTAGATCAGGTCCGTAGTACAGGAGCGGGTAGTGGGAGAATTGTCGTCGTGAAGGAATGTACTGTTTGAAGGCTGAGTCGAGAAGCTGGGCGCCGTAGGAGAGGAAGCCGGGAGGAGGGAGGGGCTCGGGCGAGGTGGACTTCTTGCGGTCGGGCTCCATGAGCCGCGCGATGGAGAAGTTCAGCACGGGAGCTGAAGGAGTGTCGGGGGACCGCGCGCGGTCGGGCGAGGACTCGCGGGGGCCCTCGCCGCGGCTGGACTGGAACGGCTGCATAGTTCTGTGGACAATGTAACAATATTTTAGTTTTTAGTAGCGTGAGCTAAAGGTTTTGATATAAGGTAGCGAGAACGGTATCATCTATTCTTGTGACAGTACGCAGATCATAGGGTTTTGAAATACGAGACTGGCGGATCTGATCTGGGTTTAAGGCTCACGGTGGACGCCGGTCACACCGAACACTTGGTCCAGCATTGGCAAAACTATTCCTATAAATTATGCCTTGACACATAGCGAGGACAATTAATTTATTTTTATTTAGCTTCTTTGATGTATCTTCTTCTTTTCCGTTACGCTTTTGACGGAGCGGTCGTGGTCGTCATGTGTCGGCGGTGTGGCTTTGATGTATGGATCACTAAAATTCAAACAAAATCCACCAAGTGCGCGTATAAAAACCCATCGACAGTCTTGTACCGAAACGGGCACAGCGTTAAAAATGCCAGAAGCTGAGCCCCTCGCGGTGAGCTGCGCCATTGTGCGGCGCAGCATTGTGCTTGTTTTAGCAAATTGGAAGTGGGGCGTTTGCTACACACGGCACTCAAATGCGATTTTTAACAGACATCCAAATGGTTCCTTATTTTTGTATATGTTCTAAAATGTTAGTTCCAAATTGGTTAATTTTAAATTTTGCAAGAATCGGTACAAAATAAATTTGCATTTAGAAGTTAGATGCTATTTAAAACCTATCTTTTTATTGCCATGTAATTTTCAGTAATGAAACTGGACGATCCATTTAGAATAAAAAATACCAGATAAAAAATTTCGAAACGTTTCTCTTGTAGTCTGGTGCCAACAATCGAATAAATTTACTATACCTACTTAAAATTGTATTGCACAAATGAAACAGGTCTTACGGAATCCTTGAAATTGTCAACAAATCACCTAAACTAGTAGCGAATTGATATTTAAGCTCTATGCAAACTTCAACGCTTATTTCAATAGCGACTCATCGAAAAATCCCACCGCACTGTGTATCGCAATCGTAGAAACGACTGCGTTTGACGCCGTCGCGCCGGCACAATCGCAGAACGGCCTTTGTGTGAAATCGTTTGCAAACACGCCGAATGATAGTGGGGCTGTGAATAGATTGGGCGGCCCGATCGCGCCTCCTCCTGCGGTTACCGTGTGCTCGTTAATTTTACTGATGGATGCGGTGAAAGAAAGGGCTTTTTAAATTCTCTATTCGTCTAGTCTTGTGTCCCAGTGGAAAGAATTAATTTAAAATTTAAGAACAACCCCCCATTCTATTGCCTTAATTTCCTTAAAAGTAAAACACCATAATATTTTGTAATGTGCACGCGATGGGCTTTCATATGATAACCCACTCATGTAGATATGAAGATTTTCAGTTTTCTTTCCTCAATCACACCCCCATAAATTTTATAAAAAAAACTTAATTGAAGTCGCTCCATCCGTTCGGGAGCTATGATGTCCCAGACAGACACACAGAAGCAAAGACAGACAGGCAGACAGACACGTCAAACTTATAACACCCCTCTTTTTTGGTCGGGGGTTAAAAAGGCGGTATAGGGTATGTATTAACAGACAGTTTAATTTATTTAGCTTATGAATTAAGCTCATCATAAATAATATGAAGTTGTGAATGACATTCATCGCCACCCTATTAACGTTCCCACAGCTGGGACACAGAGACTTCTCTCTTGGCGAGAGAGATACGAATAGTAGGTACCTATAACAAT
Source organism: Gymnoscelis rufifasciata (assembly GCA_929108375.1). Classification (NCBI taxonomy): domain Eukaryota; kingdom Metazoa; phylum Arthropoda; class Insecta; order Lepidoptera; family Geometridae; genus Gymnoscelis; species Gymnoscelis rufifasciata. Next base: position 10,130,667 of record OV815327.1, read on the forward strand.
AAAACACAAGCGTTTCCGAAGTTATCAGTCGCAGATGCTTAGAACATTTGTGAGATATCCATCCGTTTCCTCACTAGGCTGGGCCAGTATCACTCTCCGACGTAAAGGAATTTTAAATAGTTGGCGGAGTTCCTACTTGCGACTTGCCCAAACGCGTTCCCTGTTCGACTACTTTTTGGCGAAAGCCACATCTTACATCTTTCGTTTTCAGGTATATTTAGGTACTAGTTTTTGCAGTTTTTATTTCCCGCGGGAAAAACGTAAAGTAGCCTATAGACTTCCTCCATAAATGGACTATCAAAAACTGCAATAATTTTTCGAATTGGACTAGGAGATCATCAGATTAGCGCGTTCAAACAAACACAATCTTTTGCTTTATAATATTGATATTAGTGACAATTGCACACGACAATTTTAAGTTAATGACTGTAAACCTCAAACAAAACACCATGAGCGTTTGAAAGTTCCCAGATTACACAGAAGATTGAATTAAAACAGCGCGGCACGAGCGGGGTCCGCGTAACCCCAGCTGCGGGTTCAGAGAATATGCTGGGGATTAATTGGACCCACTGCTGCATTGTTGTGCAATCGCGCCGAGGGTTAACTCATATCAGCTAATTTTAATAGCCCTCTCAGTGATTTTAGTTATTAGGTGTAACTATGAGGGCTTGGTGCAAATGCCGAATATGTTGATAAAAATATTTTTTTATAAAAAGACATTACACTTATTTAATTTCATAAGGTTTTTAGGTTGTCTAGAAGAAATAGCTTTAAGCAATAAGGTGGCTCATAACTCATTTTGATTTAGCTTAAGCTCCCTTTTGTATTGTTTTATCTTGGTGTGTAATAAGGAGTTAAATAATTATATGATTATTTGCAAGAACATAAGTAAATAGGTTCTAAGTTATAATGTTAATTTGCTTGTCATTTTAGTTAAGCAATAGCTTTTCAAGCCGTTGTACGTTCGCCTGTTATATGGATTATGAATAGCCGTCCTCGTTAAAAAAATCTATGTGAATTATATATCTAAATGAATTATTCAAATTGGATCAGCAGTTCGTGAGATTAGCGCGTTCAAACAAACAAATTCTGCTTTATGTAGTTTCACATTTTACCTACTCTAGTCTCTAGTCTAGTCTCTGATAGTTTTATAAGTAGGTATTAGGTACTATTGATCAGACCCGACTTAGCACTTGCAAATTTTACATACAATACAATACTCTTTATTGAAACACAAAATTTATAAAACAACAGAACAATGGGCAAAACATAAAAAAATGGGCAATGGGCAATTTAACTTAATTAACTCTAACGATATTAATAATGTAATCTGCAAAATAATCCGTATGTAGAAACAATTTCATGGTATCAATCGAAATGAGTTTGTTTTTTAACTAAGTTTGGATTAAGGTAAAATATTAAATGAAATTTAAAGATAAGGTTATTAAGCTGGTATGATTGAAATATTGCAAATGCCTTAATTCTATGCAATATATAATATTTTCTGTTTATATTAATTAAATATAAATCTTGGGGATAAAATATTCAAGAGCAAATACTCAAATTTTGTAATCTTTTAATAAGTAATTTTTTGTAAAAATTTTATACCTCTAATAATGAACATGAAAAACTGACATTAAGGTAGGAAAGGTATGCTACTATTGCTATTTCGTTATGTTTGTTAGGTTTTATATTCAACATCCATAAAGTATAAAATTACTGATTTTCCACATTAAATTAATAGATTCACAATCCCTCACAAACATATGCAGGGATATGTTCACACCACTATAACCACGTACCAGCTTTACCCTAACAATTAAAAAAAACAAAGGCGCCACTGTTGAACCACAAGTCGGAGAGCAATCAGCGGAATATGTTCGGATAATTGGGCCCGGAACGTATTGTGTCGTAATGACCCCGGTGCAGCGGAGGGTTAAGAGTCTGCCCTTTTTTATTTTTACATTTTCTTGATGATTTTTAATAAGTAATAACGCTTATTTTGTTTAAACTATTAATTATATTCGTTTTTTAAACCCCCGTAAAAAATGAGGGGTCTGTCTGTCTGTCTGAGACATAAAAAGCTCCCGAACGCATGGAGCTATTTTAATTTTGTTTTTTATATGAAAAGTGAGTCTGGCGCGAGTGTTTTTAACATGTTTACATGTTTCATGAAAATCCGTTGTGCTGTTTAAAAGTAATGGGGGTGAGAGTGGGGAAGGAAAACTTAAAAATCTGCAAATATACTCAAGTGGGGTATCAAATGAAAGCGCATCGCGTGCACATTACAAAATATTATGATGTTTAACCTTTAAGGAAATAAAGGAATTGGAATCGGGGGTTTTTCTTAAATTTAAATTTAGATTTATACATGCAGAAAAATATTATGACGCATCCGTAACCTTCGCACGCGGGATCATTACGGTTAGTTTATTTCTTAATAGTTTAAGGGAAATCAAATTATATGTTTTTAGACTGAAGTAATATAATTGTTTACTTGTAATAAGCTTATTATTATTTATTAGTCAAAATATAGTCAGTGTAGAATTACGAATGTAGTAAACTGCAGTTGTGTTACATCCATATTGTATCATCATCATCATCATCACCCTATTAACGTTCCCACTGCTGGGACACAGGGACTTCTCTCTTGACGAGAGAGATTAGGCCTTAATTCACCACGCTGGCCAAGTGCGGGTTGGTGAATATCACATGTCCTTCAAACTCTTTTAAAGTTCTCAGAACATGCCGGTTTCCTTACGATGTTTGCCTTCACCGTTAAAGCACGTGTTTAAAGCGCACATAAATTTATCAAGAAGAAAAACCCAGAGGTGCGTGGCGGGGTTTTAACCCACGACCTTCGGAATGAAAGTCGAGTGTCCTCCCACTTAGCCAACACGGCTTTATTGTATGGAAATTACGAATAGGTAGAATCGAGTTTGTGTTGTCCATCGCTTAATCCGTTTGTTATGCGTCATGATTGTGTACGTTAATGAAATAATGTAAGCTATTTTTTCTAAAAAAATTAAACGGGCTAGTGTTGAAAGCCGCGCCTTGCCGCTACATCAGTATATTTTTTAAGTGTCAACGGAGAGCGACAGGCGCCGGTGATCGGAAGCCACCACTTTTTATAAGCCGTTAAGGCGCCTGTATGGGCCAACGGCCTTGAGGATTCGGGCGGAGTCAAAATTATTCCCCGCGCCAACAGCACACTCCCCGCTACATTTTTACGACGCAGAGCGCGGCCTGCGCTCTCGGCAAGCGGTCACGCGTGCCGGGTCCTCGCGAGTCGCGACGCCGTAAATAAGGACTTTCCAACTACATCATTATTACGCTAAAACTATTCTACCTAGAGATTTATGCGTTTGTGCTTATGTTATTTTCTTTTTAATTTTTTTTTTATTTAAATGTATTGTTAAAATTAATTATATATTATTATTAGATATTAATGAATCTTAATTTTTAAACTATTTTAGTGTATTTTCTTGTTGGTGGTTCTAATATAACAAATAAATAAATAAATAATAAGTATGTTTTTTTAACTAGGTTTTCTTTACTTACTAAGTACCAACCTAATAATAAGATCCTAAGCCAATCCTGCCAGGGTAGGCTAGTTACCTATACAATGTGTATTTTCGAAGCTTGATCAAACGCAATTTGCGGATACATGACAAAAATTAATCGATAAATATCAGATTTTTTTTTATGTAAACTATTAAATAAAGTCGATTTAATATTTTTTTATGAGAACTAGGTACTTCATCTGGTGTTTTCTTCGTTTCTGTTTGAGTAAACGGTGTATTTTATTCAAAGTAGGCTCATTAAAAAGCTAGATAGTTTACCTAGCTATGAAAATTAAAAGAAAATACAATTTCGGTACAAAAGCCTATTAAAACTTTTTTTTTTGTAGAAATTTAACAAAAAAAATAGATATTTATTTTATTTTTAATCTGTAACTTTTACACTGGATTATTGAGGTATACTTTTTTGCATGTCATATTAAACTTCATAATTTATACTACAAATCTTTTCTAAAAAGTAAGGGTTTTAATTTTATGAATAATGTCTGGTTTTTGCTTGAAGGCCAATCGTCTGATAGAATCTAGGTAGTATCTGCAATATTCATAATGTCTTTTCCTTTTAAGTTTCAGGTAGAGAGTATAAAATTATTTGAAATGCTACGCGACTGACACTGTTGGTATCCATAGATACTCTAAGGTTTGTGGGTAGCCCACGTACCAAAAAGATTAATTAAACTCTATTTGCTGTCATGTTATTAGCCATTCGAATTAGGTACTTTCTGCCTTGTACAGAGATCAACAGACAGCAAATTATGTAATGAAACAAGGCAAGATAAGATGAAACGAAACGAAGCCTTTGCCCAAAAGTGGGATATTAACGGTGGATAGTGATAAGATTAAGTAATACAACACTTTAAGTTATTACTATCAATTAATTTATTGATTGTTCAAAATGCCAACCATTTTCCTCAATGCATATCGTTGCAAGTAAACCCACGTTCAGTTCACAAGTTCTTTTTAGTACATCGCGGTCGTTTCTTATTTGATTCGCTGGCGTGATTCATGGTGACGCTCCAGCTCACTTCTTCACCACAATCGTGCGTGATCATTTTAATGCAACTTAAGATACATAATTTGTTGTCTGTTGATATTTGGCACTACAAGGCAGAAAGTACCTAATTAAAATGGCTACTAACATGACAACGAAAAAAGGTAGACCTTTTTTCGTTGTAGACTCTTTGTAGGATTTGTAGAATAATAATAATATAACTCTTTATTACAAACCAAGATAAAACAATACAAAAATGGACTTGCAAAATACAAAATGCATAATGGGCGGCCATATTGCTTAAAGCAATTTCTTCCAGACAACCTTTGAAAAATATTATGAAGTTTAATAAATAATGCAAAAAGTTTAAAAATTATAGATCAACAACAAAATAAAAAACAATTTTTTTGGTAAATTTCTACAAAAAAAAATTTAGCGGGCTCTTGTACCAAAATTGTATTTTGTTATGAATTTTCTTAATTAGGTAAACTATCTAGCTTAGAGTGTTAGATATGTGTGTTGATGGATATGTGGGAAGAGGTAGGTCAAAGAAAATATTGATGGACTGTTTGGAAGGATGGCATGCGTAAGAACAAAAATGACTGACAAAAATGTTTCTAAGATAATGACTTTTTAAATTGTACAATAATTAGTTTTATGACTTTGAATTTTTGCTTACTATGATGATTACTGATGTTATAAATGTTTAATGAAATTAATTTAAAGTTAATAATTATAAAAAATTATTTAGTACTGTATTTTGTTAGATTTTTATTATTTTAGTTTATTCAATAATGTAATGCCAATTTTATAATTGCATGCCTGGACAGGTAAAATACATTGATCCATGTAAAATTTAAGCCATAACAACGCTGTAACATGTATTTACGCAATAAATTAATTTTGAACTTTGAAGGAAGGAATGAGTGTTGAGATGACGAGTGACAGAGGAAAATGGAAGGACAAAAGATGTTGCGTCGACCCCACGTAATATGGGATAAGGGCTGATGATGATGATGATGATGATGTAAACTATCTAGCTTTTAAATGAGCCTACTTTGAATAAAATACACCATTTACTCAAACAGAAACGAATAAAAAACCATACGAAGTAGTTTTCATAAAAAAAATATTGGCTTTTTTTTAAATAGCCAACATATAAATTTTTTTATCCTATATTTATCGATAAATTTATGTCGTGTATCCGCATTTAGTTTGATCAAGGTTCGAAAATGCACATTGTATATACTTTGTTTGTATCATCTACCTAGTCATAATAATAATAATAAAACTCTTTATTACACACCATATCACAATACAAAAAGGGACTTAAAGCTAAATACAAAAATGCGTAATGGGCGGCCTTATTGCTTAGAGCAGTTTCTTCCAGACAACCTTAGGATGGAGAGGATAATGCACAGCAAATAACTGGACGGTGCGGTGACATAAAATATATATAACAATTAATTCTATTTTTAATTTTTAATTATATTTATACTAGTCTGTGCTAGTTATAAATAAATAATATTTCCAGACAATTCACGCAACAACATTTTAGTCCCGTGGTAAGCTCTAAGCTTGTGTTACGGGTAGGTACTAGATATTTGATATACTTAATATAATATACATACATTTAAAGATATTTTTTATTATACATATTAAATACCCAGACCAAGGAGAAAAGTGCTTGCAGAACATACAAACACTTTTACCCTCGGCGGGAATCGAACCCGCTACCTTTTGCTCTGCAAGCGGACATTCGCACACCGCGCCTACGAGGCACTCAGAGTCAGAGTTAGTTAACTAGGTAACCCTTATAAAAAAAAACAACTTTTTCATAAGTGTTTTTTTTTGTTTATAAATATTAATAGGTAGGTACTTATTATATTAGCTTGATACTTAATTCACTAGTTGGTAGGTAGTAAGTATAATCATTACTTATTTATTACTAACTTTTATTCCTGCTAATTGCTTACTGAACTTGTCCAACGAATATACAAAAGTCCGAGCTCAAATACCTATTTCTAAAATATAAAACTAAACAACAGCGTCCATGCGCAAACAATAATCGTTATACGGTTACATCGAAAAATGCATTTGGACCGATGACGAAGACGCGCGACACAACCTCCCCGTCCGATAGTCTGAGCCACACTGCCGCCCGTCGCCCCCGCACAGACCCGGTCGTTCCATTTCATACCGAAAACATAAAATAATTATTTGTAGTCGTATAAATCATTTGTTTTAATTTTCAAACGTACAGTTTGTGTGGAATACTTTGACAAATATTTAAGTTAAAGAAAAATACTCAAACTCAATACCGTTTAAAAGATATATCCAAATTTCGGATAAAAAATGCCTTACTTTGAATATTTTTTTTATTAAGTAATAATGAAGATACAATAATTTCAAACGTTCAAGTTGTAGTTTAATATCTATTTTGCAACATATATTTTTTTTATACATATTTATTCACTCATAAAGTAGATATATCAATTTGAAAAAGTCGCGTTAGCCCATACAACCACCTTAAGCGGTGTGGTGTAGTAACACGAGAGTGGCGCGTATTGCGAAGACGATGCGGCCCGCAGCGATCGCAAGTAGCGAGTCGCGGACACTGCTGTAGCGAGTGGCCGAAAACACCGGTGACTGTGTGATTGTGAACTTTTCAAATGGACCTGAATGTCCTGATATTAGTGCGTTAAAAATAAAAAGTTAACTCTTCAGCCTTATATATTATATAAAATTTTAATGTCACAATGTTACAACAAACAACTTTACTGATTTTTACCAAATTGTATATGCGTATTCAGGTCTGAGAATCGGCTACAATCTACCTCTATGTTTAATTTTGCAAAACATCGTTTGCTGGTGTCAGCTAGTATTAGTTGAGATATGAATTTGATTTTCAACCGACGACAAACTAAGTAGGTTTTCAATTCGGCGCGTGGATTTTTGTAATTTTTAATGTTCGTTATTAACATTTCATTCCATTAGCCGATTTTCTTTTTTAAAAGAAAGCTGTAGATGTTCTCATTTAAATTTACTAAAAATCGGACAAGTAGTGAGAACCTTGTACTTTAACACGGTTGTTAAATTGCCTCATTGATATTTTCATATTGCTACAATAGGTAGTTAAAATTATTTTACATTTTTATACAGAAAAAGATAAAGACGCATCCTTAACCTTCGCAAGCAGGATTCGCCTTAAAGAGATTTTAAGGCGAATCTTCTTCATAAAAATTAAAATAGTTTAACCTAAAAAGTTAGGTTTATCACTTATTAAGATTGTTTGGAGGTTCTGTCTGTTCACGTCCGTAAGTGGTAACCCTCTGAATCCTTACACGTGACCTCCGGGTGGTTCTAAGAACAGTCTCTGGTAGGCTTCGGCCGCGGCTTGTCACCACCCTCTGGGTGTCCTCTTTATTTATTTTATTAATTTTTTCGTGTTTCGTAACGTGGCCCGTAGAAGCCTACTAAGATGGAGCATGACCTTCTAGGTCTTCATGCTCCATCTTAGACCACATCGTCACTTAACATCAGGTGAGATTGTGCTCAAATGAAGGCTTATTTAGCATAAAAAAAAATATATAGTTATAATTTCCTACATATTTTAATATAGTTAATACGCATGTCAGCCCGCGACCAGGTGCAATGCTTCGACTACAATGCATTACGCGCACTCCACGTCACTTCTATGACGTCACAATGCGCTTGTTTCCAAACAGTATTGTGCTTCGCCGTTATTTAATTTCACTCTTATTTTTACTTCCGGTCCTTTTTGTTTTGGTTCCGCTGATTTTATGAAGTAGTTCAGAAGTGTTGATTGTTAATACTTGAAGGGGCACATTTAGTCGTGGTTCGTTTAAGTTACGAGGGAAGCGAGGAGTCAATAAGGCCGTGTTAAATACATTGTAGACTGAGTGTAAATAATTCTACTATTTAAAGGTAAACATTTTTAATGTTACAGAAATAAATGCAGACTTCGATTCAGCAATTCAAAGTTTTTAATTATTGTGATATGTAAAGCATTCATACATATATGTATATGGCAAAAAAAACTCTAAAAAGTAGCTTTTGTAGATGCTATTATATGATATGGATAAACTAATCGGGCTTTGCTCGCAATACATTTTTTTTTCTCGCGAAAAGTGGTAATTTACCCCGGTAAATATAGCTATTGTGCTATGATTATGTCAGCTATATTTTTGTGAAGTATCAGCAAAATCCATAACTTTTTGTGTGAAAGAGCATCGAACACACACATTTTAATCCTTACAAACTTTCGTGTTTATAATATAAGTAGGACAGTTGAAAGGATAAGTTAAATATTTGTCCATTTCGCCATGAAAGTAGACCTAGTCAATGGATAAAAAAGTAGAAAAACATACATAAACGAATAAAATGTACCAAGAACTTTAATTACTTCCATAAGCTAAAAGCCTCGTTACCCTCTCGATAAGATCGAATCTATCAGATCACAGCATCCCTTTTCCACCCCTATCAGACGCGGCTTATCAGAATCTCATAGAATCTGGCTCAGCCACTTACTCGGGGCCTCTTTAGATGATTAACTGATTAGGCATGTACCGTTACAGCATCTTTGGATACATATTTAGTGAGTAATTATCTGTAGAATCATTATCGAATTTAGTGTCAACGCGATGTGTGTCATCATCATCATCATCACCCTACTAACGTTCCCACTGCTGGGCCTTAAATCACCACGCTGGCCAAGTGCGGGTTTGTGAATGCCACACGTCCTTCAAAGTCTTTTAAAGTTCTCAGAACATGCCGGTTTGCAAAGTCGAGTGTATTTTGTGTGGTGTATTTAACACGGCAAGTGGTGTATTTTGTGTGGCTGGGTAAATTTATTTATTTATTAACAAAGGACACCCAACACAAGGTAACGCGAAATACAAACATAAAATAAACATGACTAAAAGGATTAAATGCCATGTGTTCTAATAACATCACTTTTTCATCATCACTTCACCACACTCACATCACTTTTTTTTTTGTTTTTTTCCTATTTTGTGAGTTTGTATCTATTTATTTAATCTTTTTTAATAGTTGTAAGTGAATGTTATATTCAAAATGTAATAATAGATATAAGTTTTTTGTTATTTGTTATTCCTAACCAATAAATGTATTTTGTTTGTTTGTTGTTTGTATATTTAAATTAAATATTTGGCTTATGGACAAAAGTTTTAATAGTGTTTTTAATATTGATTTTAAGTAAGTAATATGACAATTGTATTGACATGTTTAAGTTGTATTCCATTATCTTTGACTTATATTATGTTTAACTTTTAAATTACAATTGGTTTTGATTATTTTGATATTTCTAACAAAATGTAGCAAATGTATTTACCCGCAAGCGGGTGTGCAAATACCCGCTTGCGGGTTAAATACATTTTTTACTTGTAATATATAATATCGTGACATGTACTTTCATTGAAATGTATTTGGCAAATAAATCATTGATTTGATTAGATTTGAATGTAGACAACAACATTGCGTATAACCGTTCACGAAGATATTAGATGATTTCAACGGACACGAATCTTCGCCCACTGCAGCCGTAATGTTAGAGGAAAAGACAGGAACGGCCAGTTCCGACAGACTACTCTACATTATGTAGTTTTAATGTATTTTATGATTAAAAAACTGGTCTTGATAGTGATAGGATTACACCATTAATGTATACAATACAATACTCTGTTTGAAACACAAAATATATAATACAACAGAACAATGCTTAAGAACTAAAATACGTGAAATAATAGTTTTATATTAACCCTGAGGTCATAATGAACCAGTAGAATTTTTATTATTATTTTATAAAACCGAAAGATAATAAACATAATGTTCCTACATATATCTTTAAATCGTAGGTATATATTTTTATTTTATTATAAAGAACTTTCGCGTGGAAACACTAGTCGTCGTGCTGTTTTGGTAAAAACAGCTTGCTTTTTTACTCGGACTCCAAACAAACCCATACAGTTTGGTTTTTTTATTTGATCGGATTTGGAAGATTTGTAAATAAAGTCATTACGAATTTTTCTAGTTACATCATGGAGTTTTAGCAAGTAAAAAATCAATAATACTTAAATATTTTAATCACACTGGGCGGTAGCAGCTTTTGAAAATAACACACGGAATTACTGATTATAACTGCCATTTCCGATTTAAATATCCAAGCCACAGTCCTCTCGCCTGTCAACGTGACATCTGTCAACTCAAGACGCCATTACCGTCCCATTTGGCGGGAAATCGGAATCAAATCATTAATGTTCCCGACACTCGTCACCGTAATCCTCGCGAATAATCGCTATCTCCGCACTCTTCGCACACACAGGCTGATATACACCCGTCTCTTTCTCAATCTGAGGTCATTACCCACGACCAGAGTACCAGAGCCTAAACGACTGCGCGTATTCTATTCTGCAGTATGGAGTTAAAGTTCGTGCTATGGTGGTCGGTAATGGTGTTTATATGGGGTGTTTTGGGGTCGTAATCGCTTGTTTTGCAAGATTGGATGGTTTATACCGATTTGTGGTGTGATGGGGAATCTATTATTGAAATGAGAAATTGTTTATTTTCTATTAGCAACTCCATTCGTGACTTCATTTACAGAAGCAATTATTTTTACATTTGTCGATTTCTCGATGCGTTTGAGGAGGTGTCAAATTAATATTTTATTTATAATAACGTTATAATTTAGTGAGCAAACAAACTAAAAAATGTCGATGATATAGGTTACAAATAATTTAAATCGTGTTAGTTTTTAGCCACGTTTAAAATAAGGTTTTCTGATCAGAAATACTTTAAGAATTGGACGTAGGATTTAAACAATATCGTCACACTACGTGAGATAAACCCGTTTTCTCAATAAATACTTCCAAACATGTCAAAAATTGGTCAACAGAGAAAAAATTGTATTGATCATATTTTACAAGAGATAATTAATAAATAACATTCTCTATAGCTAGCACGCATAGGAACTCTATCAAGCTACCACAGCCATTTCTCACATTAATAATTTCGACATAAATTCTATATAACTGTTTCATTCCCATACAAGAGAAAATGTTGACACATCAGGGAGAGCGTTTCCTGCCATACCGTGCTCAAGCCGGCCGCCGGCGCCGTAAGATATATACAATATCTATATCCAATAGTTAAATATCTTGATTTATAGCTTACTAGCTACCCGCCCGCGGCGTTAAGGAAAACGTTACTCACGTTGACAAAAGCTACTTTTAAAGCAAAAACCATGCCAAATTAGCTTTAAATCGAGCTTTGCTCCCAATTATTGTATTTTCCCGCAAAAAGCGGTATTTTACGTCTAGTAAAGACAAGTAGCCTATGTGTTTAGTATTCTATTATTTGTCCTATATTGTCACTTCTTTTATTTCATGGACTGTTTCCTATACCCGATAAACCTCATCGTAACAGGTCTTCCGCAACACAGGGTTGCCTCGTGCGGGGTGAAATTGTAATGCGTGAATTGGTAAATAAATATTTTTGTATTTGTTCATCTGATATAATGTAAGCTATTTTGTGAAGTTCCATCTTGTAGTTTTTGCGTGACATGACAGAGCAACAAACATACTGATATACACTCTCATGAACTGTCGCGTGTATAATATTAGTAGGTAGGTATAAGAGCTTTACCTGATGCGAAACAGAACTCGCAATAAATCTAAATAAAATTACAAAGGGTTATTAAAAGCATCAATCAATTTTAAATAATAACGACAGCTATCCGCCTGCTACTCTAGCAAGATCAAGTGTTTCCAGCTCGGCGAGCGGGGCTGCCATAAGTAGTCAATCAAAATAGAGGGGCAGCATTCAAGGAATCTGTTGTGACGTGGAGAGCCGCGCAAAAAATGTGATGGCATTATTGAAATCAAATTTGACGTTGACGTTTGTCGTTGGGGTTGAGTGTTTTATGAAATTTTGCGGTGAGTTTAATGTATTTGAATGATACGTAATTATAGGGTAGGTATACTTTACCTATTATTAAAGTATCAAACATTGAAATATTTGGTTAGCATATTATTAGTACTACCTATTTAATGATAACAACGATAAAATATCTGAAAGTAGGTACCTATTTATAACGTTTTGGTTTTTGAACTGCATTATTTGAACTCTTTCTAATCTTAAATACGACTCTTGTAAATATAGGTTTATTATTAAATGTACAGATAATTATTCTTAGCATAAAAATCATATTCAGAAGAATATACAATGTTAAACTATTTATTTTTTTATGAATTTAAAATTCAAAATAATCAAGCACTTGTTTCTTCAATTTAATAAGTGTAACTGAATAATCTATATCCTCTCTCTCTCTCTCCCTATCTATATATAGTATTATAATAGTATTATAAAGCTGAAGTGTTGGTTTGTTTGTTTGAACGCGCCTAACTCAGGAAATACTGGTCCGATTTGAAAAATTAATATGTTGTATAGTTCAATATGTTTGATTCAAGAGGCAGGTTTTCGTGTCAAGCTATAACGAGCCAGCCAGTATTCAATACATTAAGTACTTAGGTACCTACTACTTATTGTAACTTTACAACCAACGAATGTCATTGTAGCTATTTATATACTTGTAATTTATTATAATTGTGTAAAATAAAGAGTTACTTGAATTGAATTGACAGTTATGAGGACTATTTGTAGTGTTTCTCTCAGTTGGTTATTAAGTAAGTACCTTCCTTCAACCATATTTAAAAATTACCTATTCAAATGTCATAATCCGAATTCCTCATGATACAATTTTGCGTATTTCTAAGCCATTCAGGATAATCCTTCAAAAAGCGAAGCGTAGTTCCGTTTTGTCGACGGAAGAAACCATCTTTGTCAAAGGTATACAAAAAAGATGGCGACAAAAACCGAAATCCTCAGCGTGTGTCACTGTCAAAAAAACTTACTTTCACTGGATTATTGGTAATTATAGGAGCGTTTTGAGCAATTGAATGGATCACAATAGATTTTGAATGATGAGGCTCAGTAGGTAAGGCTGTGTGAAAATTCATTGAATAATAAATTAATATCGGTGAGGTCTGATAGTTAGGTAAAGTGTACGTCCAAAAAAAATTTTGTATTGACTGTCTATTAAAATTTATCTTATAACTATCTATTATTTCTGTGTTGTTGCTATCAAAAACTAACATTTTTTACTGGTTTACTGTTCAGAGGATATACGGCTGTATTGCTAAACTAAAAAAACTACTTATCGTTAATGTGTGTTAATAAACTATTCACTTATTATTTTTTATTTATTTACAATTTAATCCAACATCATTACAGGTTATTTTTCGGCCATAATTCGATACGTTCAAGTGGTTATAAACACGTCAACAAAACAGGTTTATAATCATTAAAATAAATTAGTAAAATATTAAGAATTTTTTTATAAATTTTTGACATATATAGGTAATAATGTATTTTTGCAATATAACTTTTGAATTTATAGATATTGGATTTTTGCATGCTAACAAGTAGACCATAATTAAGACTCATTTAATATTAAGATCTTTTGTAAACCACATTATGTTGATGCAAATAAATTATGATTATTGCTTATTAATCTTATTATAAATAATTTATTTTCTTGCACGCTTAGGAAAACTGGTAGAGAATGCTTCTAGCATTAAGTCCTCCTCTGTACATTGTTTTCTGTGCACAAAGTATAAATAAATAAATCATCAATTGAAAAATATGATTTAGATTTCCAAAAATTAACAATATAACAATATATTGTAGGGTTAAAAAGAGTAGAGTCACCCTTTAGCCGTAGCAAAGCATTAAGCATAGCAAATCGTGCACCCGAAATGTATGTACCTCTATAAACCTATCTGTAACGTGATAAGCCTGTTAGTCTCGCGTCTTTAACTCGCGACGGGATCAGTTCCCCTCTCATCTCACCTTCCGGGCCAACACCTCTCAATCGCCGGAGGGTCGGAGCCTCACGTGTCCTCAAATTGAAGGACAATGCCTCACCTGATGTCACCCGGGGCCCTGGGGGCGCGGGGCGCGGGGGTGGAACGATGCTTTATAATGTGCTCATTGATTTGAGGAAACAATTTCGTACACGTGATTTAGCTTCACATCTTTTGAAAGCATATCTTGATAATCATATCAAAATCGTTAATCGCATTCATGTGTACAATTGGTCTTAAAATTGCCATGCTCCGCCTGAGTCGCAAGAGGTTGCGGCTTCGATTCCCGCCCGGCGACCAGATTTTGTATGATCTACAAGTTCTGGTTTCTGTTCTGGGTGCTTTCTATGTATCATAGTAAAAAATGTATCTATGTAGTATATCAGTCACCTAACCCATAGTACAAGCTCTGCTTAGTTTGGGGTTAGGTGATGCTGTGTGATTAAGATTAGTGTGGAAGTATTTAGTTATTAATAATTGCTAACAACATGAGCCCGGACAGGGCTTGGCAATATTAGAATTGTGTATGAATGTACCACCATGGACATAGATTAAGGGGTTGGTAATGTAATAGGGTCTGTAGATGGCTAAAAAATATATAAGTTTGTCACGTAGATCATAAAAAAAACTGTAAATTTTCTTGCGAACTATAAGTACAGTATTAAGTTATTTTACGTAACGCTTTCCTGCGATTTGCACTTAATTTATACGTCACTCAAGTCCAAATCATAATTTATCCACTGATAAAATTACATAGATGGGCGTTAATTTTCCCACCTTTGGTGATAGATCACAAATCAAAGGTCAGGTTACAAGAATCGTTTACGATGAATCAAATTAAGTATAACTTTAGCTGTTGTATTTTTTTTTAACATTTATCTTTTTTAAGTACCTACCATGTGGTAATTCTTATTGGTAGTTTGAAATGTTATTTATTTATTAATTTATTAAAATAGGCTACACCAACAGAATATATAACAAACACTTTTAAATAATCAATATTCACATTATTATACTATGATACATATTCCAATTATTAAGGGTGAGCACAGCATTTACAAAAAATATATATATAAGACACAAACAACAGATAATATTAAAAAAAAACAGAAACACAACAAAATATAAAAGACATAACAAGTAAAATGACAATAAGATTAAAAAAGAAGTAAAAATAAAAAAAAATATTAAGAATCTACGATTAATGTTAGATCTAATGGGGAAAAGTGCATGAATAGCTTACTTTTAAAAATGTTGCAATGTTCTAAATTTGGCGTGTATTATAAGTTTTCGAGTTATCTTTTAAATTGTTTTGAAGTTGTCTCGAACTGCTTGCACCCACGGGAGGAGATGCATCATACTTAGGGGCTTATGTAAATTCAATAAATCACATTTAAAAACTAAAAATGGGTTGATTTTGGTAAAAATTTAATTGTTTCTTAAACAAACATAATTCATAGTCTCAATTGAGACGGTGAGAGAAAACTTCGCGGGATAAACAGACAGATTCTGAATCTGTCTGACTTACGTAAGAAATAAGATAATATTTACAGGTTGCCTCAGATCTCCGTGAACATCCTAATATCCCCATAATAATCTTATCAGTTATTTTTACTAGCCACATATTCTAAATCTTCAATTGCGGACATTCAGCTATAAGTCTACAATCTACACATAAAAATTGCTTAGCCTTCAGGAGATTTAGAGTGTATTTCAAATATAGAGCTATCGCAGACACATTGACACGTTTTATTGACATAAGCAGCCATTGCTTAGTTTACTCCATTTTGTAACATAAACCCTTAGCCGAAACTTCTGCTGTGATACTTGGTACACAGTCTTATAATATAAAGCTGAACAGTTTGTTTGTTTGTTTCTGCTAATCTCAGGAACTACTGTTCCGTTTGGAATAATTTCTTTCTCTGTTAGATACTTTTAACCGCGGGAAAAGACGCCATTCTGTGCAAAAATCCATACAAACGGAAAACGTACAAAGTTAGTAGGTATAATATCATCATCATCATCACCCTATTAGCGTCCCCACTGACACAGGGACTTCTCCCTTCTCCCACGAGAGACGGAGCCTTAATTTACCACCCTGGCCTAGTGCGGGTTGGTAAATGTCAAATGTCCTTATAAAATACTTAATTGTACCTCATAGGTAGGTCCAATACATAAAATATCTCGAAACTCAGCTTTCTATATCATTCGTCTGCCTAAACCAGAACTTCTAATTAATTTTAATGACGTAAACCTTTCATTGTTGACAACAGGCGGTTGCGTTGACAATAACAATAGATTTCCTTCTGTTTGGGATGCCGCCTGAGCAGTTCCAATCAGATCCGCGCCTCGCCTCGTCGCCTTGTCAACAGCGGGACTCGAACCCGTCCCATCATCGCGACCCAATATTTGCGGTTCGTAATCTAACTGGAAAGTAGAAGGGTCACGAACATAACTTTGGGGATTAGCGCTATGAGTGGTAAACGTAAGGGTTTGACAGCCAGAACCGTTTATGACGAGTTCGTTTAGAACAGCATACCGGTTATATTGACCAAAAATGTCTCGGTTGCATTCCATTACACGGACTCATGAAAAATCTGATTTTAACTATTTATTTTTTATATCATCATCACCCTATTACCGTTCCCACCGAACCCACGTCTTTCGGAATGAAACTCGAGTGTGTGGGAGCACAACACGGCTTTTTATATAAAGGCAGCATATTTATTAATATTAAGCATTAATAAGTACAAGTGTTCTAAACAGACTATAATTACAGATTTTGTTGATGTAGAAAAATATAATCAAATGTAAGTAGGGGGTATTAAATAAGAATAATAAGATATAGAGCATCTATGTTCCGGAGTGGGGCTTGTGACCTACAAATTATTCATATTCGTTTTTTTAATTAACAACAAAACGCAAGTCACGCAAAACTACAATGCACATTAGCATCTATCCTTTTATGTAAGTACCTAACTATATACCTATATTGTGTTGGTAACGTATGGAGTACAGATATAATGTGGACTGGAGAAGCCAACCTTCTAGGTCAGGTATGGGCAACCTTCGGCAAGTTGCGTGCCAATCTTACTAAATAAATGCAGCTGCGGGCCATAACAAGAAATACAAATAAAAAAATCATATATCTTTTTATTAGGTTTTAAACATTAAAAATATTAAACAATTTTTTTTACGTGTAACAGTTAATGTGATATTTGTGTTTGAACTTCAGAAACAAGTTTATTAATATCTGGACAAATATCACTTGTGCAGAGGCGTAACGAGTTTTCCAGATTTTCATCTGTGAGTCTCGTACGGCATTTTGACTTATTAGTCTTCATCATCGAGAAAAATTGTTCGCATTTGTATGTACTTCCAAAAACACAAACGATTCTTCTCGCGAACGCTCTCAGTTGTTTATATTTCTCTTCTTCAATGTAAGTTTTGTAAAATTCGTACAGGTCCACGTCTTCAAATTTTGATTTCAAGTTTGTGTCTTCCTGAAGTTCGATCAGTTCCATTTGCAGTTGTAATGGAGCATTGCTTACGTCACTTTTCGTCGGAGTAGCGAAAAGGTTAAAGTAGCTATCCATCTTCTTAAAGTCTGAAAATCTATTAGTAAATTGCTCCGACAACGATTTAAGTTCATCAGCATACTGAACGTACGTTACATTTTCATGGCTGCGTAATGTCGAAAAATGATAACAGTTCCAGATCGCATTTGTGTTTCCCATAAGCTAATTTTGTTCTGGAACGCAATTCATTTACGAGTTGACCTTGTTTTTGAAGTTTTAAGTTCAGGTCGTTTAAGTGGCCTGTGATGTCGACGAGAAATGCTAAATCAGATAACCATTTTGGGTCAACGAGTTCAGGAATAGGTTTTTCTTTCATTTCCATAAAATCGGCTATTTCTTTTCTGAGATCGTAGAATCTTTTTAACATTTTTCCTTTGCTTAACCACCTTACTTCGCAATAGTATGTCACATCATCGTATTCGGAAGCGATGTCATCCAAAAATGCCTTGAACTGGCGATGATTAAGCGCGCGGGATCGAATAAAATTGATCGTCTTTACTACCAGACCATAACGTTCTGTAATCTGATGGACTTGGAGCACAAGTTTTGTTGGTGGATAATGCAATGCAAGACTATCAAATCATCTTTTTGGACATTCAATTCAGTTGATTTTTCATTCAAAATTCCGATGAACCCCTTTCGCGAACCGACCATTGAAGGCGCACCATCTGTGCACACCCCTACTAATTGGCTCCACTGCAGCCCGTAATTTTCGAAAACACTTTGGACCTCACCAAAAATATCTTCTCCAGTAGTGGTCCCTTTTAGCGACTGTAAAGCAAGCAATTCCTCAGTAATATTAAATTCTTTATCAACACCACGAATAAAAATAGCCAGTTGGGCTGTATCAGACAAATCGGTGCTCTCGTCCAAAGCAATTGAAAATGCTTGAAACTCAGCCACACGATCAGTCAATTTTTTCTTAAGGCGAGGTTATCCAAGAACTTTAGGCATTTAGCGCTACCTCAGCCCCCCCATGCTAAGCGCGCGACGTAATTATTTACGCGCCCGGCAGGCCGTGCGCCATTTGACGATACATGACCGCGTTCGATATCTTAGTGCCACAGTATAGAAAACCAAGCAGTAGGTTCGCATGTTATTTACCGAATGACTTTAGTTAGGTAGTATTGTAGGTAGTATTGATAACATATTTTACTGACTTTAGTTAGGTAGTATTGTATATACATAATGTGTGTAGATATAGGTACAGCCACAAAGCTAAGTATATAAAAAATAATAATTTGTCCAACTAAAAAGTACTTTGGTTTCTTGTGGCATATACAAGATACAAAATCATTTATTTGCATTATTTGGTTTTACAAAACTTAGACAACTACAACTATTCCATCCAGCAACGAGAACATAGAGGTAAAAAATACAACTAGTTCAAATAACAATTATATTTATTTTGTAAAACGACACATATTATTATCCTAAAAAAATATAATATATATATATATATATATATATTATATGGATTTTGTATGGCACATAGCATTTTTTTATTCAGCAACGAGAATAATATACAATTTCGTAAATTGAGTGCTTACCCGTTCAACCCATGATTTTTCTACCAAATTTTATTTTTACCCGTTCAACCCAAAACATATGCCCCGTTCTACCCAAAGCAAAAATCTGAGTCACAGTGTCTTCTAAATAGTACAGACACCGTAATCCGTAAATATATAAATCTTATACGTGTGTTAGTCATTGAAAACCTCCTAAACGGCTGGACCGTGATTAAATTTTTTGTGTGTGTTTAACTGGGTTTGAGAATGGTTTTGATTTCGACGAGACTAGGTGCGAAGCGAGGGCGGACCGCTAGTATTTATAAAAAATCTTGATGATATTATTACTCACAGTAACTACAAATTTGTAACTACAATAAGGAGGTAATAATAGTTTATGATCTCTTTAAACGAGTGCACGTGCAACACCTAGAAAAATTAAGGAAGGAGAACTTGTTGTATGTACAATAGATAATCCAATCAACAACGGTAAGGATTACTATTGTTTTTCTTATCTATTGAGGTAGTGTATGGATTTGGCTACACCGAAAATTTCAGTGGGACATTGTTTATAAAAACTGTCAACTTTTGTATCTTAAATGTGTTTTTTTTTATCTATGTGTGTTTAATAATTAAGATGATTTTTATTTATGTTAATCAAGAAAATATTTTTATATCTATTATTCCATCCATAGGTTTCATATAGTTTATTTTGTACCTATTGTTACGTATAATTAATATATATTTTATTGAATCATAAATGTGTACCTGTATCAGAGTGTTTAAAATATGTGATCACGAAAAAAATTTGATTTTGCATGACGACCTCTGTGGCTCGGTGGGCGAAAGCCCGGCTGAGGTGCAGGAGGTTGCGGGTTCGATTCCCGCCGCGGGACCAGATTTTGTACGATCTGCAATTTCTGGTTTCGGGTCTGGGTATTTTCTATGTAAATATAATATGTATGTATTTACAAAAAAAAAAAATGTATCTATGTAGTATATCGGTCACCCAACACCCATAGTACAAGCTCTGCTTAGTTTGGGGTTAGGTGATGCTGTGTGATTAGTCCGGAAATATTTATATTTATTTATTTATTTATTTACTGATATTATGTACCAAGATAACTTAGAAAAGTAACTTTATATTGACCTACCAAACCTGAATCTGAAGAGTGATGTACTATTTTTTATAATATAATTATTTGATTATATTTGTTTCTGTAAAGGTTGATTATTTTTATTATAAGGCAAGTAGACAAATATTTAACTGACTATTATCTAAACAAAAAAAAAAGATTGATTATGAAATATTTTTAATGAGTTTCTGCATTTCTTGTCTAATGTAATGAATGACCCTGCTTCTTTAGTAATTCACTATGACATTTATTTGAATTCAAACAATAGAAATTAGGAATAAGTAGGTGTGGGTAGAACGGGTAACTTGAATCTATTGTTTTGGGTTGAACGGAGCAAAATACCTATTGGGTAGAAAAATCTTGGGTCGAACGGGTAAGCACTCCGTAAATTTTGTGCATCTATGTATCTACTAAAATTCATGAAATTGTAGCTGCCTAGGCTTGCATGGACCAAACTGACCGGGAGGTTGGATTGGACTTTGAATATATCCAACTGTTTACTTCGACCTGGCTGCATAGGTACTTCATTATTTTCGTCATTTTCTTTTAAAATTGTATCACGTATTGACATACCGCGAATTTGTCGCGGGTCTACAATCTCTGGCAAAAGGCATTTCATGTAAAAATCTATAACTTTTTTTTCTATTTCAACCTTCCAAAATGTGTCATCTCTAGGAATGTATTCGATTATGAGTGGATGATTTTCGCCGGACCAAATTCCAGAAATGCATTGGTTTCTCTCGGTAACATGGAGTTGACCCTGCACTTGGTAATACCAATTGCTCTTTTTATTTATGATTCGCGTACTGTGATTTTTTTTCATATTTATATATTTGTATTTTGTTTTATCGCATTTTCTGTTCCGGTCTTAAATGCCGTTATTGGACACTTAACTTCTATTATTTTATCGTGGTCAACTAAACCGTCGGGTGTAGCTCCGATAAATGGGTATTGTTTATCTATGAAAAGTCCACGTGGTTCGATGACAATGTTTATTTTTCTTATTACCCATATTGTTTATCTGCACTGAACCAAATCACCAATATAAAACGCGGGGGGGATGTTTGGGAGACAAATGGCGTGCGTCCGACCTCGAAGACGTCTCGACGGGCACTGGCCGCCCGGCGCGAGCGCCTGAACGAGTACAATTTGAAAGTTTTCTTTCACAGAGATTAATAATAACCGAATTTCATATTGTTTTTTCACAATTCCCTAGTTAATAATAAGCTCTATCTTTTGATATAAATTTGACATGATATCAAGAAGAAACCTCTTAGTAACGACTGCTTAAAAATAAATTTAGTGTCAACTTTACGATTTTTTTTTATCGAGAAAATTATTATTACTTAGGTTTCTATTTTCACAAATATCTAGATTATATGTTTAATTTTAATGAAATATATTCTTTTTGTACAAATTTTACATTTCAGTGGAGATACAGTTGTTCAAAAATCGTGAACTCTCGAAGTTCCTCGCCTTAATATCACCAGCCATCATTTCTATACGCCGAACTACGGTACGTCTTGATAGGCTAACTTTTTCAAAATCTTTTTTCTTTTCGGGACATAGGACTTCTGCAACTTCTAACAAGCACTCTTTGATAAATTCTCCTTCCCCGAATGGTTTCGATGACTTGGCTATTTTTGAACTTACTATGAAACTAGCTTTCACAACATTATCAAGTTGTGTCCTTTGTTTATGAAACATTCCTTGCTGTTTGTTCAAATTAGTGATTAATTTTTGAATTTTTTCTTTTCGTAACTGCCCTGTGAGTGTGTGTTGAGTAATATGCTTGGTGGAATAATGCCGCTTGATATTGAATTCTTTCAAAACTGATATAGATTCGTTACACAGCAAACAAACAGGCTTACCGTTTTGCATGATAAAAAAGTAATCGTCAGTTTACTTTCCGTTTTTTCCACCAGATAACATCTTTTCATTTATTGCTCACGTACCTACACTAAATCCCCAAATTATTAGTCTGTGTACTAAGAAAGCGAACACTTTTGGAATTAGGAAAATAACTTAGCGTAACTAGTAAACAAGTAATAAACTGAACAAAATGACTTCAATTCAAACATCGAACGAAAACAAAAACACGAGTTGCTAATTTGTCAAATTTAATTTGATGTCTGTCGAATTGAGTAATTATGCTACACTTCTTATAACGTACTAGAATTTCGTTAAGTGTGAAAGGGATGACAAGTAATCTTGTGAGGCTACAAGCGATACTGTGATAGTGATACCATTGCATCTTTCGTTTTGTTACCTATTCATTGCATACGCACGCTACAATTTTACATACAGAAAGTGAGCTTAACAAGCAATGGTTTTCATTTATTTGAAGTGTTTGTTATTTACATGTTATTTCACTTTAGTGTTCTATAGTTATAGCGTGCTTACTCTGTTTTCGGGCAAAATTTCAAAATGTCTCGCGGGCCGGGTCAAAATTCTAGGCGGGCCGGATCCGGCCCGCGGGCCGGTCGTTGCCCATATATGTTCTAGGTCTTCATGCCCTATCTTAGACCACATCGTCACTTTACATCAGGTGAGATTGTGGTCAAATGAAGACTTATCTAACACTAGCTGTGCCCTGCGGTGCTACCCGCGTTATAATGGATGAAGTACTCTTAACCAACAACATATTTATTTGAATAAAGATTAATATTATTATGTTGATACAACTTAAACAAATTATTTAGACCAAATTAGGTACCATAAAAACGGTTTTTGTGAGTTAATCTTAGGCGGCCTCTAAACGGTCAATTATATTGCACAATATTGCGAATTGTGCAATTTAATTGACCGTTTAGGGTTAATATTGAAGATTGCACAATGATTGGCCGAAAGTTTGAGCGAGTTTAATTTTTATTGCACCATGTTTTTCGCGCGGTGCACACGGGATCAATACTATTCTCCGACTGAACGCGAAAACATTGTGCTGTTCGTATTGTTGTGCAATATAATTGGTCGTTTGGATCAAAGCGCCTTTCAATCTTATTGTACAATAAAAGTATTGTACAATGTTATTGTAGGTCTAGAGGCCGCCTTAAAAGATAGACATATACTATCGCGGACTGTTTTTTAGATCATTTAAAGAGCTATTATTCTTTAATACATATTTTTTGTGTATCTTGAACCGTTTTCACGGCGCACGCAACGGAAGGCTTCAAAGATGAACAATTTCTCCCGTTTTTTACACATTTACCACTATATCTTTGCTCCTATTGGTCGTAGCGTGATGTTATATAGCCTATAGCCTTCCTCGATAACTGGACTATCCAACACAAAAAGAATTATTCAGTTCGAACCAGTAGTATCGGAGATTAGCGCATTCAAACAAACAAACAAACTCTTCCGCTTTATAATATTAGTATAGATAAAAAATAATAATAATAATCATAGAGTAAAAATAGTCACAATGGCAAATTATATGGTGCTTTATGACTATGACAAACACGATTGATCTAAAAAGGTAGTAATTTTAACAATTTGATAGATGGCTAACGAAATGTAGGATTCTGGATAAACAGTTCAAATCTATACTATAGGTACTGGTATTACAAGAAAGGAAGATGACAAGAGGTGTGAAGGATGACATGTGTAAGAAAGGAGTACCTAAGTGCTGAGATGACGAGTGACAGAGGAAAATGGAAGGAAAAAACATGTTGTGCCGACCCCACGTAATGTGGGATAAGGGCAAGATAATGATGATGAGATATTATAAGAAAATATAACAGCCAAGCACTATAAATAACTACTACATAATAGACAATCCATATTATAGCAACATGGTTAGCACTAATCTTGTGTTACGGGCACTAGACATACGTATGTACCAGTGTACTTTTGTATCAAAAAGGAATAAATAAATGAATGACAGGGACGGTAAGCCAGTTACAAGTATTTACGGATAGATACATTTAAAAGGTAAATGCAAGGACTGTGCAAGTTTTACGAAGGGGTGTAGTGGTAACACTTTGATTTGTAACGTTAAAGCATGTGTTTAAAGCGCACATAAATTTTATCAAGAAGAAAATCCAGAGGTGCGCGGTGTTGTTTGAATCCACGACCTTCAGAATGAAAATCGGGTGTGCTTCCAATTATCCAACACAGCTTTTTATGAGAAATATGTTATCTTAATAATATAATGATTATGTCTATTCACTGAAAACTTAAGTTAATTATTACTAGTTAGTTGATAAGCTTTTCTTGCGTTTTGCCCTACTGTTTTTTTTGTAATTATATCTAGAGAAAGTTCAACATAGATACGCATACCTAATCAAATCAACCATAAATTACAGTTTAAGTTCCTATAGATTGTTTATGTTGTTTAAATTAATTTATCGTTATTTTCATTAGCCCGCTCTACTAAAATTGCGCTAAACTTCTTACAATCCTATCTTTTACAATTTAGTCATCTCCAGTCCGACAGTTCACTTGTTTGTCGGCATTTCCAAGAAGTGCCACTTCATTCAATCTTAGCACCTCATTGAAGGCTTCGCTTCCTGTTTGCAAACATCCTGCTACCGGGTAATAACCCATTACTGTCGGTTAGATAACGAGTCGTAATGGAGGTGTTAGCGGAAGGATTATTAGGGATAATAGCCCGATTAGGAGGGATTCAATGTCGGAAGTATAGTCATAGTAGGAGTAGTCTGTTTGAATAGTCATTCATGAATTTTAGTTGCAAGTCAAAGAGTTTGTAGAGATTCTATAAGATTTGTTTTCTTTTGTGTCTGTTTTGTGTTCTTTTTGGTGATATTTGTTTGGTGTATATCGCAGATTAGTTTGCTAAGCAACAATTACAGGTTCGAAGTAGTAATACTTTAATAATGAGAAATTATGTTTCAATGCTGTAAACGTCTCTATAAAATGGATCGAAAACATTACCTCTATTATTTTATGCCTTAATAAAGTACAACAGCGTCAATTAAAAAAAATATTATTCACGTTATAACATTAAACGTTTGGTTTCATAAACATATACCGAATTAGGTACGATCGATATAAGCGTTTAATAAATTAATAACTTACCTCAATAGACCGTGTCAAATGCTTTCGTAAGGTCACTCCACTTCACAAAATCTTAATTACAAAAATAAGTATTTTCCTAAACATGTGATAATAATGTTATATTATAAGTTAGAACAGTCCTTAATTTTTCAGATGTTTGTCGTGATGATTAAAGCAAACTTTAATTTTAAACAATATTAATAAATCTTTCCATCGCTTCAGTTTTATTTCCAGCCACTCAACAAAAAGGTCCAATAAACTACTAATTAAATGAACAAACAACCAACCTTAGATGGTCCAATCACTGACACTAAAAGCACAGCACGATCATTGCTCCAACGGGCCACAGGCCAAGATGGCGCTGAAATTGGTATGACGGCGAAAGACTCCGCAAACACCTCCCCTCCCTGCCACTACTTACATGCCAAACCTTCTCCGCGAATGGCCAGTATTTAATAATCTGTCAAAACTCACTAACTCAAATTTGAGATGTCACTGTCAATAAATAGAATGACTTTTTCCTTGGCAGAAAGATTCGAACGCTACCATTTCAAATGTGGAATCGTTAATTCTTTGCTATGCAGTTTTGAAGTGTAATGCTTTGGGTTAAGGTTGGTTTTGTTTCGCACAACTTGGGTAGAGGGATAGTGGCTGTGTACGGATCCCGCCATTCGCAGCCGAGCGGGAAAGGGCGGTCGGGTTCAATAATTCAGAATGGACCAACAGGAGGAGACCTCACCTTAGTGTTGCCGCCGATTGCGACCTTTTAGGTCGAGGTCACAATGGTACATTTTTGATGAATTTAATTGAAATATAATAAGGTGTCTGATTTGAGCAACGTGTGAGGGATACCGTTTTATGACTAGTATAAAATAATAAAATAAATAAATATTTCCAGACGATTCACACAAAAACATCTAGCCCCGTGGTAAGCTCTAAGCTTGTGTTACGGGTACTAGATATCTGATATTCTCAATATAATAGTCATACATATATAGATATCTTTTATTATACATATTAAACACCCAGACCAAGGAGAAAGTGCTTGCAGAAGATACAAGACATTCATCCTCGGCGGGAATCGAACCCGCTACCTCTTGCGCCGCAAGCGGAGCCTAGCCCACCGCGCCACTGAAGCAGTCAAAGTATAATGACATTGTAATTGATTTTATGGTAACAAACTTGATTATTTTGATGATTTTTCAGTTTTATCCCGTTTTATTTAACGTACCTATGACTACTAACTATCTAAAATTAACAATCTAGTTTTTTTTCTACGCACTTAGGTATCTATTCTTAATATTTGGCTCTCAGTTCAACTCAGTGGCTCTGTGGACGCATTGTTCTGTAAGGGTTGTGGGTTTGAAATCTGGTTCCCAGCTGAATTTAATTCCTTGTCTGGGTATTTTGAAAAGTATATTAACAATGCATTAGATAAAATAATATGTTCTACATAATAAATCAGCCTGTCACAAAAAAAAACTATTTAATAAAATAGTAATGTAAGAAATACTATTATTCAAATAATAATTATTTTAATTAACTTGGTCACTTTTGACTTGTCACTTATGCCATACATTGCTCTAGCGGGCAACACTCCCGCCCCTCCCCTGCATACAATATCACTCCATCTCTTTCAGCTCGTTGCGCATTTGGTTCCGTCCTTTTCTGTCCCGGGTCGTGAGGGTAGCTGCGTCTCGCTCGCACTCATTAGGCCGGGCTCGCTGCGTGCATTATGCAGTATTTGACGAACATTTTATGACGTTTGCGCAGTCAACGTAGAGTAGTTAAGGACAGAGATTACTAAAGATTTTTAATTCTAGCACAATTATTCTTGATTACGTAAGTTTAGACAAGTGACTAGCTTATTGGGTAGATAGATACTTAGATAACAACTTTATTGCAGTCCATTTCGTACTTACTAAATTACACAAAAATAAACAGTAAAACGTTACAAGTGATAGATACAATCGGCGGCCTTAAAGCTAAAAGCGATAACTTAGGTATTTTAAGCGAACTTTCTTCCAGGCAACCTTCGGATGGATAGGATCTCTTAGGATAATTAATGACGGTGCACACCAGTTAATAAACCTCTTTTCCTGGGTAGGTACCTACCTAATTCAATGTTGAAATATTTGGATTATCTAAAATAAAAGGTTTATAAGATAAATATGTTAGGATACATTAAGATGATCATCTATTTCCATAGAAAATGACTGTTTTTTTATGTAGGTACTTAAAGGTCTCGTAAAGGTACATTAAGAGTTATTAGAAATGAACGTTCCGAAGGAAAATCACCCATGCGCGATGGTATGTAATGTACCTACATGTACCTAATGACCTAATTAGGAGAATCATAAAATATACCCATTCAATATGTATTCATTAATATGCATAAGCACCCCCAATGCTGGGACACAGGGACGACGACAAGACGAGACCCTTAATACCCGTGCTGGCCAAGTGCTTGTTGGTGAATGTCACAAGTCCTTCAAACTCGTTAACGTTCTCAACATGCCGGTTTCCTCACTATGTTTTTTACAGCGCATGTATTGTTTAGGATAATGATAACTTACTAAAATCTACCTAAATCTGTTTTTTTTTCCATTGACCTAAATATTAATCAAAATCAAAAATCAAAATCAAATCATTTATTGCATTCATGTGTGTATTTACAATTGGTCTTAAAATTAATATGTGCTAACAACATGAGCCCAGACAGGGCATGGCAATATAAGAATCTTATATTTAGATATCTTTATACATAATATTATTTGAATCTTATTCTTATTATTGTTTACATTTATGAATATCTTATTATGTAGGTCTAAAAGTTTGACAGCAACACTTATACTACCTAAATATAGGTAATTATTAGTCTATGCTATATATTCGGACTGATAAACATATAAAGTACCTACTCGCGCTTTACTTTGCGGCGTACCTACAGGCCATCATGATGGTATAGATTGTTGGTGTCAGATCACTAGTCTTAAACATACTTATGTTTCACTCAAGGGTTGTAACATCATTTACCACACCTACCCATAAATTTATTTCTATAAAAACGTTAGAATTCAATGAAGAGATGAATAAGAATTTGCCATCAGATATGAGCATTGTTTTATTTCACGGGTGCCATTTTTTCGTAATATAAGACTGAACAAAAAAATAAAGGCAAAGTAATTAAGGTAGTTAGTTGATCACTTAAAAGTTCTGGGGTAAAATGATGCATTCCAACAGCCTTTGATAATTTTCCGTAAGTTGATCAATTTAATTTTTAAGTTACAATTGATTTTTGATTATTTTAATTATTAAATTTTTAACATTTGCATACCCGCTTGCGGGTTAAATACAATATACTACTTGTACTATATAATATCGTGACATGTACTTGAATTGAAAATGTATTTGGCAAATAAATGATTGATTTGATTTGATACTAGGAAATTGATCAATGTACGTATTTATATTTTTTTCCGGTGACAAACCTACCTCTATCGCGCTCTATTTACCTATTAAGCTCTTTCCGTGTTTTTTTATTTCGTCTGATTAAGATTCGAACTCCGAGAACGAAGGTCCAAGAATTAATTTTTTATGTAAGATAAGCCTTCATTCGACCACAATCTCACCTGCTGTAAAGTGACGATGTGGTCTAAGATGGGGCATGAAGGAAGACACATTAAGAAACACGAATATATCGCTTCACGCACTGGGTCCAGCCCGGAGGGAAGTGACAAGCCGCGGCCGAAGCCTTCCACCAGAGACTGTTCTTAGCACCAACCGGAGGTCACGTGTAAGGATTCAGAGGGTTACCACTTACGGACGTAAACAGACAAAACCTCCAAAAAATTAAGTTATATTTATTTGTTTCAATAAAGTGTTTTCTAATCTAACGAAACAAATCGTTTATATCAAAAGGTTTTAGTTAAGCTAATAAGTTCAATCATGTCTTGAAACAAATCAACATTTAAAAATATTGAATTTTACGTCAATAAACGGATTTATTTTGGAAGAATTGTGCGTGAAACCTCGACATCGCATTTTAGATACTAATTTCAAGATTTACGTCAGCTGTTTTTTTTAGAAGACTGTTTAAACCGTTTTTACCGTTACCGGCCGGAGCGCGGGTAGTTGGTGATGATGATGGCCTCATTGACGTGTCCGTCAACGGCGAAAGAGACATGCTGCTTTTATTTATTTTAATTTTTCTATTTATTAATTTAGACTACTTCGCTGGTGTGCGCGAATATGGCTTGCAAGCCCAAACTTAGTTTCGAATACTCGATTGCAGGATGCGCGGGTAGTTGACTAAGTGGAATACAATAGATATTTAATTTCTGTTTTCCAGTTTATTATTTAGTAAAGAGTTTTATTGAATTTAAGTCTAAGCGCTCCTGCAAACGACACCGCCACCGCGCCGCGGCCGTCTCGCTCCAATGTACTTACACACGCGCCATCGCCGCGTCGCCACCACGCCGTCAAAGCCAAATTAAACCGCTCCACTATAATACTTCAGATAACTACATTGCTTATTTCGAAGAAATTTCAAGACAATTACAATGTAATGATTTGTTTTAACAGGTTATTTTTCATATTATGTGGATTATTAAATGGATTCTTTCTTTTTATCTTTCATGAAGGTTTTCATGTCAATAGGTTTTCTAACATGGCGTTAGTAATGACATCTAACAGAGGGCTGGGAAATCAAAATGTTTCGTACGCCATCTAGCGTGATAGAGCCGTACTCAGTATGCACACGTTTGGTTCAAAGCCACTTCTCGGTTCAACTTAACTTTGATGACCCTAGTCTGTTTTTTGTCGATTCGCTTTCTGATAGAATAAATGTACGTTACCAAGAATAATATATTACAAGCCCGTTTCATAGAATAATTATTAATTTATTAGTAAATAACTTATTTTATGAAATAATTATTTAGGTAAACTAGATAAACTTTAGTTCTGCCACGTCTTAGTTATATCAGTTATATTTAGGAACCGTTTCTTGTAAAAACTGAACGCGCCAGATTTAAGTATACCAGTAGGTATTAGTTCTAAATGAGTTTAATTGTTCAAAAGTAAATAATCCTAATAACACCGAGGTTCTAAATAAATGACAGCATTGACTTACGACTCGTTATTGGTTCTTTTCCTTCGAATAAACTACAATAGTCAGTAAAAGTTATTGTAAGTTTGACTGATTTGAAAATTGTAAATATTATTTATGAACCCTATTTCATCAGTATCTTTTGCTGTTGACTGTACTATAATTACCGAGTGTCTTAAGGGCTTTAAGCTGTTTCCCACCTGTTCTGAGCTAGCAATATTATTTTAATAGACAAATCAATTTTTTCCCATTCAAAGCACTGCACTTGCCTTCCGTATGACTTGGCCTCAAGAAATCTGCTGACTAGGTTAACTATATACTACTAATAGTACTAAGTACTACTAATGTACTATAGTGTACTTATGTGTCTAAAATAAATGCTTATTATTATTATTATATCGAATTCGTTTTAATATCATAGGTGTGAGAATTGCCTTCCTGGTTTGGCAGCGGAATAATGCACAAAACACTCCTATGGGAGATGTCAGTGCAGATCTCAGTTCCCCTTTAGAATTAGAATTAGCCCATTTTGAAGGCTTTCACTACTTTTTACCAGCATAAAAAAACATTTCCGATTCTTGGTGGGGACGTATGATAAACATTTACAATAAAACAACACTTATTTTAAACCAACTTTATTTTTAGCTAAAATATAATAATTCATACATCAAAGAAGTTCTAATAATACAGAAGGTAATTATTACCAATAAAATAATAATATAAGAGTTTAGTAAGATAAAGTAGCTACCACATAATACTCAAATAAAACAATTTCAAAACGCCTGCATTTGTGCTTTTTTGAGCGAAACGTTCAAAAAGTTCAGATCAAAAACAAGAGGGTAGTTGAGAAATGGACATGGACGGTTGTCGCGGACATAACAATAAAAAAAGACAACAGAAATTGCATTCATTCAAACAGACAAAATGGCAGCAAATTGATCAAAATTCACCAAGTCATACAATAAATGAAACAAGATTCTATATCAAACAAATATCTTTTGAAAAAGACACGTTTATTTGTTCTTTCAGCGTCAATTATCAACAAAAAATGCATGTCTGTTGTCAAAAAAAAAAACAATAGACTAAACAACGCAGTAACTAACATTTATATAGAAAAATCACTACAACATACACCGATGATTATGTAAGGATTGCTTAAACATTTTTTTTTATTATTTTACAGTCGTTCTTATCCTGATAACTCTATGCTAATATGGCAAACGATCTGATATGACAGAGACGGAAATACGCCGCCTGTGCGTGTGAAAGAGACACAAGCAAAGAATGAAAAGAAGAATACCTAACTCTTAAACTATCGGCCTGCGAATACACAGTTCTGTGCTTTTGTATACAAATATGTCTCTTAATCCAACGTCTAAGAACTGGTATCGGTGTCGACGTCGGCTCGACCGACGCTCGCCATTTCCCAAAGTTACGGCCACTTATTCTAAATTGTTAGTAAAAATCCCTTAACGCATTCAAAATATATATATAGTTACATATAGCTGATCCTAAGAAATCTGTATATGTGTATATTTTATCGTACAACTATTAATCTGTGTCTAATATACATTAAGCCGATTGAGAAGCTCATAAAAAGTGGAAATTTTGTAGAGGTTCTGAAGCGTTTGTACTGATTGTTTGTTAAATAAACGTGGTTCTCGTGCTCGATTTAAATGCGGGTAGATCGTCTGGGAATTCAAAATGGCGTCTTCCAAGATGGCGGATATATTATACAACATTTAATGTTTTAATAATAAAATCATTTATATATTTTTCTAATCTCCATCTTCATGATTTATACCTTTAAAGAGACTTCAAAAAACCGTTTAGACTATAACATCTTAAAATCTCACGGCAAAAATATTACTGGGGAATCAGAAAGCATATATCTTATCCATTTCATATTAATATACATAGTTTTGACGCTTAACCTAACTTAGTACCGACCATAGTACATCAACTACTATCAATACATACAGTACTTACCATAGACAATAATAAAAATATAAAGAGCTATTGAACGAACTATGAAGCAAGCGGGGTCGGGGTCAAATCATATATTGGTTACGTATAAATTTTGATATGATCCTTTTAATCTTAGTAAGTAAACTACTTACAAATAAATTTGTCTTATGGAGATTTGCACGTTTTGTCCGAAATCGGCTGACAAGTAGGCCGTTATAATGAAACAAATTGCTTTATTTGTAATATTTTGAGAATATATTAAAAATATTCAAGAAGCGAATGAAAATATATGCATTCTTCGCGTGAATTCATACAAAAATGTGCAAATCTCGCGGTAAAACGTAGTCTTGTGCCGCGCGTGTTTGTGCCGTAAGCTTTATACTATAATAACAGACAGATCGTAAAATCAATTCCGTTGAACTATTACTTAAAACTCGCTTTTATATTGTAATAAACGCTAAAATATCAAACGGGCATAATGTTATAGGATACCAGCTATTATTACAAAATTCCAAATTCGATAAGATACATTTGAAAATACAACAAAAAACGCGCCAAGAATTAGTATTCTGGCATTTTGACATATGACATTGACAGTGACATTAGCGTCCGTTTGATATTGGAGCGTCTCGCCGCGAGAGCGAGAGGGACGGGCGGACACGCGGGTGCGACGGAGAGAGGAGATAAGTACGAGCCGCGCGCGCGAATGAGTTACATAGTACTGTTGTCCCACTCTAACTGGCTGATGTTTCTATATTTGTGCTGCTTCCCTGGAACAACTGAAAATAATGTGTTATTATTGTGATGCAAAATTACAGATAAATAAATATAATGACGAACAAAACACCAAATAAGAGTGCTTGTCTTTTGAAAACTACCATTGAAAAAAGAAGAAAGAATAAATATGTTAGAATTTGAAAATGTCAATTTGTAAAATGATGTGTTCATATAAATTATCTTAGGAGTTTCTCTAGAAATAAATATCCCGAGTTTGACTAAAATTGAATTTATTATCTTGCCAAGACGTCATGTTCCAAATGCAAAGTATACAGGTTTCTAGTCTTTAATTTATTTTGTACAAATAAATACAGACTAATCAATAGACAATTATTTTACTCGTTGACCACGGTATAATATAACTTAACATTCAACAGAAAGCAGTGTACCTCTTTTTAAGAAGCATAAGTTGTTAACATTAACTGGTCTTTATATTTTAGAAATAGCAATATTTGTTAAGTCAAACTCCAATCTATTTCAACGTATGTGTGACAATCAAGTGCGCAATAGACGTGATAATAATAGGTTATGTAGATATCCATCAAGAACGGCTTTGCTCAGAAAAAGTGTAGTATGCATGGCTCCCATAATTTATAATAAAACTAGCTGTGCCCCGCGGTGTTACCCGCGTTATAATGGATTTTCCCGCGGAATGACGTTTTCCCGCGGTAAAAAGTAGCCTATGTTATTTTTCAGGCTCTAGAGATTCTCTGTACCAAATTTCATTTAAATCGGTTCAGTAGTTTTTACGTGAAAGAGTAACAAACATCTATACATCCATACTTACAAACTTTCGCCTTTATAATAGTAGTAGGATACCTATGACATATAAACAATCTAATATTAACTTGTTCAAAAAGAAACTTAAACAGATGCTTGTTGACAAGTGTTACTATAATATTGAATATTGACGAATTTTTAAATGATAAATTTAGTTCTAATTAAATTATTATATAATAGCTTCATTTTTTAATTGTTAACTTTCTTTAGTCGCATGTTATTATTTTAAAAACATTTGCACACCTAATAATGGTCAAACATGTCTGAATTATATGTTATTTTATTTTGTCATCTTATGTTACACATGTTTTTTTGCAAATAAAGTATCTTTTATCTTATCTTTTGACTATAACCGTAGCTGCTTATTATGGAGCAGCGATATACCTTCATCCTCATCATCGGAGGAGTCATGGTGGTCGGAGTCGGAGTCGGAGCCCGACTCGCCGTCCGAGCTGTCTCGCGGACCACTCCCGCCGGCCTGGAACAATTGAAATATAATTAAAACTAGCTATTCTTATAGCTTGATTATCGTAACAACGCCGATTAGAGAGATGGCCTGACGTCTAGACTCACCATCTCCATAGGAATGACGGTGTCTTCCCGACACCGGCATGATTTTTTCACATATTATCTCGCTACATCATCGGATTGCAATTAGTTACATGGTCTACCCTCCCGCCGCTATCTCGCTACATCGCAGCCGACTGCGCCAACCTTGTCGGACGTCCAGTTACACTCGCCATAGGGAACGGCGGCGGCAGGTGTGGCGGGGAGTCCTCCCAGGAACTCTTGGCTACGTAAGAAAAGACTACGCCGTTGAGCGCATTTCTTAGTCTGACCTTCAATTTCGTGCACATCGACGGTGCTGCCAACTGGTGCCATCCGGTGCCATCAATTTGAAAGTTTCCCGATCAGCCTGACATTAGACATTGTGTGTAGACTAAAGTTCTGCACGTTTCCTATAGACACTCAAACCTAGCTAGATAGCTCCTCGCTACGTGACACGCTACGCCGACTAGAGCTACGCGGTGAGGAGTGAACTCACCTCCTCCATCGGGTTGACAGTGATAGTGAGCGCGGAGTCGTCCCAGGCCATCTCCCCGTCGGCGGAGGGCAGCCGCGCCGCCCCGCCGCGCCCCGCCGCCGCCACCGCGCCGCGCGCCCGCGCCAGCCCCGCGCCCGCCGCCGCCACCACCACGCCGCAGCACACCACGCCGATCAGCAGCGCTACGTGGTCTGGACAAGTACAGGTGTTCGATTATCGAATGAAATTAAACTATCTATGTAACTTGGATGACTTCATCTTATCTTATCCGGCGATTGGCGACATTTTGTTGGAATAACTGGTGCTACTTACTGTCCTGCCTGTGCGGGATGTCGCGCGTGACGTGCAGCGGCACGTCGGCGGCGTGCGGCGCGTCGCGCAGCGCGTGCGCGGCGTACACGCGCGGCACGTGCAGCCCGTGCAAGTGCTCCGCCTGGAAGGTAGGTTATTACTCATAAAAACGTATGATGTCACTTCTGCGTTTCATAGATAATTTAAGATAATTATGTACACATGTAATTTATACACCGAAATAATGCTTTACGATTAGGTTAAAATAAAAAGTGATACTTATAAAAATTGCAAAAAAGTTTGAAACTTTCCATTGCGTTTCATATGTCTGCTCCTGATTGTTTCGCAGTAAAAGGTCGGTTTCATTGAATATTTCCGATATACCTTATTGTCCCTGGCCACCGCGTCCACTTTATCGGCCACGCCGCTCGGGCGGAGCTCGCGCGACAGCCCGCCCTCCGACATGTGGGGGTGGACTACGGTCAACTGTGGGATACAAACATTTACTTCGTTAGTTTAAATCAGTGTTAGTTTTACAAAAGGAACAAGATCGAAAATAGGATTTCTTACAGGCGACCTAAGCTACACTAAATCTAAACTAGACCTAGATTTAATTGTACATATTGTACCTAGTTTAATAGACCAGTGTAGAGTTAACTGAAATATCAAGGATTATTTTTAATAGTAAGAGCCTGTATCACCATCTACGAGTTAAGTTAGACAATAATTAATATAAAGAGCGATTCCGCTCAGTCGCATGAGACAATGCGAAATAACTCTGAACATAACTAACCATCGACAAATATTATGTATTTGTCGATGGTTAGTTATGTTCAGCGGTCACCCATCCAAGTACTGGCGTCGCGCAAAGTTGCTTAACCTTGTTAGCGTTTAAGATTGGCTTACCCGTCACCACCACACCACTTCCGTTGCATCCGGTTTCAAATCACAACGATTCTAAAGAAGTTTCACTTCAAAAATATTATTGTTGGTTGACTGACCGTCTGCACGTATTCGTTGCTGGTGAAGCGGCCGTTGAGCTCGGAGCAGGTCAGCTTGAACACGCGGTTCAGGTAGTACGCCGGCTTCTTGTTGCTGTACTCGATCTCGCGGAGGACCTGCCAATTACATACATTGTAATGGTAATGCGAGTGGCGCAGTGGCCGCATCTCGCAAGCAAAGGTCACCGCGGAAGACCTGCGTTGTGACAGATGCATCTTAGCAAATGGTGAGTGGTCGCCGTTTTTGTAATTTTTAAGCCGTTATGTTCTCGCATCTAATCTCTTACATAAACAAATAATAATAAACAATACAATAATTACAAATTATAGAGTCAGGAAGAATTCAATGTCAAACAAATAAAAAATTCAAGGGGCAGGACTTCAGGTGTTTTACAGAATCGTTTCAGGCTATTAAAACTTGAAACGGGTAACATACCATGACTTGACGGTTCTTGAGTTTTCCGATATTTCGACGCTGTTGCAAGCGCCAGCCATGATCGCGGCATTAACTGATTGTCTTTGCTATTAGGCAGGCGGTTATTTACAAACAATGATGGTACAACATAATGGTATATTACCCGTTTTAAGTTTTAATAATATTATAAAAACAATGATAATTTAAAAAGTTCTATCGATTCAGACTGTAGCTCCAATTTTAAAAATATGTTGGTTGTTTCTTAAAAGGTTATATGACGTTATAGTCGTTATTTATTATACCAATGGAGAGAAAAGGGTCGAATTTTAGATCCTACCTAGGCTTCCCTTATTATAATGATAATCAATTCATGTTAATCCATTTTGTTTTGTGATGATGTGAAATTTGTATTTTTGACATACCTTGAATTACAACAAAAGTTGCCTGGAAGAGATCGCTCACAGCGATAAGGCCGCCCTTTGTACTCCAATGTATTGTCTTGTTATTGTTTGCAGTTTGTATTTTATTTGTGGTGTACAATAAAGAGTTATCTATCTATCTATCTACAACGACTGTTATTGTATGGTTAATAAATAAATAAACAATAATAATAGAATTTATTTCAGGCAGCACAGGCCCTTATAAACATTGATTATACCATTATTCAGGGATTTAATTATTTTCAGTGAAGTGATCGTTCTTTTTTTTTTGTTAGATCACAATCATTCTTCATTTGACCACAATCTCACCTGATGTAAAGTTACGATGCGGTCTAAGATGGGACATGAAGACCTAGAAGATGGCTTCTCCGGGCCACATTACGAACCTGCGGCTTGTCACCACCTGTCTCGGCTTGTCTGCGGTGACAAGCCGCAGCCGAAGCCTACCACCGGGGACTAAATCTGTTCCATAGTGTTTCTCAATAGGAGTACTGTAGAAGTACCTTCTGGTAGTTGAGATGCGTGTCGGCGCCGGCGAGGATGACGCCGTCGCGCGTGACCTGCGCGCGCATGTCGTAGCGCAGAGGAGTACCGTAGAAGTGGTACCTTCTGGTAGTTGAGATGCGTGTCGGCGCCGGCGAGGATGACGCCGTCGCGCGTGACCTGCGCGCGCATGTCGTAGCGCAGAGGAGTACCGTAGAAGTGGTACCTTCTGGTAGTTGAGATGCGTGTCGGCGCCGGCGAGGATGACGCCGTCGCGCGTGACCTGCGCGCGCATGTCGTAGCGCAGAGGAGTACCGTAGAAGTGGTACCTTCTGGTAGTTGAGATGCGTGTCGGCGCCGGCGAGGATGACGCCGTCGCGCGTGACCTGCGCGCGCATGTCGTAGCGCAGAGGAGTACCGTAGAAGTGGTACCTTCTGGTAGTTGAGATGCGTGTCGGCGCCGGCGAGGATGACGCCGTCGCGCGTGACCTGCGCGCGCATGTCGTAGCGCAGAGGAGTACCGTAGAAGTGGTACCTTCTGGTAGTTGAGATGCGTGTCGGCGCCGGCGAGGATGACGCCGTCGCGCGTGACCTGCGCGCGCATGTCGTAGCGCAGAGGAGTACCGTAGAAGTGGTACCTTCTGGTAGTTGAGATGCGTGTCGGCGCCGGCGAGGATGACGCCGTCGCGCGTGACCTGCGCGCGCATGTCGTAGCGCAGAGGAGTACCGTAGAAGTGGTACCTTCTGGTAGTTGAGATGCGTGTCGGCGCCGGCGAGGATGACGCCGTCGCGCGTGACCTGCGCGCGCATGTCGTAGCGCAGAGGAGTACCGTAGAAGTGGTACCTTCTGGTAGTTGAGATGCGTGTCGGCGCCGGCGAGGATGACGCCGTCGCGCGTGACCTGCGCGCGCATGTCGTAGCGCAGAGGAGTACCGTAGAAGTGGTACCTTCTGGTAGTTGAGATGCGTGTCGGCGCCGGCGAGGATGACGCCGTCGCGCGTGACCTGCGCGCGCATGTCGTAGCGCAGAGGAGTACCGTAGAAGTGGTACCTTCTGGTAGTTGAGATGCCTGTCGGCGCCGGCGAGGATGACGCCGTCGCGCGTGACCTGCGCGCGCATGTCGTAGCGCAGAGGAGTACCGTAGAAGTGGTACCTTCTGGTAGTTGAGATGCGTGTCGGCGCCGGCGAGGATGACGCCGTCGCGCGTGACCTGCGCGCGCATGTCGTAGCGCAGAGGAGTACCGTAGAAGTGGTACCTTCTGGTAGTTGAGATGCGTGTCGGCGCCGGCGAGGATGACGCCGTCGCGCGTGACCTGCGCGCGCATGTCGTAGCGCAGAGGAGTACCGTAGAAGTGGTACCTTCTGGTAGTTGAGATGCGTGTCGGCGCCGGCGAGGATGACGCCGTCGCGCGTGACCTGCGCGCGCATGTCGTAGCGCAGCGGCAGCTCGGCCGCGCGCCGCAGCGCCAGCGCCTCGTGGTCCGGGTTCAGCGCCGGGTACACCGACACCACGCACGAGTCCAGCTTCTGACTCTCCTCTGGAGATATACACAACATTATGATAAACTACATCCTGAAAGGAGTTCAAACATTTTGGCAAACTAAAATGGCGGACGATTAGTGTCCGCCATTTTAGAAAATACGCTATGTTGCATGACAATCGACAGAGTAGATGCTATCAAACAAAAAGTGTGATATAATCTGATCTCTTAGCACACGGTTTATGCGTTTTTCGGTTAAAAGACTGATGAAAGACGCTTTGTCGTTGTGAGATAATAACGAAGCCGACGTAGCTGTGCCCTGATAGCTGCGCCCGACCGAGCAGACTCGCGAAGCAGCTTCAGACTTTGGTGCATGCGGTGCGTTCATTTTCCCATAGAGGAGAGAGAGAGAAAGTAACGTCACCAACAATACTGTGCTTCTTACAATTTTTATGCTATGAGTTTTCTTTGAATCCTCAAATTATTGCAATATTTAAAAAAAGAGCATTTAACTAGCAAGGCCTCTAAGAGTAATGTATCTGGCGAAGCCGCTAGGTGTAATTTACCTGGTAAGGCCGCAGTCCCACTGGCCTGCACGCGCACGCGCAGGTCGGGGAAGACGGTGAGCCCGGCGCGGAAGTGCGCGTAGTCGCGCGCCACGTCGGCGCTGCCGTTCAGCAAGATGGACGGCGTCTGCGGCGTCAGCACCATGATGTAGGACTCTGCTGGCCGCGCCTTCAGCTGCCGCCCGTTGTCGCATCTGTAGGGGGGGAATAACATGTGTGAACGAAGGAAATTAGTAGTAAACAACTCTCTTTCTTTCTACAACTCACTAATTTGGGGTACTAGTTCTCTCAACTTGCGTTCTCTTTCTTCAATTCTATAAGGTTTATTAATACGGATAAACTATACTCAACCCTAAGTTCGATCTGAATGTGGTTAATTAATACGGACCCAAAGGTGAATTAAGAACATCCACCCTAAGATGACGTTTGAAACTCCTTATCACACAACTATATCTCTGCCTATCTACTCCATACTTACTAAACAGTTTTCATATGTTGCAGATACCGAAGTGATAATCGAGTTCAAATGTACATTGCGCCCACCTGTCTCGTAATGCTCCGTTATATATCATTTACGAAATATTGACAGTGACAGTGACAGATACTGACGTGATGGTCGTGTCCACGTGCACGTTGCGGCGGCCGGGGGTGGGGAAGGCGCGCGCGTCTCCGTACGCGACGCGGCGCAGCAGCGTCTCCACGTCGGCCACGCCGTCGCCTTCCACGGATACTGACTTCAGGTCTGTCACACAAAATGTTGGCTTTCAAACATACAGTGAGTCTAATGTGTAAAACATCTAAATCTCAGAAGATAATTCTTCAAATAGCCTATACTGACTGTATAGGCTATGTTTTTGACTAAATTTTGACTCGTATGGGTATAAATTACAACTGCCCACTCTAAGATAATTAAGAAAGAAGTATTCTAAGTGGATAACTTGTGTACTGAGTAACTTTAGTTTAACATGTTTACTTTTCTCGCAAGGCCCTGTATTTGTGATGGTTGAAGCTAAAAATTAGCTCACCTGCATTAAGTTGTTGGCATTATCCTAATCTTTATTCCTTTTGCTAAAGAACAATTATTTTAATGTATTTTGTTTGTAAAATTCTTTTGTTTTGAATGTACCATTATTATTGTTTAATTTACTTTTTTAAATGTTTTTGTAGCAAAAAAAGGATGTCCATGTCTAGTAATTCCTAAATAACAGGGACAGTAGATCTTAAAATGGAACCCAAGTGTGGCTTAGGTCGTGTGGATTCGTGTACTGACATAGATCAGGCGCCAAGCTGAGTCCCTCGCGGCAGCGCGCCGTGCAGGCGAGCGCGGCGGCGGGCTGCGCGGCCCCCCACGCGACCCCCAGGCCCGCCAGCCAGCCGCGCAGGTGGTGCTTCATGTCGCCCTCGGTGCCTGGAAACAGAATACAAACATCAGATATTATGTCTCAGTGACTATGGGCTTTAAATTCCGGCTTGTACGCAAGGGTCATTACTATACACACATGCCTTATTATCTCTGCAGCCTTTTTAAGTAATATAATATACTTAATTAAGCGGAAGAAGAAAATTTAAAATTGAAGATTCAACATATCATTAATTCATTCATTCGCTGGTATAATCGGGAACGCAGACGTGTTGGTGGATTACCGCTGTAATCAATTAATTGTATTGTGTTGAGTTAACTCCGACCAAAACCGTAGAAGTTTCCTGGGGTCTTCGGGTTTCTTTCTTGCGTTCCAGGGTTTCGTAGGATGCTGTTTAGGTGTTCCAGGTGTCCTCACCTTGCCAGCAGGCGCCGACGACCATGGTGGTGTTGAGGCCATGCGCGGGGTGCAGCGGCCAGTCGTCGATGACCTCGGGGACCGCCCCGCGCGCCGCCGCGCCGTCCACGTACAGCTCCACGTTCGGGAAGCGAACCACCACCGCGTAGTGATGTTCCAGGTGTCCTCACCTTGCCAGCAGGCGCCGACGACCATGGTGGTGTTGAGGCCATGCGCGGGGTGCAGCGGCCAGTCGTCGATGACCTCGGGGACCGCCCCGCGCGCCGCCGCGCCGTCCACGTACAGCTCCACGTTCGGGAAGCGAACCACCACCGCGTAGTGATGTTCCAGGTGTCCTCACCTTGCCAGCAGGCGCCGACGACCATGGTGGTGTTGAGGCCATGCGCGGGGTGCAGCGGCCAGTCGTCGATGACCTCGGGGACCGCCCCGCGCGCCGCCGCGCCGTCCACGTACAGCTCCACGTTCGGGAAGCGAACCACCACCGCGTAGTGATGTTCCAGGTGTCCTCACCTTGCCAGCAGGCGCCGACGACCATGGTGGTGTTGAGGCCATGCGCGGGGTGCAGCGGCCAGTCGTCGATGACCTCGGGGACCGCCCCGCGCGCCGCCGCGCCGTCCACGTACAGCTCCACGTTCGGGAAGCGAACCACCACCGCGTAGTGATGTTCCAAGTGTCCTCACCTTGCCAGCAGGCGCCGACGACCATGGTGGTGTTGAGGCCATGCGCGGGGTGCAGCGGCCAGTCGTCGATGACCTCGGGGACCGCCCCGCGCGCCGCCGCGCCGTCCACGTACAGCTCCACGTTCGGGAAGCGAACCACCACCGCGTAGTGATGTTCCAGGTGTCCTCACCTTGCCAGCAGGCGCCGACGACCATGGTGGTGTTGAGGCCATGCGCGGGGTGCAGCGGCCAGTCGTCGATGACCTCGGGGACCGCCCCGCGCGCCGCCGCGCCGTCCACGTACAGCTCCACGTTCGGGAAGCGAACCACCACCGCGTAGTGATGTTCCAGGTGTCCTCACCTTGCCAGCAGGCGCCGACGACCATGGTGGTGTTGAGGCCATGCGCGGGGTGCAGCGGCCAGTCGTCGATGACCTCGGGGACCGCCCCGCGCGCCGCCGCGCCGTCCACGTACAGCTCCACGTTCGGGAAGCGAACCACCACCGCGTAGTGATGTTCCAGGTGTCCTCACCTTGCCAGCAGGCGCCGACGACCATGGTGGTGTTGAGGCCATGCGCGGGGTGCAGCGGCCAGTCGTCGATGACCTCGGGCGCCGCCCCGCGCGCCGCCGCGCCGTCCACGTACAGCTCCACGTTCGGGAAGCGAACCACCACCGCGTAGTGATGTTCCAGGTGTCCTCACCTTGCCAGCAGGCGCCGACGACCATGGTGGTGTTGAGGCCATGCGCGGGGTGCAGCGGCCAGTCGTCGATGACCTCGGGCGCCGCCCCGCGCGCCGCCGCGCCGTCCACGTACAGCTCCACGTTCGGGAAGCGAACCACCACCGCGTAGTGATGCCATTCGTCGTCGCACACCTGGATTATCAAATTATATTTAAACTATTGTCAAAAGCGAATGTTATATTGCATATTTTTAATCCCCGACGCAAAAAGTGGGGTGTTATAAGTTTGACATGTCTGTCTGTTTTTGTTTGTCATAGACATGTTTGATGAAAATCGGTTGGCCCGTTTAAAAGTTATAAGGGGTAATAGTGGAGAAGAAAAACATTCTGGAAATATACCTACT
The DNA here is from genome assembly GCA_929108375.1 of Gymnoscelis rufifasciata. NCBI lineage: Eukaryota > Metazoa > Arthropoda > Insecta > Lepidoptera > Geometridae > Gymnoscelis > Gymnoscelis rufifasciata. The sequence goes on from OV815327.1 coordinate 10,174,311, forward strand.
CGCGTGGGCTCTCAAATGAAAGCACATCAAGTGCACTTACAAAATACCTATGGTAGTATGACTTTTGGCTCGTACTATACGTAATCGATTTTTTTATACTGCCTTATATCAATTTTGTTCTCTTCAACCAAGTCGAGCAAAAAAGCGGCACGGCCGTACCATCCTTTTCTCGAAGCAATTCAGGCCATTTTCGACCCCCTGTAACTTCGTTGTGGATAAAACTAGAAGACTGAAATTTTCAGTAACCATGCAGCATTGTAAAGACACGGTATATTTCAAATTTTATTCAATTTGAACCAGTAGTTTAAGAATTATAACGGGTCAAATTTCGTAATTTTGTCACTAGCTGACTGACTGACTGACTGACTGACTGACTCACCGATCATCAAAATTCTAAGGCACTTCTAGCAGACCTAGAAGCTTCAAATTTGGAATATAAGTAGTGTTTGGTGTATGAATCAAGGAAAAACTAAAAAATCTAGAAAAGACCGGTATAGAGGGCGCTGTCGCAACGCCACGTATATACGAAATATGTACTAAAGTAATAACAATGCGAAATATAAATAAATCCAATCTAGAACGGCAAAAAGAAAATTATATGGACATATATACAATAAGTAGAAGGTACCGAAAAGGAAAAAAGTAGAACTGTCTACAAAATACAAAAAGAAATGAGATCCCATCAAAAACAATACTTGTCAAAAAAACCAAGTCGCGCAACTCAGTTGTTCTGCGGTAAAAAGTTGTGAGATCCAAGTAAATACAAGTCTTCAAATTTCGTCTCAAAATTCTTTAATGTTTTATATAAATATATTGAGACTTGGCCATCGCACTAAATAATTGAATTTACACGTGTTTTCAGGCGATTGAATTAACACGTGTTTTCAGGCGATGGCCAAGTCTTAATATATTTATATAAAACATTAAAGAATTTTGAGACGAAATTTGAAGACTTGGATTTACTTGGATCTCACAACTTTTTACCGCAGAACAACTGAGTTGCGCGACTTGGTTTTTTTGACAAGTATTGTTTTTGATGGGATTTATATTGTTTTGACTACACTTGATACTGACTTTCATATGAAAGTAATGCCGGATATGTTGATTATAAAATATTTTTTTTAGTAAAGGTACGGAATGGTAATAAGGAAATAACATGAGAAGGTATGAAAAGTCATGAGATGTGTGTCTGACCTCAGGTATCTTCCACCGCCACTCAGCTGGGCGGAAGATGTTCAGGTCTCCCTCTCCGAAGTCTCGTCTCAGCAGCAGGATCAGCCGGCAGTTCCTCACGAACAGTGCGTAGTGGTGACGGTTCATCTCTGACAAACAAACAAACATGGTGAAACAAAATGGTTAGATGATAAATGAAATTGTTTTCTCTGCGGGTGAATTTATCAATAATTGCATGAAAAAGCCTTAAAAATCTAATCATTTGCATTGTGGTTTTACGAAGTAGATGAAAGTACGGTGAAGGTGATATATGCAACTGTATATTCAGTTAAGTTTTTGATGCTTTATTAAATAACCAAACTTCAAAAACTATAATTAATCAAAAAACTCGCTCGATACCACTAAGAAACTCTATTTAAACGATCTTGGTGTTTAAAGACTTCTTATTATATAATAGTGGTATGATGTACTATTTCGTTTATTGTCAACGCTTGAACTGGTCATCAAAGTTTAGCAATTATACTTTTCGTTGCTGATGATGCGAGAGGATCCGAGGGTACTCACTGTGGTCATCAGCCAGGCAGAGCACGTGCTCCTTCTTGTGAGGGTCTCCTCCAGGGGGTGCTGCATGGCGCATCCAGGTGCTGATGCTGAAGGTATTGGTGAGGTGGTGAGGAAGGACGGACTCCGGGACCACGGCGGAGGTGGACTCTCCGTCGAACTCAAACATCTGTTCGCCGTCACGACCTGAGGAAGACGTGACACATTAAATACAAAATAAAGGTTTTAGTTACAAAAGTTTGTATGTGTATGATGCTTCTAAACGCTGAAGATAAAGAAAAAAAAATGAAGTGTCTGTGTAATAGAAAGAAACCGCTTCTTAGTCAATGCATGTAGATTGTAGTTTTTGTATTGTATTTCAGGATTGTAGTTTATGTATGCACTCATAGCTTTTAGGGATAGTATATTATTCCTATCACCTATTATTAAACAGACCCACCTTATAATATGTTTACAGGGTAAATAAACAAAACATATACCAAAAAAAAAAAATTGTGATCCTGCCTTTTCCAGCTGATTTCTGAAACTGCTAGACCGGGTTTGACGGCATTACTTTTACAACAATTTACTTATTTATAATTTAGCTGATGTAATAAGAAATAACATAAGTTTCCTACCCGATAAAATGTTATAATTACCTGAGTCGGGCTTGAGAGACTTGGCCCATTCGTTGCCGGCGCCCGGGCTCGGCAGGAGGTCGATAGTCTTCGGGTCCAGTCCTGCAACAATCAAAATTGTAAATTATAACAACTGATTAAAATCTTTGGGTAAAAAGCCGTGTTGGCTAAGTGGGAGGACACTCGACTTTCATTCCGAAGGTCGTGGGTTCAAACCCCGCCACGCACCTCTGGATTTTTCTTGAGAAATTTATGTGCGCTTTAAACACGTGCTTTTACGGTGAAGGCAAACATCGTGAGGAAACCGGCATGTTCTGAGAACTTCAAAAAAGAGTTTGAAGGACATGTGACATTCACCAACCCGCACTTGGCCAGCGTGGTGAATTAAGGCCTAATCTCTCTCGTCAAGAGAGAAGTCCCTGTGTCCCAGCAGTGGGAACGTTAATAGGGTGATGATGATGATGATGAAAATCTTTGGGTAGATCTAAAATATCATATTCCGTAACTTGTCTAAACTGACTGTGTCAAACCGTCTCAAAACAACTGCTTATTGGACGAATACTTCTCCGATCTCCCCTGGCCTGCGTGCGGCGGCGCACATGGAAATCTGTATTTTATTAACAGTTCATAAAGCAGTTAAATGCGTTTGCGAGCGCCAACAAGATGCGATCGTAAGAATGTTACGGTGGGTTCATATGGTTGACTCCGAGTGCACGGAGTCACTGGTGTCTCTATCACAGCCGGAACCAGCACGGAAGACCTGCAACGTCACAGCTGAATCCTGGGAACCCCTGAACCTTATTTACCGCAGATGGTGGTCTGCGAGTGCACGGAGTAGGTGTCTCTATCACAGCCGGAGCCGGCACGGGAGGCCTGCAGCGTCACAGCTGGATCCTGGCGACTCCTGAACCTTATCCTGTCTCTTACCGCAGATGGTGGTCTGCGAGTGCACGGAGTAGGTGTCTCTATCACAGCCGGAGCCGGCACGGGAGGCCTGCAGCGTCACAGCTGGATCCTGGCGACTCCTGAACCTTATCCTGTCTCTTACCGCAGATGGTGGTCTGCGAGTGCACGGAGTAGGTGTCTCTATCACAGCCGGAGCCGGCACGGGAGGCCTGCAGCGTCACAGCTGGATCCTGGCGACTCCTGAACCTTATCCTGTCTCTTACCGCAGATGGTGGTCTGCGAGTGCACGGAGTAGGTGTCTCTATCACAGCCGGAGCCGGCACGGGAGGCCTGCAGCGTCACAGCTGGATCCTGGCGACTCCTGAACCTTATCCTGTCTCTTACCGCAGATGGTGGTCTGCGAGTGCACGGAGTAGGTGTCTCTATCACAGCCGGAGCCGGCACGGGAGGCCTGCAGCGTCACAGCTGGATCCTGGCGACTCCTGAACCTTATCCTGTCTCTTACCGCAGATGGTGGTCTGCGAGTGCACGGAGTAGGTGTCTCTATCACAGCCGGAGCCGGCACGGGAGGCCTGCAGCGTCACAGCTGGATCCTGGCGACTCCTGAACCTTATCCTCTCTCTTACCGCAGATGGTGGTCTGCGAGTGCACGGAGTAGGTGTCTCTATCACAGCCGGAGCCGGCACGGGAGGCCTGCAGCGTCACAGCTGGATCCTGGCGACTCCTGAACCTTATCCTGTCTCTTACCGCAGATGGTGGTCTGCGAGTGCACGGAGTAGGTGTCTCTATCACAGCCGGAGCCGGCACGGGAGGCCTGCAGCGTCACAGCTGGATCCTGGCGACTCCTGAACCTTATCCTGTCTCTTACCGCAGATGGTGGTCTGCGAGTGCACGGAGTAGGTGTCTCTATCACAGCCGGAGCCGGCACGGGAGGCCTGCAGCGTCACAGCTGGATCCTGGCGACTCCTGAACCTTATCCTGTCTCTTACCGCAGATGGTGGTCTGCGAGTGCACGGAGTAGGTGTCTCTATCACAGCCGGAGCCGGCACGGGAGGCCTGCAGCGTCACAGCTGGATCCTGGCGACTCCTGAACCTTATCCTGTCTCTTACCGCAGATGGTGGTCTGCGAGTGCACGGAGTAGGTGTCTCTATCACAGCCGGAGCCGGCACGGGAGGCCTGCAGCGTCACAGCTGGATCCTGGCGACTCCTGAACCTTATCCTGTCTCTTACCGCAGATGGTGGTCTGCGAGTGCACGGAGTAGGTGTCTCTATCACAGCCGGAGCCGGCACGGGAGGCCTGCAGCGTCACAGCTGGATCCTGGCGACTCCTGAACCTTATCCTGTCTCTTACCGCAGATGGTGGTCTGCGAGTGCACGGAGTAGGTGTCTCTATCACAGCCGGAGCCGGCACGGGAGGCCTGCAGCGTCACAGCTGGATCCTGGCGACTCCTGAACCTTATCCTGTCTCTTACCGCAGATGGTGGTCTGCGAGTGCACGGAGTAGGTGTCTCTATCACAGCCGGAGCCGGCACGGGAGGCCTGCAGCGTCACAGCTGGATCCTGGCGACTCCTGAACCTTATCCTGTCTCTTACCGCAGATGGTGGTCTGCGAGTGCACGGAGTAGGTGTCTCTATCACAGCCGGAGCCGGCACGGGAGGCCTGCAGCGTCACAGCTGGATCCTGGCGACTCCTGAACCTTATCCTGTCTCTTACCGCAGATGGTGGTCTGCGAGTGCACGGAGTAGGTGTCTCTATCACAGCCGGAGCCGGCACGGGAGGCCTGCAGCGTCACAGCTGGATCCTGGCGACTCCTGAACCTTATCCTGTCTCTTACCGCAGATGGTGGTCTGCGAGTGCACGGAGTAGGTGTCTCTATCACAGCCGGAGCCGGCACGGGAGGCCTGCAGCGTCACAGCTGGATCCTGGCGACTCCTGAACCTTATCCTGTCTCTTACCGCAGATGGTGGTCTGCGAGTGCACGGAGTAGGTGTCTCTATCACAGCCGGAGCCGGCACGGGAGGCCTGCAGCGTCACAGCTGGATCCTGGCGACTCCTGAACCTTATCCTGTCTCTTACCGCAGATGGTGGTCTGCGAGTGCACGGAGTAGGTGTCTCTATCACAGCCGGAGCCGGCACGGGAGGCCTGCAGCGTCACAGCTGGATCCTGGCGACTCCTGAACCTTATCCTGTCTCTTACCGCAGATGGTGGTCTGCGAGTGCACGGAGTAGGTGTCTCTATCACAGCCGGAGCCGGCACGGGAGGCCTGCAGCGTCACAGCTGGATCCTGGCGACTCCTGAACCTTATCCTGTCTCTTACCGCAGATGGTGGTCTGCGAGTGCACGGAGTAGGTGTCTCTATCACAGCCGGAGCCGGCACGGGAGGCCTGCAGCGTCACAGCTGGATCCTGGCGACTCCTGAACCTTATCCTGTCTCTTACCGCAGATGGTGGTCTGCGAGTGCACGGAGTAGGTGTCTCTATCACAGCCGGAGCCGGCACGGGAGGCCTGCAGCGTCACAGCTGGATCCTGGCGACTCCTGAACCTTATCCTGTCTCTTACCGCAGATGGTGGTCTGCGAGTGCACGGAGTAGGTGTCTCTATCACAGCCGGAGCCGGCACGGGAGGCCTGCAGCGTCACAGCTGGATCCTGGCGACTCCTGAACCTTATCCTGTCTCTCACCGCAGATGGTGGTCTGCGAGTGCACGGAGTAGGTGTCTCTATCACAGCCGGAGCCGGCACGGGAGGCCTGCAGCGTCACAGCTGGATCCTGGCGACTCCTGAACCTTATCCTGTCTCTTACCGCAGATGGTGGTCTGCGAGTGCACGGAGTAGGTGTCTCTATCACAGCCGGAGCCGGCACGGGAGGCCTGCAGCGTCACAGCTGGATCCTGGCGACTCCTGAACCTTATCCTGTCTCTTACCGCAGATGGTGGTCTGCGAGTGCACGGAGTAGGTGTCTCTATCACAGCCGGAGCCGGCACGGGAGGCCTGCAGCGTCACAGCTGGATCCTGGCGACTCCTGAACCTTATCCTGTCTCTTACCGCAGATGGTGGTCTGCGAGTGCACGGAGTAGGTGTCTCTATCACAGCCGGAGCCGGCACGGGAGGCCTGCAGCGTCACAGCTGGATCCTGGCGACTCCTGAACCTTATCCTGTCTCTTACCGCAGATGGTGGTCTGCGAGTGCACGGAGTAGGTGTCTCTATCACAGCCGGAGCCGGCACGGGAGGCCTGCAGCGTCACAGCTGGATCCTGGCGACTCCTGAACCTTATCCTGTCTCTTACCGCAGATGGTGGTCTGCGAGTGCACGGAGTAGGTGTCTCTATCACAGCCGGAGCCGGCACGGGAGGCCTGCAGCGTCACAGCTGGATCCTGGCGACTCCTGAACCTTATCCTGTCTCTTACCGCAGATGGTGGTCTGCGAGTGCACGGAGTAGGTGTCTCTATCACAGCCGGAGCCGGCACGGGAGGCCTGCAGCGTCACAGCTGGATCCTGGCGACTCCTGAACCTTATCCTGTCTCTTACCGCAGATGGTGGTCTGCGAGTGCACGGAGTAGGTGTCTCTATCACAGCCGGAGCCGGCACGGGAGGCCTGCAGCGTCACAGCTGGATCCTGGCGACTCCTGAACCTTATCCTGTCTCTTACCGCAGATGGTGGTCTGCGAGTGCACGGAGTAGGTGTCTCTATCACAGCCGGAGCCGGCACGGGAGGCCTGCAGCGTCACAGCTGGATCCTGGCGACTCCTGAACCTTATCCTGTCTCTTACCGCAGATGGTGGTCTGCGAGTGCACGGAGTAGGTGTCTCTATCACAGCCGGAGCCGGCACGGGAGGCCTGCAGCGTCACAGCTGGATCCTGGCGACTCCTGAACCTTATCCTGTCTCTTACCGCAGATGGTGGTCTGCGAGTGCACGGAGTAGGTGTCTCTATCACAGCCGGAGCCGGCACGGGAGGCCTGCAGCGTCACAGCTGGATCCTGGCGACTCCTGAACCTTATCCTGTCTCTTACCGCAGATGGTGGTCTGCGAGTGCACGGAGTAGGTGTCTCTATCACAGCCGGAGCCGGCACGGGAGGCCTGCAGCGTCACAGCTGGATCCTGGCGACTCCTGAACCTTATCCTGTCTCTTACCGCAGATGGTGGTCTGCGAGTGCACGGAGTAGGTGTCTCTATCACAGCCGGAGCCGGCACGGGAGGCCTGCAGCGTCACAGCTGGATCCTGGCGACTCCTGAACCTTATCCTGTCTCTTACCGCAGATGGTGGTCTGCGAGTGCACGGAGTAGGTGTCTCTATCACAGCCGGAGCCGGCACGGGAGGCCTGCAGCGTCACAGCTGGATCCTGGCGACTCCTGAACCTTATCCTGTCTCTTACCGCAGATGGTGGTCTGCGAGTGCACGGAGTAGGTGTCTCTATCACAGCCGGAGCCGGCACGGGAGGCCTGCAGCGTCACAGCTGGATCCTGGCGACTCCTGAACCTTATCCTGTCTCTTACCGCAGATGGTGGTCTGCGAGTGCACGGAGTAGGTGTCTCTATCACAGCCGGAGCCGGCACGGGAGGCCTGCAGCGTCACAGCTGGATCCTGGCGACTCCTGAACCTTATCCTGTCTCTTACCGCAGATGGTGGTCTGCGAGTGCACGGAGTAGGTGTCTCTATCACAGCCGGAGCCGGCACGGGAGGCCTGCAGCGTCACAGCTGGATCCTGGCGACTCCTGAACCTTATCCTGTCTCTTACCGCAGATGGTGGTCTGCGAGTGCACGGAGTAGGTGTCTCTATCACAGCCGGAGCCGGCACGGGAGGCCTGCAGCGTCACAGCTGGATCCTGGCGACTCCTGAACCTTATCCTGTCTCTTACCGCAGATGGTGGTCTGCGAGTGCACGGAGTAGGTGTCTCTATCACAGCCGGAGCCGGCACGGGAGGCCTGCAGCGTCACAGCTGGATCCTGGCGACTCCTGAACCTTATCCTGTCTCTTACCGCAGATGGTGGTCTGCGAGTGCACGGAGTAGGTGTCTCTATCACAGCCGGAGCCGGCACGGGAGGCCTGCAGCGTCACAGCTGGATCCTGGCGACTCCTGAACCTTATCCTGTCTCTTACCGCAGATGGTGGTCTGCGAGTGCACGGATTAGGTGTCTCTATCACAGCCGGAGCCGGCACGGGAGGCCTGCAGCGTCACAGCTGGATCCTGGCGACTCCTGAACCTTATCCTGTCTCTTACCGCAGATGGTGGTCTGCGAGTGCACGGAGTAGGTGTCTCTATCACAGCCGGAGCCGGCACGGGAGGCCTGCAGCGTCACAGCTGGATCCTGGCGACTCCTGAACCTTATCCTGTCTCTTACCGCAGATGGTGGTCTGCGAGTGCACGGAGTAGGTGTCTCTATCACAGCCGGAGCCGGCACGGGAGGCCTGCAGCGTCACAGCTGGATCCTGGCGACTCCTGAACCTTATCCTGTCTCTTACCGCAGATGGTGGTCTGCGAGTGCACGGAGTAGGTGTCTCTATCACAGCCGGAGCCGGCACGGGAGGCCTGCAGCGTCACAGCCGCCTGGATCCTCGTAACTCCTGGACAGCGCTCGTCGGAGGAGCAGGTCTCCAGGCGGGCGGCGGGGAACAGGGCGAGAGGACCTGTGCCTGGCGCGTAGTCTACTCGTTCTGCCACTCCTGAAATAGACATAATCATTTAATTGGTTTGGTTTGTGCGGATTCAAAAAAAGGTATATTGATGTGTAGCTAAGTAAAATTAGCTACAGAGCCAAAATAACTAATCTAGGATTTCAACTTTTCAAATATTGTCATGATTTTCATTATAATCCTGCACTTTCAATATAAATAGTATCTCACTATTGTGTAAATTACATTAAAAAAATACAAGCGACTATGTGTACCCAGTTAGTTCAAGTTTTTTCTTATTTTTTTACTATTTCTTATATAATTAGTTTATTTGTAATGTTTCCCTTAAGGCGAGTTCGCAGCAACATGTTTACAAAAATACACTTTTGATTTAGTGTTAGCAAACTCAAACTGTTTGACCAAGCCCCTAAAAAAACTGTAGAAAATTCTAAATAGCGGTTCCACAAAAACTAGCCCAAGTAGCCCACATCATAAGGGCTATACTCGTATGCTTGCCCACATAATCATAAGAGCTAATCATAATCTTATTCCACACCTCAGCATCAGCGGGTCGGCGTAAGCCGCTTATCTATGACGTCATTAAGGGCAGAGTATTCTCGTAATCCCACCCTGGATTAAGCGCGCATGTTCAAAGTATCGTTATGAATTTAATAGGTTTAGTGAGTTTCGCTTGTTAGTCGGATTGGATGATAGTTGGTACGTGGATGGACTGGCTATTGCCCGGTTTAAATATTAACAGACTGTCGCAAATAGCTGCTACGACTCGTTTTCTCTTACATAGCGATTAAATGGTCCGTAAAGGAAAGGATCCGTTTTAACCGGGTCCGCGAGTAACCTCACACTCTTAATTAAACCCAAAAACTTCCATGAACGTTAATTTTACTCAAAATCATTTGCGGCTTTCTGTCGGTTAACCGTCATGGCTTTTAAAATAAAAAAAATGTGTATGTGCGATTCACGCACGATAGAAGTAAAACTTCAGTAAATCGACAAAAGAAAGAGATGAATAATAAAAAAAAAACAAAAAAAAATACTGTGCTAAAAGATTTTGTACGGGCGGTCACCCATCCAAGTACTGGCGTCGCGCAACGTTGCTTAACCTTGTTAGCGTTTAAGATTGGCTTACCTGACGTTTTTTCCGTTGCATTAGGTTAGATATCACAACGATTCTAAAGAAGTTTCACTTCAAAATCATTTATTTTAGAAAGAAGAAAGAAAAATATTTATTATTACACAAAAGAATTACAAAAACAATAACAACAAACTTAAACTAATAACAAATTAAATATAGGTACCTTAAAACTAATGAAATTTTGTGTAATAAAGGGTCCCTGGCTCAGCATAATGCATCTGCCACAGGGCCCGTAGGAGCACTATGACAGAGCGCTGGTTTTCAGCCAGGGCCCGTGGGAGTGGCAACACCACAACTTAAGATGACAACCGGAATGTTTCAGAGAAGGCTGAGAGCAATTTTACTAGATAAATGTTATTATGATATTGGAGAATTTTTAAATGACAAGTCTATTGAAAAAATTTGACATTAGGTACAATTTTAATTATATCTGATGAAAAATGATTTATTTATTAATTTAATTTAAATAATTTTATGATAAGATGACATTATGTAACAAATGAAATTGCATGCTCAATGGGTAATTTACATTGATACTAATTTATATATTTAAGATCTTTTATGTAAGTACATGTAAATGCAATAAATAATTACTTTACCTTACTTTACTTAAAAATTAAAAAAAAATATCAAATATCCACAGAAGTATCATAGGTACAGGTACAGTATCCATAAAGGAGTATTAAGGGATCAGAGAAGAGTGATAAGTTGGAGTGATCAATGATAAGTTCCTGATGTGCACATCTAGCTAGGTTCAGTTTTTAATTTCTTATTATATTGTTTATCTGGTGTGTAATAAAGGATTTTCTATTCTAATCAAGCTGGTTTAATTACTTAAGTACCTATATGTCTGCAGCAACAGTCTGAAAGTAAGATACCGGGTGGGTTCTATTAATACATAGTACAAATGGATTTTAGTTATCACATGTCCATATAAACATATACCTTACAGACTAGCATTCATACTTTATATTTTTATTCGAAATTTTTACCCTGATGTTGGTAAGCTAGTTTGTTGTGCACTCAACAAGATGGTCTCGCCTGCCAAGCCTGGCGAGTATTAGCAAACAACCCTTTGTTTGCTAATATGTAATACTCGCTTGTCACATCTTCATAACTCACCATAGGAACTTATGGTTAGGCTAAAACTTGGTTTCGTTATAATTAGTGAACATTGTGTTCTATTTAGCGGCCTATCAATGCCTTGTCAAATCTTAAATTAAAATCTAGAAAGTAGATATACAAAACTAAATAACGAAAGAACCTAACAAAATAAATAACAGTAACAGACGAGATTACAATCATTGAGGAAGGCTTTTGCCCAGTTGTGGAAGACCTAAGCCTGAAATGATACCTGATACGGTCACTGACCTTTCCACCCCGCCCTGCAGGGCTTGTTGACCTTGACGGTGACCATCACGGGCGCTGACTGCATCATGCCGCAGTCGTACGCCACCACCGACAGGATGTGGTTGTGGGACTTCTCGTAGTCCAGTGGCTCCGTGTTGCGGATCACTCCTGAAAAAACAATTATTATTTACGTTTGATTGATTTGCTGTTGTTTTCTGGTTGTTCGTAACCAGTTTTGCTGTTAGACCACCAGTAAAATGCACCAATCTTCTAAACAGTAGATGACGCGTGAAACCTCAATGCTTACCCGACTGCGCGACGCAATAGGCGATGCAGTGTGGTAATATGTTTATCAGTCTGTATGTATGTTCCTTTGTAGCACTATACACACCAAACGCCACTAATGACATGAAAATTCAATATGGCGAGTACTAATTCGCTACGCCAATTGTAAAAATAAATTGAAAAGGAAGAAAAAAGATATGTTTTGTTTTCTTTCAACATTTTTCGATCCGGCTGGTCTGCTGACCAGATCTGCGGTTCTTATCTTGCGCGGTTATGATCTATATCGAATGAAAGTTGCGTAACACCATTCTTAATAGGATTATGGACTGTAAATATTTCAAACAGCTTTTTCTGTGTGGTTTTAAAATATGAGACAGCTAAACTATCAGCTCACCATCATTATCGATAGCGAAGGGCTGGCTCCTGTCGGTGAGGATCTCGTACTTGCACACGTCGCCGTAGCGCGGCGTGCAGTCGCGGTCCGCGGCGCGCACGCGCACGATCTCGCCGTACACGCGGCCCTCGTCCACGCTGCGCACGTAGGCGCTCTGCGCGAACGTCGGCGCGAACTCGTTCACGTCCGTCACTGTTATGTGGACGGCCACCCTGACGAAACATATATAACGAGATATAAGATATAAGACTCTCCCGTAGGGACGGGATGGGAGATCGTACACAGAGGTGTATGATCGCGATAAACTCAAAAACTACTAAACGGATTGTCATGCAGATTTAAGAAATCGGTAGAGCACAAACATACAACTACCTAGATAACGCAAGTATCACAATTTGTATTGAAACCAAGCGTGCCGACTTCTGCCTACATTATGTAATCGAGTATAACTTGATATATAAGATTAGAAGACGATACATATCAGATCAAACGCTGCAACGTAATAAATAAATAATAATAATAAATATTTCCGGACTAATCACACAGCATCACCTAACCCCAAACTAAGCAGAACCTGTACAATGGGACAGTGTTAGGTGACAGATATACTACAGAGATAATTTTTTTTTGTAAATACAGACATACATTTTGCTACAAAGAAAACACCCAGACCCGAAACCAGAAATTGTAATGTGAATATTATTTATAATTTTATGCGGCCGTGTAGATGTAAGGCCTTAAGACAAGGAGCTGCTGCTGGGCCCCGGCTTCAACTCCGCGGGCGACTGCCCCAGGTCCCTTGATGGTGCCCATTAGCTGCTGGTTAGCGAGGCGTACAGTCAGTTCGCGGCGTTTGAAGTTAAGGGAGAACAGCTCACGTGTTGGAGTAGGAGCCGTCGCAGCCGACGGCCGCGATGTCGAACTTGTAGTTGCGGCGCTTCTCGCAGTCGAGCGGGTAGCGCACGTTTGAAGTAAAGGGGGAACAGCTCACGTGTTGGAGTAGGAGCCGTCGCAGCCGACGGCCGCGATGTCGAACTTGTAGTTGCGGCGCTTCTCGCAGTCGAGCGGGTAGCGCACGTTTGAAGTAAAGGGGGAACAGCTCACGTGTTGGAGTAGGAGCCGTCGCAGCCGACGGCCGCGATGTCGAACTTGTAGTTGCGGCGCTTCTCGCAGTCGAGCGGGTAGCGCACGCGCAGCCGCGCCTCGTTCTCGTCCATCACCATTATCTGGAAGGTAAAACTACTGTTAGGTATATTGTTTACCCAATTCTTTTATTTTGTGTTGGCTAAGTTGTAGCACACTCGACTTACATGCCGAACGTTGTGGGATCAAACCCAACCCGCGCACCTCTGAATTTTTGCCCTCGAAAAAATTATGTACGACTTAAATACGTGCTTTAGCAGTGAAGGCAAACATCGTGAGGAAACCGGCATGTTCTAAGAACTTTAAGCGAAATGTGGGACTCGAATCCACGTTTTCCATTATACGCACGGACGTGCTGACCGCTACACCAACCTCGCCACTACGTCATCGCTTCAATTTCTTCTACACTTGCAACTGCGAGATACAGTCTCGTACTATCAGTTTCAACCTATAGTAAGGTTTATCAATTTGAAAAAACCTTAATAGTATTTAATAGTCTTTAAAATAAAAAAAAATCAGCTCGGCTTCAAATTGCCTAATTTAACTGGATTAACAAGCCACCCACACTTGTTATCATAGTAAATGCGAGTTCTCTATTAATATTTCAATAGACAATGGCGGAACCAAATCCAATTTTCGCTAACTAATCCTATCATAACTAACAAATAACCGATACCCGATACCAGGGCCGCGATAACCGCGGGCGGGGAAACCTCTAGTCTTACGAACACACACGCCATTTTAACTACCTATACATATACAGAGCACTATTCGAAGTACGTTGTTTATCAAAATAGTATCGCTTCATTAGATAACAATAGGTACAATTGTCCTTTATGCACCTGCAATGGCATGTTATGCATAATATGCAATGCTTAAGAATGTATTGTATATAATAGAAAATAGACAAAAAACATTACATTTATGAATTTTTTAATATCTGCGACGTTTTCTAGTATAAAATTACCAGCTCCACGTTCGTTACGCAGCTTTACTCGCAATATTTTATTTTTATATGTGTTATAAGTAAACTACATTATTGAGAAGTTTCATAAAAATCCCTTCAGTAGTGTTTTCGTGAAAGAGGAACAAACACAATTACATCCTTACAAAATCCCGCTTTTATATAAATCTAAATTTTAAATTTAAGAAAATCCCTGATTTTACTGCCTTAAATTCCTTAAAAGTAAAACACCATAATATTTAGTAATGTGCACGCGATGCGCTTTCATTTGATACCCCACTCGAGTATATTTGCAGATTTTCGGTTTTTCTTCCTCACAACTTTTAAACGGCACAACCGATTTTCATGGGAATCATTCATTTCCATTGTTTGGTTTTACAAGTCTTAGAATCTGATAAATACCGTATTTATAATATGAATCTAACGAAAGCTTATTTCAGAGCCTTATAACTTATTGACGAATATATTTTAAAAGCGCGGTTTTTATTCTATTTTATTCCGGTCACGAGTGACAAACAGTTTACATTCTCACACTATACTATTAATAGTAGTATTCTGATGAGCATAGGCTAAAGGGGGTTAGTTTTGGGTACCCGCCCGCTGCTTCCTGTCCAATATGGCGGCCAGGCCATTCGAAATTCAAACAATAAATGTAAATACGTTTCTTCCGCTCGGCCGCACAGCTATGAGGCTCGGAGCGATAGGTGATAAACGGAGCGACACGCAGAGCGGTGTCATTTAGCTTTAGTGCGCTCGCTTTCAAGCCAAAATATGTCTTTATGTAGAGTTACAATGCCAGTGTATTCAAATCTCAAATGAACGAAGTTTATAGCGTTTTAATAGCATCTAATCTGTGCAACGATATAAGAATTATAGATAGAATCATCTGTTAAAATTGTATTAAGATGCTCGATTTTATAATATTTATTTACTGACCTTAATAACAAAGTGTTCTTATGTATGTACATTTACAACAAGTAGGACAGGAGGTCATGATATTGATCATAATGCTAGTAATAAGGAATAGGCTTATGACTGCCTCAGTCCGCTTGCGGCGCAAGAGGTAGCGGGTTCGATTACGTGTAAGTGTTTCTATGTTCTACAAGCACTTTTTCCCTGGTCTAATGGTATGTCTATTACATTAAGTAGGTATACCATTTGTCTAGTACCCGCAGCACAAGCTTATAGCTTACCACGGGGCTAAATTTAATAACACATTATCATAATAATATTTCGTCTATAGGGCAGGATTAGTCTAGCAGTGGATACTCTACGGCTGAAGAGAGAAAGAGATATCCACCATCATCAGCAATACGTCGTAAAACGCTCGTCGCCCCGCTCGTCTCGCCGCTTATGTGAGAACTAGCCACTTTCGCAACAAAATCCCATGTTTTCACGTGCCGGGAAATTATTTTATTCCGATAGGATAAGTGGCAATTTAATGTGAACGGGGTCTGGAATATCATTACATCACTCATGCAGGGTTGTGTCGCGTGTTCTGCACGTTTGACCTGTTTAGCACTCAATGGAATGAGAATTCTGTCATCCAGCGGTTATTCTGGTCGAGTTTAGTGTCTGACGGGAATATAAGATAACTGCGAATATCATCACCAATTGCAGTATCAATTTTATTGGTACTATTTAATATTTTTTTCTGTTAGGCTATTTATCGAGGCAGGCTTTACGTTGTTAACACGGGAAAATCAATAAACCTCGGGCAAGGCCATGGCGTGATTTATAATTTTATATATCTTTGCTAATGTATTTACATGATCAACATCACTCAACCTTAAATTAGGACCCCACTGCAAAGCAAAGACCTCTCTCATAATCCCATTTACTAAGTTTTCTATTTTGTCACAAATAATTTAAAGATAAAGAGCACATAATACTTTTAACTGCTTATACCTATAATAAACTTTAACAACAGAAGCCTTAGGGAACATAACTCTCTCCACGACCCCGATACTCGGTTATTTATCGTTTTAATTAGCAGTAAGTGTAGGCGAGAATCGTCTAATGGTCGCGCGTGTCGGCCGCTTGTAGCCATAACGGCGCATCAACAAAAACAAGCAAAAGCGCGCCCGTTATTGGCTGCAACTGCGCCGCTCGTGCCGAAGCAATACTGTACGAGAGGCGCGGCGGTGTAGCTGGCAGGCGCTACACTCGCCAAATGGAAGCGGATTGAAGAATAGACGTTTTTACAGAATGGATTTTGAGCTACATTGTAGCGGGTTAAATGGATTTGGTATTTTTTTTGCGCTGGTGCTGATTTATTGGTAGGTTTTTTGGGGACTTGTAGTAGTTAATAAAGTAGTGACAAAATTGTGGGGTTACACAGAAAAAAGTTAAAATCTTCACGAAAACAAAAAAACCTCTTCAGTCTTATAATGACTTAGTATAAACAAGAATAAATGTTCCCTCAAAGGCAAAATAATAATTTGCAAAAAAAAAATACAATTTTAAGATCTTTATTTCACCATTATCATGTCAAAGTCAAAACGTTTATTTCCTTAGAAGCACATAGCCTACATGGACAGGTCAACTTAAAATTAATAAAACTAAATTGCTTAAACAAAAAATATCAAGGAAATAACATTGTCTTGACAGTTTGCTTCAATGTTTTATACTGAGTTGAGAAGCGAATGCAACAACACAGCTTTATCAGTTATTACAATTTTGATTACTGATAAAGCTGATGATAGAGCATGATATTGAACATGAAAGCAAATAATTAAATATCAACAAATATAT
Organism: Gymnoscelis rufifasciata; assembly: GCA_929108375.1. Classification (NCBI taxonomy): domain Eukaryota; kingdom Metazoa; phylum Arthropoda; class Insecta; order Lepidoptera; family Geometridae; genus Gymnoscelis; species Gymnoscelis rufifasciata. Next base: position 10,191,227 of record OV815327.1, read on the forward strand.
CACCTACTCAGGTGTGTCGGCACTGTGCGAGTGTGAAAGTTAATATATTCTTTCTCTGTCTATAGCATGTCTAGTTCTGAAGAATAAAGAATTTCTACGTTTGAATTTTTCACAAAAAATGACATGAGCCAGCCAGCAGACCAATAAAAAATATATCTGCTCCAACAAAGTCTCATGTCTAAAGTTTTAAGCACTTAGCAGACAAAAGCATGCGCCCCGCTCGCCCGGAGGCGCCGACTACTTCGCAACAAACAATAAAAAACTGCATCTGGGACTTATCTCCTCCTCCGCTGATGTAAACAAAATCTTTTGAAGTCTACGGGCAAGTTAAGTTTTATAGCGCTTAGACAGAAGTTGTACGCTTGAACGCAACTAATAAAGCGATGGATTGCGGTTCAACTTAGCTCATTAGTTCATTATTGGAAATAGAGTTTGAAATTGTAAAAGGATCGATTTATTCTTGTCTTTGAGCTTTTGATAGGGTTTAACTACGGCTTCAACAGCGACTGGGAACTTTGAGGACTGAGTGTTTAACGCTCCATTTGTTTAAAGAGTTATATCACTCTTTAGTTTAATAATTAAGTTGTAACTTATAAGATTTTTTTTTATAGTGTCATTTATAATTTAATACTTTTGTGAGCTGTTAAAGACTTACAATCTTAATTTTTTTATTATGTATATGAATGATGTAATAAGTTCAAAGTTATATTTTTGTTAATAATGTAAAGGCATGTATGTTTGTTGTTTCTATAATGTACGTGTTGTGCAATAATTATATATTTAATATATAAAGAAAAATATTTATTTGTGTACAAAAATATAACAGAGAACATTATTAAATTAATCTTAGATTATAGTAAAGGTGTGTAAAATTGTTTTTAGTTAAGTAAGAACACAATTAGAACTTATAAAATGGTCATGGTTTTAAACATAAATAGTACTTATAACAGTTATCCATGATTTTACGGTTTTTGAGTTTCCCGATATTTCAGCAACAGCATCTTTTTGCAACTCAAAAACCTTTAAGCCATGGTCTGATACCCGTTATAAGCCTTGTATTTTATGCAGAGGATACCTAAGTCGTCGCATACTAACTAACACAATTAGACAATCTTGCTATAATGTTGCTACCACCCGTAGATACGTATTTATGTCCAAATTATCAACCCGCAGCCCAACTTCAACTTACCTTTGAATCTTTAAGACTCAAACAATCAGTTACAACCATCTCGATATCATCAAACAATTACATTCGTCTTTATTGCTTCACGCAGTCGAACTCACTCACACGAACAAATGACAAGTTGTCGACTTCGTTCAGTGTTCGTTCTAAAAGCCTAAATAAACTTCATTGAGTGTATCCGAATCTTTAAACTGTTCGGGACATCTCTTATTGTTCATTTTTACGATCGCCAGATAAAACGTACTGCATGCGATGCATCCTCGCGTTTATGGCTCGGCTGTAAAGTTTATAACTCTCTGTACAGATACATTGTACGCACAATTGGATTCGGTGTCGGCAGATCTATGTAGGTATACATGTATGTCGTCTTATCGTGCAATAGGGTAGTTGAGTATCATTATAATATGGAACAAATTGTTCATTTCAATTCAATTTTTTATTGGACTCTGCGCTTGAAGCGTCAGTTTGCCAGCGTCAAGTTAAATACAAATATAATTCTATTTTGTCTATAGATACAACAACCTTAGGATGTAGCGTTTGTTATTGTATGATTACTAAGAAAAAACAAGTTTTTAATTAACTTTCAGTAAATAACGACAGAAAGATCTTCTGGTCGGATAAATATCTTTTTCCAACAAAGAAAGCGCTTTATACGAGTAACAGAAATATATTCTGCAGGGAATATTTCCCATTTTAATCTTATTTACGTATAACTGTCCCAATAAGCAGAAACGTACGGGAAATATATAACGGATGTTTTCTAAAACAATTAAATGGTAAACTGCCAGGTCGCCGGCATTTTTCACCAGCGCCGGCAGGTCCGGCGGTCTCACGTTTAGATTATTAAATCATAAATTGCGCACGTGTTGATGACAAATTCGCGTTGTATTCAGTGGCGTAGCTAGGTGAACGAGGCCCCTGGGTGAGGGGCAAAATAACTGGGGCCCCTAAACCTTTTTCTTGGGGCCTCCCCCCACCAGATCTCGATCTTATTACTTATGGTCATCTGTCTGTAAGTTACCTAGGCACTGTCTGTGATCCCCGAATGCCTCCGAGGCTTAAAGGGAAGATCTATAAAACTATTATAAGACCTGTCGTAATGTATGGATCTGAGTGTTGGCCAGTAAAAGGGACGGATGAAAGAAGAATACATGCGGCAGAGATGCGAATGTTAAGATGGATGTGTGGAGTGACAAGGAGGGATAAAATAAGGAATGAGTATATAAGAGGAACCTTGAAAGTAGCACCAGTGACAGAGAAGTTGAGAGGAAATCGGTTGGCATGGTATGGACATATTATGAGAAGGGATGAATATCATGTGACGAAAAGAGTGTTAGATATGTGTGTTGATGGATATGTCGGAAGAGGTAGACCAAAGAAAAGATGGATGGACTGTGTAAAGGATGACATGTGTAAGAAAGGAGTGAGTGTTGAGATGACGAGTGACAGAGGAAAATGGAAGGAAAAAACATGTTGTGCCGACCCCACGTAATGTGGGATAAGGGCAGGAGAATGATGATCTGTCTGTAAGTTCGGCAGAAGGCTGTGTCTCAAGAACCATCATGAATAGAGAGTTGATATTTTGAGGGATGATTTATTTCTGTGTATACAAATACTAAACATTGTTGTTCCCGTGAATATGGCGCAACAGCGTACAAATATCGTAAAACTCAAAAACCGTCAAATCCGGTTACCCGTTTTAAGTCATAATATTACTGAAACACTGTTTACACTCTAGATCCATATAAGCAGGGAAATAATTTATAAAATATAACTGGTTATATGATCTGTTTTTGAGTCACTTATTTTATCTAGAAACCGAAGTAGGTCGATCTTTCACTTATTCAATAATAGGATTTCATCTGATAGGACTTTGGCAGCGCCCCGGGGCCCCAAGTTCCGTGGAGGGCCCTCGGAACTTGGGGCCCCGGGGCGCTGCCGACTTACAGGTGTTTTTAATATACTTGCTAAAAATGTAGCAAACAATGCATGTAATATAAACATAATTGTACACATTTTAAAATCTCTTTTACTATAAATTATTGTAGTTTCAATAGAAAAATGAGCTAGAGTTTCTAATCGCTTCTTTGCTCTAGTGTATAAAAGCGAAGCCAGATTCGATAAATTTATTTCCTATTTATCTTTAAGCACCCATTTTTTTTTTTGTGTTTTTAAGATTTGTAAAATCAAATAATAGAAATAAATGATTTTGTATCTTGTATAAGTAATTTAGACGAGTGTTAGTTCTGCCTCCTTACAAATCCAACACAATGACAAGGATTCATACAAGGCTTCGCAATTTTTTGATGTTCAAAGAGCCCGTGTAAGCGTCACGTCACGTCTCGCAGAGATACCAATAATTCTGCGTATTTCTCACTCAAATCTATTGTCACATGAGGAAAATCTGTATTTTTTCATTATTCCCCTCGAAAGAATGGGTTTTGCGAAGTGTTCTAACAGAAATATTCCTGTACTACTCATAATCCTACTAACATATATTTTATTCCTCATTATGACTTCAAAAGGGGTACATACCATGATTTGACGGTTTTTGAGTTTTCCAATATAGCGACGCTGTTGCAAGCGCCTTGATCCTCGTCAAATCTAATACGTGTCATATATGAGGGTAGGTTTGTTATTTACTAGCTGACCCCGCAAACGTTGTTTTGCCATGTAAATAATTTCTAGAGAATTTATAGTGTAGTAAAAAATCCTTATTATTAAGTGTGTAAGTAAGGACGGAGTCTATGAGTGAAAACAGCATAGAGCGCTGTGAAGGATAAGGGAATATAAAAAAAGTCCCTGTGTCCCAGCTGTGGGAACGTAAGAAGGGTAATGATGAAAGAATATGGCAACTCCCCCTTTAGTATTAGTCCATTATTTTGCACAAGGGATTTCTTAGGCCGGCCTATTAACATATTTGTGACATACCTAGAAAAAGGTTCTCAGAAAAGCCAATCTATAGTTTGGTTAAATAACCGGTTCTCCCGTTCAGGAACGGGATAAATTTATCAAATTATAGATTGGATTGCTCGTGTGCCGTGTTTTTCTTATTAACGTATCTAGTATGAGAGACAAGTCTGTGAACGACTTAGTTTAGACGTTAGTATGTTAGTAGATATTACCTGTCCTTCAATGTTCTAGCAGCGCTTGCAGTAAAGATGTGGAAAAAAACTCTTAGGCAACACCACAACTTGGATAGTTGTGGTGTTGCCACCCTCACGGGCCCTGGCTGAAACCCAGCGCTCTGTTTTCGTAATGCGTCGTATTTTTAACCCCCGAAACAAAAAGAGCGGTGTCTGTATGTCCGTGGCATTATACTTCCCGAGCGGATGTTTGATGAAAATCGGTTAACCCGTTTAAAAGTTAATGAAGGATGAAATTGGGGAGGAAAATCCGAATATCTTCAAAAATACACTAGTGGGTTCTCAAATGAAAGCGCGCACATTACACATTACAAATTAGAATGGCTTTTTATTTTAAGGCAACTAAAGAATTGTTATCAAGTTTTTTTGTAATGTTAAATTTCAGATAAATGTTAAATGAAATGTAATGTTAAATTTCAATTAAAATTGTGAAGAAAGAAGAATATTTAAATGCTATTTCTAAAATACAGGGTCTGTCTTACAGCAGGACAGCTTACCTCGAAGGGGGCTTCGCCGTGATGCTTGTTGTTGAGGATGAGGAAGGAGCAGAGAGGCCCTCGAGCCTTGATGGCCGGCGTCACTTCCACCAGGGTCTCGTTCTCCCGCACCAGGCCATGGTAGCCTTCCTCGGGCTCCGTCAGCTCCAGGTATGGGACATCTGCAACGAATGAGGCTGGTAAGTTGGTGCTGGTTACATTACGTCGCTAAAATGTTGTATCACTGTATGTATGGAGGACAATGCTGTGTCGTCATTTTAAATCCAAATTGGAGGATGATTCAACATACAAAACCCTTTATTGTACATGTACACACAGGAAACTAGGAATACGACATACAAATACAAATGTAGAATAGCAACTATCAATATAACAGACTAGTTGTTTTAAAGAGCATCTTCAACACTTTATTAGTTCCAACGGATATATTTTTTGTGCAAATTCGACTATTATAACACTTTTAAAGATCGTTGATGTGATCAATGAGTTTCATCTTTCAACCCCTATTTTTGTTTGTTAAGAAATCGAATTCTAATCTATTTGGACCGGAAAAGCAACCCTTTCTAACAGAAACATCAACAAACTAATATAAAACATTTTAAATGGCTTTAGTTTCTTTGTTTTATAAAAACTATTTAACATACTATGCAGCGTTTTACGGCGTTTCAAAATGTCCCCGTAAATTCCAAAGTTACACAAGACATTAGCGATTACCCCATTGAGTTGGGACACTATAACAGTAGTTAGTTAGTAAGGGACCCATTACATAGTCAGGGGGATGAATGCAGGGCGTGATTAGGATAAGGGCTCCTCAATTATACAGGGCTGCGCTTTTTATGGAGCTGTAAACTTTCATTACTTCTGTTCTAATTCCAAGGCAAGATGTATATTTTGGACCTTCGTGTGTGGGTCCAATACACACATACATACATATATTTTTACCCTACTACGCCAAAAGGAGAGAATGGGAGTTGCTGATAGATATGTATTTACCATGAGAGTGACACAGGGTATATCAAAACAAAATGGTGGATTTTTACGCTTAAACATAATATCATAAATTAAGACACAGTTGGGTTAGATTTCTCTTAAATTATCTATTTACTGCCACGAGGCTAGGGCCAAAAAGCAATTATGACCCGCATCGCATCGATGTATGAAGGTATAAATAAATAAATATAAGTTTTCCGGACTCGGCATTACCGAACCAAACTTATAGTATATACTTTATACAGATATCTTAGGTTAAGTTAGGTGAGGAGGTTGCTGTCTCATTATAACTAAATTTTAATTTCATTTATTAACTTTTCAAAGTCGGTATTACGGGAATTTATGTTTGATGTTTTTAAAAAGGTGGCATAGTATTATATAGGCATATGGTGGATATATTATGCCTGCCTGTTACGGCCCTCATCCTCGGAAGGCGTGGGTGGGCTGAGTGAAGGCTTTTAGGGATAATATTATCTAGAATCCACGGATAAGAGCGTGAAATTTTGTCTTTGAAGTTCAAAGAGTTGAATTTCGGGTCTGTTCTCATTTTTTTTAGTAGATTTAGTATTTTTTGTAAGCTATGAATTTTGGTATTTAATAATCCTCACTTTCATATATTGAACAAACGTCGAATTGAAAAACTCTTTCGGATCTATTAAAAAAGGGAATTAAAAACGCATATTTTACAAATAGCTTTATTTCCGCTTTTTCTATTCGCATGAATTTTAATTCTTAATTTAAGATCAAATCCTTCAACATTTTCCAGTCTAATTATTATTGTCTGCAATTAAAAAAAATAGGTAACTTTGTACTGATAGTAACTTTGTTCGATAACAAGCTAGGCCGATGTTGGCAACCTGTGCTGATAATGATGATGACCTAATCTTAAAATCAGATTTTTACCCCAATTTCCCCATTTCATTGTAAGTAAGTATAAGCCCTGACAAACTCTCACATTTATCATGTTAGTATTGTAAGTTATGCTCCGTGGCGCCCTCTGACGGGTAGGGCGGAGTTTGGATGTCCGTGATTAGTTGGAAGTTAGTGGACGTCCACCGCTAATCCTCACACTCGGATAGTGAAATTAACAGCTTAGTGTTAGTTTAAACGGGGGCGGAAATTGAAATTTGTAATGGGGCTACATACATAAGCACTTATACGTTCCCACTGCTGGGACATAGGGACTTTAGGACGTGAGAGATTAGACCTTAATTCACCACGCTAGCCGGTAGCCACAGCATGCCGGTTTCCTCACGATGTTTAGCTACACCGTTAAAGCGCGTGTTGTAAGCGCACAACATTTTTCTTTAAGAAGAATTATCGCGGGGTTTTTCATTCGGAATGAGAGTCTAGTGTGCTCGCACTTAGCCAACGCGGCTTTCATTTAACTTTAATAGAACCATATTTTGTATAAATACAATTTCTACATAAAAGCATTTTGTAGTATAAATCACGCTGTGTATTATACATGTTGATTATTTATTTAAAATACATAAAATCTTTAGAAAGTGTTAAAAAACCGATGGCAAATTACAAACATACAGGTCCAATTTATTGATGGCAGTATTGAACAAACAGTACTTAGGTATACATACCTACTAATATTCATCATCACCATTCTCTTGCCTTTATCCCACATTACGTGGGGTCGGCACAACATGTTTTTTCCTTCCATTTTCCTCTGTCACTCGTCATCTCAACACTCACTCCTTTCTTACACGTGTCATCCTTTACACAGTCCATCCATCTTTTCTTTGGCCTACCTCTTCCCACATATCCATCAACACACATATCCATACTAATATTATAAATGTAAAAATAACTCTGTCTGTCGTTCCTCTTTCACTCAAAAACTAATGAACCAGTTTAAGTGAAATTTGGCACTGATTTACTACAGCCTCCTTTTTGCCGCCGGAAAATTTCATTTCGCGGGAATATCCATTATAACACGGGTAACTACGCGGGGCACTACTAGAATACTAACAGTGTAATCAATTCCGAAAACAATAATGGCTTTTCCTTAAAATAATGTCTTTCAAAATCTGTCTGATCAAAGGATATAAGAGCAAGCAGTACGTACGGCTCGCTTTTTGATTTTGACAGAATGTTTTAACACTAATTTTCGTTCTTTTCATGAAAAACCATCGCAAGCCCCTACACAAACATAATAACAGGAAGGCTGTCTGTTTGATCGCGGGATCCCCCAATCCCAGATTTGTCCGGATCGCGGATTCGCCTCAATACGAGTATACTATGTTCCTTTTGTTTGTTCGAGGAATAGATCATTCTTATTGCTCATTCACGGAGGATTTTATTGGTTCTGTGTGAGGTCTTTCTGTCAGGTTTAAGGGAACCGTTGAAGTGCAAAGATAGTGCTTAAATATTAATTTTCCCTGACAGCGAAAGGTTTTTTTTTGTGTATTTATGTTTGTTTGTTTGGCAACCTCTAAAGCCTAAACGAACGAACAGTCCGTCAGACACTGACAGCTGTCAGTTGACTTGAGTGACTTAAAATAAATAAATAGCCATATATTATATGTACCACTGTCTGATTTATTCGGGGATGGTAAAACAGGCCCACCAGGTTAACCTTATTGTCGGATTATTTTAGTTTGGCCTACGTCCGCCCACACATGGCCTGTATTTAGGAAATTACGTGGAAAATTACTCAACTACGTCTTTGATAAACTATTTAACGGCGACAGAAAATCGACAAGCAACAGATAGACACACTTAACGTGACATGGTACAGTGCGCGTCAGATTTAAGTATCCCCTTTGTCTACAAAATATTTTCTATAACTTCTATTCCATTGTAACTGGTAACCAATTTTAGCATGCAAAAATTAATCACGCAGCTCAGGATCGAACCTCGCACCCATATCCAGATTCTCAAATTCTTTACAGTAAACCAACTGAGCTATTTAGCTGATAGCCGGTGCGTCGAATTTTGTCTACAAGTCTAATTAGTCCCTAGTTTTAAAGCAAAGTTTAACCATTATTTTATTTATGTTATAGATGAGGGTAGGGTTTGATTTGATTTCGTTTGTAGCGGACAAAGTATAATTGTCACTCGTCTTATATTGTGTGTGTGGTTTGCTTTGTGAGAGTTTTGAGTGTTTTCAACGATGCATCATATAAGTAACATTATAAGAACAAAAATTGCTGTTCTTTATAAACAAAGAGTCAGTAAGGAAGAAATTGCACGACAACTTGGCATTACAGTAAGTGTAATTTTTTAATTTAGATATTTTTTGTTCAAACAGTTCAGTGACGAAACATTTATTAAGTTTGTATAATGTTTTTCTAGGTGAGAACAGTAAGGCTATGGGTGGACAGATATCTGTCTACTGGTGATGTGAAAGCTAGTAAACCCGGCTGCATCTCAACGGCTTATACCTCACAACGCCACCAAGATATTGTGAACCATCATGCAATGGCACCATTTGCATCAACTCGCATCACTGCTCAGCAATATGGCATATCTCTGTCAACTGTGAGGCGACACTTGCATGCTGGTAATATACACAATTATCATCCAGCAAGAAAAATTGAACTCTCAGAAGGTCACCGGAGGGCAAGAATTAGTTTTGCATATGAATACCTTAACTTTGATTGGGAGAACAATATAGTTATTTCAGTGACGAAAAGACATTCAGATCTGACACAGACGGTCGAAAAATACTCGGGAGAAAACCAAATGAGCGATACTTGCCACAAAACATTCAGCCTGTAAAGGCAAGTGGTAGAATAACTTTAGGTAAGCTATTTTATTAGTAGCATTTTAACTTTTTCATAATAGTTTGACTTTTAGATCTAACTACACAATTACGCTTCTGTAGTAAATTTAAGGTTTTTTTTTAGGTTATTGGGGATGGATGTCGTCAATGGGACCAGGCGAATTGGTGGAAGTTGCTGGTCGCATGAATGGAGAGCAACATCAGAATGTTGCAAGACATAATGTTGCCGTCTGTCCGTGTCGCCTATCCAGATGGACAAATTTACTTTGTCCACGATAACTCTGCCGTGCATCGCTCAAGAATTGTAAAGGAGTGGTTATCATCACAACCTGACATAACTGTCATTGCATGGCCATCTAAAAGTCCGGATTTGAATCCAATAGAAAATATGTGGGGTCAAATGGTTCTCAATTGGGACACTAGTGATGTAAGGTCCAAGTCTAACTTACAAGACGAAGTTTCGAGGACCTGGGAAATAATGCGTGGTAGTGAGGCAAGCTGGAATATGGTCACTCATATGAAAAGTAGATTGCAGCAAATTATTTTAAACGAAGGTCATCCGATACGTTATTAGAGTTTTGTTTTTACACAAAAAAGAAACGTGAACATGATATTTTGTATTTGTATAAAAATATTATGAACATTTGGCCCCACATTCCCCTAGAAAATGTTAGTTTACTACCGAGAGATCGAAATTGTTACTAGTTAACATGTCTGTTCTTTCGATGTAAACAAATTAAGTATATGTGAATAAATTGTCACTATCTAACTTTTAAAACCTTTTACTGTTTACAAATATTATTTGTTATTAAAACTATTATTTCGTTAATTAATCTCACTTATACTTAATTTATTGACTTTTGTTGTAGGCGTTTATAAAATAAAAATATATATTTTTTTAAATATGTGTTTTTTTGTAATAACTTGCCATTAGGAACAATATATGACTTAATCAAAAATCTTGCAACGGGAATAGATAACATTTGATAAAAAAAAACAAAATAAAAAACACCGCTCACGAGATTTGAACTCCGTCACTTCATATTATAACAATGATAGATATATTAATTTGCTTGTTACTGCCACGGAGCCAAGCAGTCACTTAAAGATCCATTCGAAATTTTGAGTGAGGTTACAAATGAAAATGAAATAAAATTATCATTTATATAAAAATAAGCATTTTAACGATACAAAACATAAAATTTTTGTTGGAAACAACAACAAAAAAAAAAAAAAATAGAATGGAAAATTTCAAATAACATTTTAATCTTCCAATCTCAACGATTGACGGCAGGATTCGAACCCACTTACATAGAGATAGGGGGGGGGGGGTACTTAAATCTGACGCGCACTGTACATACATACAATAAATAGTAAATAGGAACATAACATCCTGTAATATGTAATGGAAAATAATCATTCTTATTTAGTTACTCTTAATCATAAAAAAATATTTTTAAAAATAATTTAAAAATAATTATTTTCGTGAATCTCTGGGCAGCGATACGAGTTTTTAACCCCCGACCAAAAAAGAGGCATCATATTATATATACATTTCTATGGCATGTGGCTCCCAATCGGATAAAGCGATTTCAATTTGTTTGTAATATATAATAATGATAATATTGTTTTATAATTTAAATTCTCATTAATGTATCAAATGTTCCAAATCTTTTCAATAATAATATATAATTCTATTTGATTATATTTAATAATGTTATCATAAAAATTATGTGTATTTATATTGTAATTATGTGTACTAATGTAATGGTTGCTTAATCGTGTTAGTGTACTTACTTAAATAAGTAAATAAATATAAAAGGTTGACTATTGCGGGAGTATTCTTAGTCATGTTTGATGAAAATCTAATTATAAATCTAAAATCTAGTTTAAAAGTTATGGGGAGTGAAAGTGGGTAGGAAGAAACGAATATCTGCGAATATACTCGAGTATCAAATGAAAGCGCATCAAGTGTACATAACAAAACATTTTTAACCTATTTTTGCTTCATATAGTTTTGGAACGCCGTGTATAGATTGCTTTTACTTCACGTGGCATGAGTCTTGCGACGCCTGTATAGATGGCTATCGCTTCACGTGGTCTTGCGACGACGCCCTAATAGGGATTTCCAAATGCATATTACAACCACAGGTAAAGTGTCAGTGAACACACCTCGGGCAGGGTTCCCGAACAAAGTGTTCAAAGGGCGTGAGAGCCCGCGGCGTTCTTTGTGGCTCTTATCTGAAATGTGCCATTCTTCCAAATTATTTCACTACCACGTCGGGCGCCATTTTTTCTAAGACGTGCGTGGGGTGTTAAGAACCCTTTATGATTAAAGCTCCTTTTTAAAAGGACAAAACAAAAGATGTTAACGAAAAGCCTGAAGGATATTGTTACCTTTAACAATATTTATCTCGAGGTAATATGTTAGATATAAGTTTTTGTGTCTGGTGTTAGACACTCTTAGGGCCTGTTTAACCATCTCCGATGTAAATTAGTCAATGGTTAAAATATAGAGCTATCAAGTCTACTGGCAACTGTCAGTAACTGACCGAGATTAGTCTATATTTTAAGTTACAAGTGGACTTCGCCTACTACACAGATAATGGCAAAGCGACAACTCGGATAATTATTCGACACCGAGTTGTCAAATATAAAATAAACCACAAAGTTGAAGTATATTTTCATTTAATATTATTGTATAGAAATTCTAAATACTCCATTTCAGTGAATTTTAAAGCCATTAAGCTTTAACATGAAAACGTACAAACCCAACTATTAAATTAAATTCAAACAAATACCTACATCTCTTAAATAATCGGCTGAATTGATACCGCTTTCAAATACAATATAAATTAATGATTGAACCGCAAAAATTGTTCAATGTATGAATCAATTCACGTCGCAAGGGGGTAATTTGTATGAATTACTCACAACGGGAGTCTAACCCTCTGTCGAGCATCATTAATCTCTGCGTAAACAGATTGCATGACAAGTAGCATCATGAGAGAGCTGATTTACAAGGGAATGATAAAATGTTGATAATTATGGGGTATGTAAAGTAATGGGGTGGCAGAGCATTACTGAGGATATACTCTCCAATAGGTGCCCATCGACGGTGCTGCCAACTGCCATCGATTTAAATTCTTTACGCTATCAGACAGTAAGTTCTAGAACAGAAGAAAGTTTAAGAACTGTTGTAGAATGGAGACTACGAATCGGCAACGTAGCGTATGATGACCACACTATCCAACTAGATGGACCGACGTTTGAGGGAGGCCTATGTCCAGCAGAGGACGTCCTACCGCTGTAATGATATTGACATTCCGAATGTCGCATTAGTGCTGCCAACTATGATTTCTGCAAGTACCCTGTTGCGCATAGACAGTGTTGCTAACTGGTGCCTATTAACCTATCTGCTCTTGAGTGAGGCATTTTATGCTGAGCCTAGATAGTCTGAAAGGGACAGTCACTGGACTGATTTAAAAAATTCAACGAGGAAGGCTTTTTTCTACTGCCGGAAAATACGATTTTTCCACGTTTAAAGCTAGTATTCGCAAACATAATACCTGACCCGGTCAATATCTGTACATCACTTTTTGCCACCAACAAAGCAAATAACGATCACTCGAACCTCGCGAAACAGGCATAAACACAACCATGAATAAATAATAAGCGACAAATCTCTTTGCAGAAGTTCAAAGATTTATTCTGTAGTCTGGCAGTCCATTCGAGGCGATAAATGCAGATGGCTGGATGGCATCCGATAAATTATGGAAAAGGTCCGAGGGACTGAAGCTCGCGAGTTCCGCTACATTAAGTGTCTTCAAATTCAGTGTAGTTTTTAATCTCTATTACAAAAGGGATGCCTTCGAGTACAATAATATATTTATATCTATACTTTTATGCGAGTATTATAAAGAGGGAAAGTTTGTGCGATAAAGGACCTGTGTCACCATATTCGAGGGAATTTGTCTATTATAATATTGAGCAAACTTGGACAGTCAGTGACTAACAGTTGTCAATTGGCTTGACAGCTCGATATTTTAACCATTGCCTAATTTTTCTCGAAAAGGTGAAAATGGTCTTAGAGTTTGTGTTGTTGTAAGAGGCAATCTCTGGATCTACTGATTAGATTTAAATGAACTTTGGTACACAGATTCTCTACAGCCTGAGAGAAATAATGATTAAAAACTCTCTTTAGAAATGTCTTAAATAATACAAAGAACATTTAACGCTGTTGGCTGCTGGTTGAGTTTTTGTTTTTATTTGAGAAGGTAAATAATTCTATTCAGGAGCTTTTTCTTTTATCTTTTAAACAGCGCTTTGATAGTTGTTCATAAATAATTCAGCAGTTTCAATTTACTAAAGTCCTACCTATCTCAATATTTTGATTTCAACGTCAACGGTTATTTGAATAAGTCCACATTAGGATAACATTCACATGGCCTTTTCAGCTATTCATTGGCGTAGAGAGTGAATAATTCTATATGTTTAAATCGAAGTATTCACCATCATCATCACCCTATTAACGTTCCCACTGCTGGGGCACAGGGACTTCTCTCTTGGCGAGAGAGATTAGGCCTAAATTTACCACGTTGGCCAAGTGCAGGTTGGTAAAAGTCACATGTCCTTCAAACTCTTTTGGATTTACTCAGAACATGCCGGTTACCTCACGATGTTTGCCTTCACCGTTAAAGCACGTGTTTAAGACGCACATACATTTCTCAAGAAGAAAAAACAAGAGGTGCGTGGCGGGGTTTGAACCCACGACTTTCGGAATAAAAGTCGAGTGTCCTCCCACTTAGCCAACACAGCTTCCAATCGAAGTATAACAGAGTAATAAATTATACAAATAATAATAGATAAAACAGAAGCCCTGCTGTAATTTTTCCTATTTCTTGCCAACTTTATTTTGGAACTCTCTGCTTTTGTTATGTTATTATGTTGTTTGGTTTAATCGCATATGCTATTAGATTTTACTGACCTTTCATTAAGTTTTCTAACAAATTATGGAATCTTTTAATATGTGATAGAGGGAAATGGAAGAAGAATACATGTTGTGCCGTCCCCACATAGTGCGGGACAAGGGCAGGATGATGATGATGATGATGATGACGTTTAATATGTCATTTAACGACTACTTTCATCTATTCGTGAGCGTTTTCTCCATGTGGCAGCATCCATTGGGGACCCATTATGCATGACGTCATAGTACTACATGTTTCGCTCCAGTCTTCGGTTGATTCGAAGCTGAACATCAAGTTTTCTCTTTGCCTTTATTGCGACAGAACTCCTAAACTCCGCCTCCAGCTCCGCGAACTTCTCTAACTGAAATGAATATTAACATGAGAAAAGTGCTGGGATTGCTGGTTTGTAAGTTTTCAGTTTGTTTTGCATCTATGCTTGTGAATGTAAATATCTATGCAAAAGATCTTGTATCATTATCTCTTAGGCTTATTATTATCAGTCCGGCCCGGTCCGGTTCTAAGCTGTTCAACCTAGAACAGAATCAAAATGGAACTTGTATATGGGCCCATCAACTTATACGTTGGTCGTTACTTATATAAACTATATTTTATGTAGATATTTGTATGATAAAGATATTGTTATATTTAATATTGTACACCCATGCCTCCTTTCTATTTTAAGTGAAGTATTTTACATCCTTAAGTTGACTGGAAGGGACCGCTTTTTAGCGATAAGGCCGCCCATCCTAGCACTTATTTTATTTTTTCAATTTGTTTACGTTTTTGTGTTCCAGTGTTGTGTACAATAAAGCGTTTTTGTATTGTATTGTTGACGACGATTTCATCAATATAATAGAGTTTTTGCGTGAAAGAACAACAAACACGCACTTACACACATACATCCTCACAAGCTTTCGCTATAATATTAGTAGGATAGTATTAAATCCTTCCAGTTTCAATAATGTCCTGGTCTGTTCTGTTAGCAGTATCGGGACCGGACCAGTAGGCTGTGGCTAGCCTTGCCCAGAACGTGGTTAAACTATTATGTACGGAGACTGCTTGTACATGGTACTTGGCGTCACAGCCCAGAAGCTACCTTCTGGAACATAACAGTATTTCTAGCGTCTCATCTTCTGTGCTGTGTATCTGTTCTGTACCAAATAGAACTTTATTTCTTTCATAAATAGTGGATTTATTGCCTAAGATGCCGATGATTAATACCGTAATATCTTGGAAGAAAATAATCTCTGCCGATGAGGGACCAAGCCCTTGGTATTCCCAAAACAGCTATTGAACGGATGTGTGCGTTAAGATATGAAATATTGCTTTTACTAGACGTGTATTTGCTACAATTAATATGTATTGTTCAAAGTTTAATGAATTTATAAAATAATTAATTAAAAAATGAGTTGTAAACCTCCGTACAAGACACTATGCTTTGGATATGAATTAAATAGGTACACTAACTTGGCTTACATCGTCTGCCAACATTTTGAAATATAAAAATAAAAAAAATGCCGAAGCGGACTAATACTAACTCCCATACGAAAATGTTTAAACCCTTTCGAATATAATTAACGGTCAAAATCAAATCATTATATTTAAACCAATACTTGAAATGGCAAAATATGTGCTTATTACTTATCAATAAATAATGTATTGTAATTTTAATCATGCGCCCGAATACACGAGCATTTCAACAAGTTAATTAGTCTGAAATTGGCACATTGCATTAATTAGGCGGAAGGCGTATCCGACCGTGTATTGTTTAATCTGGCTGCATCGCAAACTGCGCCTAAACTAATTCGAAACCCCGATACTACCGTTGAAATAAAATAAGCTTAAACTAATATTATATTGAGTTAGTGTTTGCACAATACTGTGACGCGGCGTCAAAGTCTATAAAGGTTAACGAATATTAACATAAAAATAAATTTGTAAAGTATGACATACACCCATACTACCTATGATTCTGTGTACAATAAATACATAATTCACAATAAAAAAACACAAATCAGTAAAAAAAAAAACAAAATTTCAACTCTTTATTCATCATCTTGAGATAGCCTGGTGACAGACGGACAGACACGACAAAGTATCAATAATTTTTAACCTTTGGATACGGAAACCTTAAAACTACTTTACGTACTAAATACTTGAAGAAACTCAAAGACCACTGAATTGATTTTTTTATTATGACACTAATTGTTTGGCATCAGCTTCAAATAAAGTAACAATCATTAACATGCATTTAAGGGTGAATATTTTCAGATTTCCTTAAACATAAAAAAACAGAAGTTGAATCGAGAACCTCCTCCTTTATTAAAATCCATTAAAAACTTAATACAAATACAAATACAAAATATTTATTTTGTGCCACAAAGTAAAACTTAAAACTATGAACAGTACAATAAAATAAAGGCAACAAAAAAGGTAAACGCTCAGCATAATATTCGAGCAGCTTTGAGCTGCCGAAGACTGGTATTCTGCGTCACCATATATGAGTGTGCACGCGACTGTGAACACTTACAAATTTTAGATATTAAAAAGTTTTTAAGCTATTACAGCAGACAAATCAAGAAAAAAGATAATATAAAACTTAAGAATAAAATCAACAATTAAATCTACATAAGGTACCTACAATAATGAGATCAAAATATAAACAAAACATAATTTATATCTATAACAAAATAAAAGCGGCTCAAAACGACATTTTATAAAGTGACTTGAGATTGTATATCTAAAAGGTAATTTTTAATAGATTTTTTAAAAGACCCAATAGAGCTATAGAGCTATATAATAGCGCTAAGAACATCTACTAGTTTCTAAAAAAAAAATATTAAATTATTCTGGCGACACAGCGTATCGAACGTTCAAAATAGTTGAACTCGACAGCCGTTTGACACATAATTGCCACACCTAATGTCACCTGTCAATGTCAACCACGTTCTTACGGAAATTACATTGCAAATTCATAGCGCGCCCGCCAATATTCTAAATGTGTTTTAAATTCCAACTTGAGGATTCGAATATAGCAGTGCTGAAAAACGGAATGTCTTTATCCGACAAGAAATTTAGAGTAGGGGTTGACAATGACGCACCTGAATTATTAATTTGTTTTAAACCTTACAAGGTTTTAAACTGTACCTTCAAAGGCAAAGAGATGCGAGTGTCAGGGCACAAAAGTATAAGCTATTTGTGAGATGGCAACTGTCGTAACAGAGCTTCGAAGAGCTTAATTTGAGGAAGTTTTTGGCCGCTTTCTTATTTTCGCGTGTCATTTGAACTTCGAACTTTGAAATGATAGTCTAATGACATTTTTCGTCTGTCATTTTCAAGTATAAAATTACATATTTTTCAAGTATAAGATTTTTGCTACAGAGCTTTCTTACATTTTGTCTCTTTATATAATATCTAATTTAGTATGTTATTATTGTTAAACGTAGCGGCGCGGTGGGCAAAATCCCGCTTGCGGCGCAAGATGGTTCGATTCCCTCCGAGTCGTTCACTCGGAGGGAATCAAAAAACAAAACTCAAACCACAAAACAAAAAACTCGGTTTGTTTGTATGTTCTGCAAGCACTTTGTCCTTGGTCTGGGTGATTAATATGTATAATAAAGAAAAAAGTATGTATGTATCATCATGAAGTATATCAGATGTCTAGTACCCGTAACACGCCAGATGACGTTGTGAGCATTGTCCAGCAATATTTATTTTATTTCTCTCAGGAGGAAAAATGTCCCGTCCCATGTCTCGTGTCACAATGTTTGTCCTCAATGGACTCCTAAACAACTTAACCGATTATAATAAAATTCGCACACCATGTGCAGTTCTATCCAACTTGAGAGATAGGATGGTTTTTACGGCGAGAAAAATTCGTATAATTTCCGGGAAAATTTTATACCCGTGCGACGCCGGGGCGGGCCGCTAGTGTAAAATATATTTGGTTTTTAAATAAATTATTGAATGAATGATTGATTGAATAATAATTGAATGATTTATTTAACCTATGTATTGTGTCAACCATAAATCTAGTAGAGAAGTGTGAATAAAATTATGATTTGCACGCCTTTATGAGGCAGAATGTAAAGGATCTATTGTGTATGTACCTGCATCTGCATACTAGTAAATAAATGATTGAAATACAGAAAAACTCAGACACAAATATACATACAGCACCATGTACAAAAAGTTTAAATAAAATCCCCCATAAATTCCTGAATGTTCAAGAAACCACCTTCCCGAAAATCTGAAGAATACTCAACACTAACAGGCTGAACTTAGCTGCAGGTTTGCAAGTTCTCGCAGTTGAAGTGGCTTGCAACTAATTTCACGTAGTTCTAGTATTTCTCGTGTTTGTGAAAATACAATTTTGAGGATGGCAATAAACCACATTATTATCATATTATTGCAATGGTATATTGTATTTATGAAGTAGGTATATATCACACACCAAAGTACATGTTACAGTAACTTAGTTTGGGTTAAAAAAATAAGCGAGAGTTTTTTCTAGTGTAATAAAACGAAGCGACCAGATACGATACATTTATTTCCTATTTATATATACATAAGTATGTTCAATTTGTTTGCGTTTTTTGTGTTTTATTTCTGATGTCTCTCAGATTTGTAATATTAAACAATGGAAATAAATGATTTTGTATCTTGCTAAGTGTGGTGCTGAGTGAAAAGTCTGGAAATATTTATTAATTTACTAGCTGCCCCGTCTATCTTTGTTTTGTCTGTCAGTTACCATGTATATAAGTAAACTAAATTTTCGTATTAAATGCTTGATTTTTCTCGCCTCCTTTAGCAATTATCATCATAATTCAACTAATTCTCACACATACTTAACAAATGATTATTAGAAACCTACCTCTATAATTACTCTTCTTATTACTGAAGACTGCATGAAGATTGTTTTGTACCTTTTAAGTATATCCCGAACATAAAGACAGACAGAAGCGACCGGAGACTCTATTTTATAATATGATATTTTTTATCCATAATAACTAATGCAGTTGGTTTTATAAATCGTGTTAGTTTGCTTTAATAAATTGGTCTCAGAAACAGCAGCTTCAGAGACATGGAATGTAAGGATGATTATATAAATGGACTAGTAGAGTTTCTATGAAAATTCACTCCAAACCAGAGCATGTCAAAGTAACTTAAAATTTTTCAAGTTATATGCTCAACATAATATCTTCTAACCTCGAAAAGCACTCGTGCGAAGTTTACAGTTATCGTATGCGATATAAATGTCGTTGAGTCGAGAATTACCCCGTATTATCCATATAGCTTAATTCCATTAAGTTAATGTGCCGATCCATTGTTATTAAATGTTCAGCTGTCACAACGCGGAGATAACTAATAATTCAGCGAGTTCGATGGAGATTAGTCCACACTATGCGGTACTCTGATTAATTACCAATTAGACAACTGTATCTAATAATAGGCCTTATTAGCATATATTGACTGCCTTAGTGGCAGTCAAACGTCCGCTTCCGGTACAATAGGCAGCTGGTTTGATTCCCGCCGTGCGGTCAAGTGCTTGTATGTTTTGCTAGCACTTGCCTTTTGGTTATCTATGAGGCATATCTCCGGCATAAGAAGCGTAGGACGTCCACCAACTAAATGGACGGAGGACATTGTGAAGGTTCGCGGTGGTTACAAGCTGCTACCGACTGAAATTACTGGAAATCTTTGAGGCAGGCCTGTTTCCAGCAGTGGACGTCCTACGGCTAAAATGATAAGGACTATGCCCAGCAGTAGACGACCTGAGATTGCAATGATGATGACTGAAACGCGCGTTAAATTACCTCTCATACCTCACTAACCCTCACAAATTTCGTTTGAAGATCCTTTTGATTAAACCCTCTACAATAGCAATAAAGACAAAAAAATATCAAATTCCCTAGTGACTAAAAATACATTGTAAATCACTTCGAGCCGCTCACAAACTCACAACTACGAAATCCGGGATTTTAAGGATTTATAGCAAAGTTATTTTTACCTTTTACAGATCTTCGCAATCCTTGAAAGGGTTTTAAAACAACGGTTTCCATCAACACCAACGCAATTGTGCCGCAAATACTAAAATCGGGAAGAAAAATTACAGAAATTCTGGTTATACCCTAACCCGGCTCATAACTTTTTCCTGCAATAGACAACCCAACTTTATGATAGCTGCATCCAGCTCCGAAATGAAATGACTTATTGCGGAAACCACTTCAGATTTATCAAGTTCTAAGCACGACATTTATTGGTTATTGCTAAATTCGACATCGGATTTATAGAAACATGTTTCTCCATGTTGTTATTTAATCTGTTCCAGTGCAGGGTTTGAAAACGTGAAATAACGAGAATTGTCTGTGTTTTATTGTTTTGGCACAGTCAAAGAGGCCACAGGCTGCCATTAAATCTACTCAAAGCTGCACACGTATAATTAAATATGTTGTAGACCGAACAAAAATGAGATGGGAAATGTGAACATTTTATACTAACGAACGTCGGGGGTTATTTTAATATTCTGAGAAAATGCATTTGCAAGCTAATTTTCATTTTTCATATACGTCCAAGTAGCAATTTAAAGGCTGACGATTGAATTTATAATAATGCATATCTTAGGCCAGAATTTATATTCACAAAAAAAAACTGTGATAACTTTCAACAAATGAATAAATGAATACATCTGTGATTGCCTATAGCCAATTGTTCGCAATTACAGATGTTCTTTTTTACTTACGATAAGCCTTCCATTTGACCACGATCTTACCTGCTGTAATGTGACCATGTGGTCTAAGATGGGGCATGGAGACTTAGAAGGTAGATGGCTTCTCCGGACCAAATTACAAAACACGAAAAAATCGCTTCACGCGCTGGTCCAGCCCGGAGGGTGGAGACAAGCCGCGGCCGAAGCCTTACGGACGTGAACAGAAACACCTCCAAATGTAATGATTGATTGAAAGTAATTATATTATTATCTATTGAAGTGTTGTACTATAGACGTATAAAGGAAATAAGCGTTGCGTTATTTTGTAAGTAAACGTCAAGTATGAAAATACGTAAAGAGTACGTCATTATTGTAAGCAGAATATACGCCCGTATTTAATCCGTTAACAGACTACAGAAATCAGATACATAATGTATTATCATCATCATCATCAGCACCCTATTAACGTTCCCACTGCTGGGACACAGGGACTTCTCTCTTGACGAGAGAGATTAGGCCTTAATTCACCACGCTGGCCAAGTGCGGGTTGGTGAATGTCACATGCCCTTCAAACTCTTATAAAGTTCTCAGAATATGCCGGTTTCCTCACGATGTTTGCCTTCACCGTTAAAGCACGTGTTTAAAGCGCACATAAA
The DNA here is from genome assembly GCA_929108375.1 of Gymnoscelis rufifasciata. Taxonomy (NCBI): domain Eukaryota; kingdom Metazoa; phylum Arthropoda; class Insecta; order Lepidoptera; family Geometridae; genus Gymnoscelis; species Gymnoscelis rufifasciata. Next base: position 10,213,117 of record OV815327.1, read on the forward strand.
TTTCTCAAGAAGAAAAATCCAGAGGTGCGTGGCGGGGTTTGAACCCACGACCATCGGAATGAAAGTCGAGTGTCCTCCCACTTAGCCAACACGGCTTCCCGGTGTAATGTATTATAATCAAGTATAATTTAAACATGTTATTTTGCCCGGACCAAGCAAGCGAATCGGTAACTAAACTAGGCCGCGGTCATAACAGTAAAGAAAAACAGTGCGCTAACACGCAATTTAGATATAAAAGGCTTTATTATAATTTCAAATTATAACTAGGTGAAGCGCATTATCAAATAAATGAACTGGCTTTAAAGCCGTTGCGACCGCGGCTCTCAACAGGATGGTATCCGCTCAAATTATTTACAACACTATTACATGACCCATTAGGCGGCCATTACGCGAGCCTCCGCCATTTTGTTGTGGAATTGCGTTATGCTAGATTTAGTCTAATATCACGGGTCGTTGTTGGTGCTTTGACTCTTAATAGTAGTCTTAAGGCGGTAATATTCTTAGGGTAGTAACGTTCCGTCTCGGTTGTACCACGTTGGGCGCCAATAATCTTCAAAGACGCGTGTAATGTTGTCACTACAAAGGCTTTTCAAACAGTTATTTAAATACAATTTCTTTAGCGTATTGAGCCTTTTGTAATAGGTAATTAATGCAAAACTACTAAAGCTGGAGGCAAGTAAAATTATCTAAATCTCTAGAGACATTAAGTACATGCTTAAGTTTGAAAATTAGCAAATCCTTAACGACGTGGATTTCTAAATGTATGGTATTTATAAAACACAGTTGTTTTGTAAGCTAAATGTCGGTGAAACATCACTTAAAAATTTGTAAACGGTTCTTTTCTTACATTCACATAATAGCTTAACTAAGGTCTTATTGGATGAAGACCAGTATTTCATAGTTAAAATACGTATTAAGATATTGTAAGAATAATTAACGTTATCACAGTTATTTCGGTGTGTTGATGTTTTAAGATACCAAACACCCGATTTCACAGTATTTTACGAGTAAAAACTTTGACATTTAGATAATGTTATTTAAAAAATTGTGAGTCGGTGTCTCAAATAAAGATCTCTTAAGTTGTTTAGAGGTGAGAGGGTAAAGTTTCTTAAACTTGAATGTCAATTTAATATATCAATCATATTCTCTGATGTCAACGATCCCAGACGACTTTTATGACGCTGTTTACGTTGATGGCACAGGATTCAGTTCACTGCGACAATTTCTGTAATCAAGCATTTTCTTCCTTCCTTCATTTTATTCCCTAGGCAGCTGACTTTATTTTCAGAAAAGAACGGAACATTTGATGGTCTTTTTGTTGTAGTTGGACATAAGAAGGTACCTACGACTTGTTTATCTTTTCTAGAATTTTCTTGGTCGCGACCGTCAATTGTACAGCATATGCTTGTTGATTACCTTTTGTTTTTAGTCCTTTGTTTGCAATAATACTAAATTATAAGTAGGATGTTTTTTGTTTACTTTCTTATTTATTAGACTTTGCTAATAAAGAGGTACTAATTAAAATACCAACACACGATTGTTGTCATTACTAACAATCTCAAAATGCCCAAGATTTCTTGTTCGACGTTCATAGAATAGATAGATTTTTGAACGAAAAACAGAAATGTATCTCTCCAGGATATGGTCTGAATAACATTATTCAATCTATCGTAGTAAGTAGACAATTACAGAAAGCGTCTTGACGGGACCACAAATCCTAAAACATCTTTTAGCACTACCCTCGTCTTACAAAGCCGAGATCTCACTCAAGTAACCTAGGGTCTGACTTGCGGGTGTCTGTCGGCTACACCTCGCATTATATATAATGAAAGCGGTCTTCACGCCTTCGGAGCACGCCAAAGTAGCACTTTCCTGCAATAAAAATAACTCAATTCTGTATGTCTCCGAGCTGCCCGCCTTCCACCGTTAGGATTTAGATGAAACTTGGTGCATAGTTGTGGTGCAAGGGAGAGAGCGAGTCTCCATTGCAAAATCATTTAAATTACACAAAGACGGGGGTAAATTATATACATGTTCTGTAAGAATATGCAATACGTATGCACCTCAAGTAATCTGATCATAATCTAAAATTTCAATAAACTCTGTACAGCTAGTTGGCATGCTCGCAGCACACATCTCCTAAATAAGCTCCATTCTCAACTCAATGATGTAAGTTTTTGCTGAACCCTTCGCACGGCGGAGGAGATTGGACCAGATTGGAACACGTCCTCGGATAGAGACAATTGATTACGATGAACTTTTTGTGAGGCTTTCGAAACGAAGTTAGAGGCAAATTGAACACGGCAGCCTCGGAACGAAACTATTGCTGGGTTTGGCGCAAAGTAATTCCGGACTCCATATTTTAGTCTGCGCATTATGTGAGCTATTTTTCATGTTTCCAGCTTTACCGGAGTGCCTCGATTTGATATCCAGAGCTGAATTATATTAAACTAGATCGCGAATAGAAACAACTGGCAGAAAATAAAACGTGCTCCGAAATACAATGTCACGTTGAGTTGTAGTTCAAAATATCTGCCGTACAACCTTTGCGTAACAAAAGCATTACATAAAGCAATAATTTACCAACATTAACCGCAGCAAAGTTATAATTACGAAACTAAACTTTGTCGCTCCACTCATTTTACTTATGAAGTTGAAAGCCAAGGTGAAGCTGTAGAAACTGTGTAATTAATACAGAATATCGCATTGTTGGAGCACACGTAATTAAATGTTCCTGAGGAGAGCGGGGAGAGAACGACAGAGTTTTGTGGCGTGACAATGGGCCATTGTGCCGGCTACGGCGCGAGTTGGTCCATAACCGTCCATATCCCGAGCAGGGCAAGGGCGGCGCTACGCACGCACACCTCCTGTGTTATTGGGAGGAGAAAGTGTCCAAACGTAATTGAAACTCCAATATAATTTGCAACTGATTTCATTGATTGGACTTGCAGTTGTTAAGGACATACGCTATTATGAAATACTCGTAGCTCAACATCCAAGTCTGCTATGTAAGGTTCGCAAAATTATTCGCTCTCAGCTCTATGTATAGCGAAGGAGCTATGAAAAAGTCTTTGATTAATAGATTCAGGTGTAGTTGGCACAGGCAAGTAGTTTAGGTGTTACACATTCTAGGTCTTCATGCCCCATCTTAGACCACATCGTCACATTACATAAGGTGAGATTGAGGTCAAATCAAGTCTTGTCTATCATAAAAAACACAAAGCACAAGAATAATGATATTCTGAGTCTTAAGGTACCAAATAATTTACATAATTTTGTATGTATTCTATAATATAGTAGCGATCCGCCCCCGCTTCGCACCTCGTTAACCGTATTGTCTAAATACTACTCTGAACCATTCTTAACCACACACAAAACATATTATCAAAAACGGTCCAGCCGTTTAGGAGGAGTTCAATGGTTAACACATGTACAGAAAATGTGTATCCAAAAGATTTTCAAAAAAAATATCTATAATAAATATACCACCCTGTTAACTTTACTTATACTAGAGAAATGCGTTAAACAAATTCAGTAAGTTTTTATAACAAGTTACCTGATTCACGTAAAGATCTACCATTATAATTTTTTAACAAAATATTCACCTGACCAACTGGCTTATTTAGGTAAATGCTTTTATGACGTCAAAGAATTTATGAACTCAAATTTTAATGATCTTTAATTGTTATGGACATCTAGGTACATAATTTTGACATTAACACAATATAATTTTAATTGTAATATTTGCTTGACGTAATTTGAAATATAGTATTGACATCTTAATATATATAAATCTCGTGTCACAATGTTTGTCCTCAATGGACTCCTAAACCACTTAACCGATTATAATAAAATTCGCACACCATGTGCAGTTCGATCCAACTTGAAATGAAGAGAGATAGGATGGTTTTTACGGCGAGAAAAAATCGAATAATTTCCGGGAAAATTTTATACCCGTGCGACGCCGGGGTATTTAATATATTATTTTACTAGCGGCCCGCTAGTAAAATAATATATTAAATACGTGTTTGACATTTATGAATATACATAATATATATTTTTATGTTGTGTTTAATTTAATTTAATCTAATAATTAAAGATTAATGAATGTTTTTTTTTGTTATATTCTTACGCCGTATAGGCAGATTTCAGTGTGTCAAATATATTTTAAGAACTTTGTACCAACCTGAATTTCTATGATTAAATGATTATGATTATAACTATGATTCACCTCTCCGAAAAGCAACAGTAGCATCATGCCGTACATAAAAGCAGACGCAGGAAAATGCCCAAAGCCGAGCTAGATCACACCGACACACACTGCAGCGCCTCCTCGCAACTGAAGGCTCGGGTAGAACCAGCCGCAAACACCCGCCAGTAATGAAAGTGCAAACTTTAAATGAGCTCTGTCAATTAGAAAACTCTGCGGTCTATCCGCAGGTTCGGAGAATCACGTTGGAGTGTCGTGCAGTTGAAGCAGCAATATAGTTGCTAAAGTTTGGTTGTACCGTTGAGATTGTTTAAACGGATATCTGGCGTCAAATTTTGATGTAACATGAGATTAATGTTAAGTTATTGTTGTGACTGCTGGTTTTATCGCAGTAAGGTTGCCTTTTAGATAGTCAAATGTTGTTTTTATTAATTATTGTTAAATGTTTAACGCAGATGATAATCACGAAAGGGTAGGTATAAGACAGATGGATTCGTTTTAGAGATATTAAACTAAGATTATGTCAAATAGCAAACCATAAAGGCTTCTCATTGTAATACAATACCTTCCTTTTTAAAGAACCATTTTTTTATTCAGTCTGTGTCCGTGGGATAGTTGTATTCTAATGTAGAAATAGAAACAGGCCACATGTCTTTTATGATACAAGCTCTACCCCAGATCCAATACCGACCTTCTTCGATTATCTTGTTTTTCTAATCTTGTGAAACGAGTCGGGTTTCCTACTGTATCGGGTAGTTACTTGTAACTGCCGGCTGCCAATACCCGACAACAGCTCGGCTCGTCTCTAATCTGCCCTCTCTAATTACTTTTGTTTCGACTACCTCCGTGGTGGAGCTTGATCCCCTAATTGCCCCATTAGTGATAAAACCTCAAATTAGACACGATCAAAGGTTATATTTCTGAATTGCTATGTTCAATATTATTTATTCCGCTCGATTACTCTTATTTATTCACGATTCTCTTTGATTTGAAATGCAGAGGTTATTTCTCTATGAATATAACGGTGGTCGTTACCTGTTGGTTGAAGAGGTTGATTACCATTGCCTATTCATTTTGGGCGGAGGCTTACAGCCCCGTTGAGTATACTTTTGTCTCATTTTATTGTATTACCTGAAACAAGAATGACGAAAATTAGTTTCCATTTTTATAATAAGCAACAGAATGAACATGTTTTCGTGGTTAAATTCCTGCTCGATACGGGACATGGGACGTAATTGGCCCCAGGGGAGCGGCGCGGGGTCGACCAGGGGACTACAGGTAATTGCGTTACCGTGAAAGGATTCACAAAGTTTGAGCACCGTCTTTTCAGTAATCACTTCTAAACAAAAGCCTTGATAAAATTATACAAGTTTGAGAAAGTTTCTGTCTCTTTTGTGCTGAAAATAAAGGTGCCTTTGGCGAGTCGACCGACTACAGTGGCATGCGGATGCTGAGAGTACATCTCGTAATCTCAGATGAATGCTACAGAAATTTAGACGCTGGAAGTTTTGGAACTATTGTTTTGAGGCAGAAATGTTTGTTATTTGTTAAAGAAAAAGGATATCCTGTATGTTTCCGAGTGTGTCGGCAAGTTTGGGTAATGTAAACAGGCTCAGATAGGGGTGTTTACGATACCTCTGTCACGCGATGAATTGTGGATCGCCCTATTTATTCCGAGATTAGGGCCCGAAGGGACGGTTCAGCAAACATTTGGAGAAGGATTTCGGATTCCGGATTGCCCGCATTTTTCGGTTTTTCAGGTGAGAAGACACTTGCCAAGGAATGCGGACAATGTGCGCGGTTCGACGATCTTATCGGCAAATATTTTGGAGACTTTCATGGTTCAAATTACATACATATCGTTAAATATATCCGTAAAATTTATAGAAGCACTATTTACGAGACTACGATCGTTAAAGATATTTAATAAGCCAACATAACATAGTATAAGAATCATTTATTTGCATAAAACATGGTGGTTAATTATTAAATTTCACTAGTATATCCTGTTATTAAAAAAAGTAGAAAACTCATATACTAAAAAGGTTTCATATGTTACTCTGTTTGTGTGTGTGTGTGTTTTATTACCAAAGGAGTGAATATCCAAATAAAATGAAGCTGATAATAGACCTGGCAGGTTTGTTCGTCTGTAGATAATCCAACTAGCAAATAGACTGTTGTGTATCACGGTGTATTTAGTGTACTCGGTGTCCAATGCGGAACACTAACATTTGCTCAGTAAACACAATAATCTGTCTATACTTGCTCAGTTGCCGCATATGTATCTCGGCCGGGACCTACGGTGCCTTCTTACGCGGAGACCTGTATCTATCAGACCATTGCTTGTCAGAAATGTCGAGGTTATAACTAAAATATCATCCTGACAACGTTTTGATTTAAATTTACGTCAAACGACTTTATCTTACGAATAGTGAGTTTCCTCTCAATCTAGGAGTAAATTTATAAATTTAACATGTACAAACGCTTGGCACCTCAAAGCTCCGAATAAAGTGAAAATAATTACATTTCAAGAACATAATGTCATAAACCTTTGCTCTTTGAGCCTTACGCTTTCATCTTTTGAGATTGGGAGAATAGAAAATGTACTTGGCCGTTGGGAATTGAAAGTCTAGAAATGTGAGACCGCACGTTGTGTAGAGGTAAGTATCGGCTCCGGCGAATGATGCGAGCCTTATAACTTCGCGAGTTATTTTACGTTGCTTTCAGGTAAATATTTGATTCGGAATGGAAAAAATATTATTGCTAATGGATTAAAGCTGGAGTTACTGGCAACCGATTGGGAATTTTATAGCGTTTATGGAGTGAACAATGTTTTAAGTTATTGTGATTGCGATGTAGTTTATGTTTTGAACGCAGTTTGGCGATATTAATTGAATGCATATTGCGTGTTTGTTTTATTCGTTTTGATAGGTAGAAAATTGTTATTCATAAATAAAAAATTCTACTATTGGTTTAAGATGAGTAAATTTGATGACAAATAGAAACACACACAGACATTATTAAAGATAAAGATAACAACTAAGGAAAAACCAGCGCGACCAAAGCGACAGCGTAACGGGAGCATCTGCCGCGCGGCGGACGCTACTTACTGTAGGTATTATGGCTTTTTGCAAGTCTACGCGACCACGAAGCGTGACTTTTTTCAGACAAAAATGTCCCGCGTTGCAGACGCTCCCGCGTCGCGTCCTGCTTCCCGCGCTGCTGACGCGTAGGTTTGGGTAAACCTAAAGCGTTTGGGAAAATATGCGCCATAAGACAGTTATATTAGACATTGTTGAGATGTATCTTTAATAGCCTAAACAGGCAACTTATATAGCTTGACTTTATACTCCACATAAATAGTAAACGACATGTAACAACCATTTATTATCGCACATCTGTTGATTCATGCAATATATCCCGGCATTTTTGCTCAACAAACACAATAAATGTTGAAACAGCACCGTAGTGCGGAAATATTCTGAATAAGATGCGCTAGAATTATGTATGTATATATTACTTTATACGTCTGTTGGTCGTATTGCAGCTGAGTCATAACCCCGATGGTGGCTGGAAGTGGGATAGGGGTTGCATTAGGAATATTAGTTTGGCGCCCAACGTGGTGCGGTTTGGAATGCGTTTCAGCTGGTTCCGGTAGATATTAGTAGTACAACCTTCGTATATTTAGGCAAATAAGTTTATTTAGACGACGTAAGTATATTGTGGCATTGAAGGAAGCACACCAGTTTGCGACTAAACAGGGTTCCTTAAAGATTTGGTGAAGTAAAAGGAAATGTCTCTCAAGTTTATCTTAGAAAATGTGATTTGTGATTAACAATGTTTTGACATTCAGTTAAGAGAAGTCTTGCTTGATCAGGATCCCTCCCGATGATAGGAGGATAAAGCGAAGCGAAATTAAGTGACGTTTCGTTAAATTAAAAAACCGACCTATCTGTAGGTAACTATTGGGAAAAACCAGTTCCCTTTTTCGAATGACTCATAATTTATAACTTAAAATTGTAAACTTACTGCTCATTACCTACTATTCACGTAAAACATAGTAGTTCTTACGACAGTGATAAATCGCCGTAATTCAATGCCGTATGCAAAGCTACAAGTCGACTCAGCCGGCTCTCGGAGTAAATAAACGTTTTCCATTCCTTATTTACACTGGCGCCCAACGCGGGCCGTTCGAACAAAATATCTTGATATTTTTGAGAGGGCGAATAAAATGCTATCTTAAAAACTCCGATCCGCTTTCAATAAGCCAAGATATTGTGTTTCCTGTTTGAGGTAAGTGCGGTACGAGAGGTATAGAATTGAATTTGTTTTCGATATTATATTTCTGATATAAGTGCTTTACTTGGGTTAAGAGATGAAAATGCTACAGTTTGTTTATAATTTTAGGGTAATATTAAGTAGTCAGTATAGATAGACAATATATGGATGACTAGATAAATATCATAAAGTATCTCTTGATTGACATGTCACACCCTGCGTTTTGCATTCTAATATTATAAAGCTGAATAGTTTGTTTGTTTGGACGCGCTAATCTCAGGAACTGCTAGTCCGATTTGAATAAGCGATCGATTAATCGAACAATCGCTTTTCGACTTTTTATATCGATATGTAGGATCGATTAATTAGCCATATCATTAGTTGAAGGTGCCCGTATAACAAGAGTGCTGCCGGTAAATTACTCAAAATTTCGCGAGATGGCTGTGTGTTAAGTATACTTCGCCTCACTTCTCTTCAATAAAAAGAAAGTTACGTTTATAATCTTTGACTTTTTGTATCTGTGCTGTAAAAAGTTTTGAGATTAAGCATTGGGCATAGGCAAGCTAAATTATCTATTTGTTTTATGAACAATAAATTTTGAAAATAATGTCTTTTTTTCTACCTGATTTGATACTTTGATATGGAAATAAAAATATTTGTTATTATCGCATTCCCTTTTTACTTTTTTACTGATTAAAGATCGTTAATTATAATATTTGCCTTGTTTTTAATAAAATTTATTTATTGTTACACTGTAAAAGCAAATTTGAATAAAGATCGATTTTTGGATATCGATCTTTTAGACCTCGATTTTTTTTTGTGGATCTATTCGTCAGGTCACGTCTCGAATGGATCTAAATATCGATCTTTTTCGGAAAGAATTCCCATCCTTATCACAGATCTTTATTATCTCACTTATAACTTACAGTTACTTACAAAGTGATAATGATAATATTTTATGAGCACTTATAATTGTTTGACTATATATTTGTTAAAATATAACAGGAAGGAACAGTAATGAGCGGACGTCATAAAGCAGCGGATATCCGCTCCAGCCCCACGTGTCGCCTGCCCTAATCCGGCCAGCGGACTGACACTAACCCCATTCTCTTAGAGCACATCCTGCGCCTTATTACCCGGGGGATAGGGCGTCCCCCACCCGGCTAGGTTTCCTGACACACGGACTTGAGGATTACAGGCGTTTAGCTCGAGCTGGATCCCACTTGTCTGTGCCAATAAGCCGGTAAGCTGCGAACTTTACTGCGCTTTGGACTGTTCGCTAGTTTTATGGAGAGCTTAGTGCCTCTACCGTGGCATATTGGTGTGACGCACTGGCCTGAGCCGAGGGATGCGCTACAATATCATCCAGTTGTTATTATTATTAAGAATTTATTGCACAATAAAATAAAGAATTGCACAAAAGGTGGGCAAGGCATTTTCTACCTGCCAACTCAAACAGGTTTAAGATAAGAAGTTGGCGCGCAGGAATTTATATTTATATAATTTATAAATAGCTTAATCTACAGAGTTACAGTTTTAAATGAGTTATAACAATCATAAATAAAATAATACAATTTTAAATTACTGTTGTAAAGTGTGTCTTAGAAAGTAGGTACTATGCTCTGAAATGTAAAATTTTAAGTTGATGTGTTGCCACCCTCACGGCCCTGGCTGAAAACCAGCGCTCTGTCATAGTGCTCCTACGGGCCCTATGGGCAGATGCATTATGGTGAGCCAGGGACCTTTTATTACACAATGTTTCATTTCACGTAGTTTTAAGGTATATTTTATTGTTATTAGTTTTAGATTGTTGTTGTTGTTTTTGTAAATGTTTTAATTGTAATTTTTTTGTGTAGTAATATGTTTTTTCTCCTTTCTTTCTTTCTATATATTCTATGGCCAGCAGCGACTGCTGCGTAGGACGTCCACGAACTAGATGGACATGTGACGCAAGTTCATGAGGCTTACGTCTAACAGTGGTCGTCCTACGAATTAAATGATGAATTATATAATGATTTTTTGCCACTAGTTGCGAATACTTATTATTTTTTTCAGAATTAGGCAAAATGAGCTTTAGTTTTAAAAGCTTTTATTCCCCAAAAGCGTGTAATCTGAAAACAGTGCAAAGAATAGCAACCGTTCCACAAATTAACATATGCTTAACTTTTCAACTGGTTTAAAAAACACAGCTAACTGTATTCAAGTAATATTACGGCTCGGTAATTCCCACTGTTTGGTCTTTGTTTGATCTTTAAAAAGCTAAATCCCAGCGTCCAACGACTTCAAAGAGTTTGTATTGTCGTTTATTCCGTAAAATTATCCGGCAATCAGAAAAGGCGATCAAAGAACGTAGGTACTAGGGTGTCTCGGAAACAATATCGGATTGGAGAACTCGGCGGGAGTGCTCAGCGAGCCGCCCGCCGGCTGCGCCAGTCGACTTGACAACGTGCACGTTTATACACAGGCTAGGTATACACCAGCACCACGGCTTTGCCCGTGTTTTGAATTTTCCCGCTGGAACAGCGTATTATCCGCGGTAAAATCTTCCTCGATACACGGGCTATCCAACACTGTAAGAATAATTTAAATCGGACCGGTAGTTACTGAGTAACGCGTTCAAACTCTTCAGCTATATAATATTATTAGTATACATTTTATTTCAATACGATGATTTTTAATGTACACTCACATTGATCATCGACAAATATTTAAATAGGTATTTGAATAACACTTTTGAAACTATCACAGTTATCAAAAATATTTAGATTTATAACGGGATTGTACCATTTATTCAATCACAATAAACCATGGTAAACATCCATTATATTTAAACAGTATTTGACTATCATTAAATTATGAAACCAATTGTTACTAGTATATATTTTTAATTTATGCAGAAAAATATTAAGCCCCGATTTCACCATATTATGCTACAAATCGAGTTTTATTGAACCATTTAAGACGTCAATTGAATGTCAATTTGATCTCAGTTGGGCGGTTCAACGAGTTTAATGTTCTGTGCAATTATATGTCGTTTCTATCGAAACTATTATTATTATTCCGTAAAAATAGCCGCAGGTCTGCCTTTCTAGAATTCAGTTTTTTTGCGGTAGAAAGCGTATACTCCAAAATCCTCCGGAGGATTAGCATATTCGTACTTCGCTGTACATACGAAATAAATTTTATAAGCTTGTAAATATTTATTTTATTGAAACATTTAATTAGTTTTCGTAGCATATATTCTTAATTAAATAGTTACATCAGGTAACACGACTTCCCTATAGTTTAGTCAGGCCCTTTGTATATTCGATAGTATTACATTTACATACAAAAGGGAATAAGGGAAGGAATTTGAATACTTACTGACAATTACTGACAGAGCAACTTACAAAATAACTACACCCCATTATCTAAATGCTCAGTTTGCAAAATTATTTACAAAGTTGGCGAACTAGAATACAACAAACAAAATATTTATTTTCCTAGCAACATTTAGTAAAAATTGAAAACAAAAATTCACAAAAATTATATCGAATAATAGTTAAAACACACAAAAATTTTATTACTGTAAAAAAATTGGGTTAATAGTGATGTAGCTTCATTCGATTCATAAAATGCATAGAGATATTCCCTCTACCATACAGCCTCGCCAGTTTCAGATGTATCCTATTGTAAATTAATTTTATTGCAAATCCTCTCGAGACGACTCATTCATAAATTTTTTTTATGCTAGGTAAGCCTTCATTGACCACAATCTCACCTGTTGTAAATTGACGATGTGGTCTAAGATGGAGCATGAAGAACCTAGAAGGTAGATTGCTTCTCCGGACCACATTACGAAACACGAAAAAATCAGAAAAATCATCTTTTTAGTTATGTAAAAGGGCGACAATATTATTAAATAGTATCTCTGTACGATTACCAAGACGAATATTAATTATTTAGTACTGAGTAAGTGGATTTTTCAAGCTGGCGACGTAGACTTTTGAATTCATATAATTAGGAGAAGATATTTATAGATTTATCGATACTGCCCAATCAGTTGCCACCAAATTGAGATTTTTTGGAGGTTTTGTCTGTTCACGTCCGTAAGTGGTAACCCTCTGAATCCTTACACGTGACCTCCGGGTGGTGCTAAGAACAGTCTCTGGTGGGAGGCTTCGGCCGCGGCTTGTCACCACCCTCCGGGCTGGGCCAGTGCGTGAAGCGATTTTTTCGTGTTTCGTAATGTGGTCCGGAGAAGCCATCTTCTAGGCCTTCATGCGCCATCTTAGACCACATCTTAACTTTACATCAGGTGAGATTGTGGTCAAATGAAGGCTTATCAATTATAAAAAAAAAAAAAAAAAAAAAAAATATACATATAGAGGTATAATAACTAACGATAAAAGAAACCAGTCATTTTCAGTTGAAACCATGCAAATTTAATTTACATTCTTAAACCCCGACGCAAAACTTCATAAGTGTAACGTGTGGTCAGTCTCCGTGTGATCTGTCCGTGGCATCGTAGCTTCCAAACGGATGAACCGATTTCAATTCTGCTTCTTTCGTTTGAGACCGGAGAGTGTTCATAGAGCCTATGTTTCATGTTGAATCGGTGTAACCGTTCAATGATTATGAGGAATCAAAGTGGGAATGAAAAATCAAATGATAGGTCATTCATAACTTATATGTTACGAAACCACAGTTTTATGGAAATCAGTTAAGCTACTTGAAAGATACGCGCTGAGAATTTCACCCTGATGCTACGTTGGGGGTTTTTTTAATTGTATCCTGTTATAAAATTAGCTTAGCTCCGTTCATTCACAACAATTTCGGAATAATAACAGCATTTCGTCTGAGAGAAAACAACACGATATCCATAATTTGCTATTTGAGCGAGCAAATATTATTCTAGATATTAATTTCGAAGGAAATTCAACGATTGAACATCGTTTGATGAAAACACGGATTGTGTTTTTAACTTGACCTTGGATTTTGCGATTGGAATATTTAGAGGATTGCTGGAATTAAATTGACTTGGAAAATTTCACAGCAAAAGGGTTCGAATATTTTTGTATGGAGCCTGGCATACCTACTAGTCCGCCATTTTGAAAAAAACATGATTCGGCGGCCAGTGATGAAACTCTTGTCAACCGACAGAGTAAATGATTACAAACAAAAAGTGTTCTATGATCAAATCTCCTAAGTGATACGTTTTCTGAGATATTTGGGTCTAAAAACTATAGAAAAAATCTGTCCCCTGAGCTACTCGTATGTTCTACTTTACTTTATTTTTCTTTTTTCTGACCCTAATATATCATAAACCGTATCACTTAGGAGATTTGATCATAGAACACTTTTTGTTTGTAATCATTTTCTCTGTCGATTGACATGAACTTTGAGAGGTATGCCGACGATGTTAGATGCTCTTTGAAGATTTTCAGAAAAACCCCCGATTCCTATCCCTTAATTTCCTTAAAAGTATAACACCACAATATTTTGTAATGTGCACGCGATGCGCTTTCATTTGATACCCCACTCACACCCACATAACTTTTATAAAACAATGCACCCATAATTTTTTTTAACGATCTTAGTGACGGACTAATTATTTGTTATTATAATTAATGTACCCTATTGAAAAAAAATTTAGTCCTAGTTCCCGAGATAAGCACGTTCAACTAAACAACAACAAAATATCTTAGAAACCGTACATGTTAGACTTTGCTTTCTTAACACTATTTTTTGGTAGTATTCACTCAGTCGATTGTCATTCGTTTCGTCACTGGTCACGATATAAAGGTCTATCTAGGCTGTTGGAACCCCTTTATTTCCATAAAAACACAGGACATAAATAATCACCATTATCAACCTATCCGTAGGGCTTCTGCTGTTAAAATCAGATATTCGATTGAAACTTAAATTCCGGTATTAATCTTCGAAATTTACGCTGTTATCGTAAACTGAAGGCCTAACCTATCTGTCCATTGCGTAACTACCTTTTTAAGAAATCCTTACCTAGCAGAGACCTCTTCAGACATGGATTAATTAATTCGGATTCAAGTACAGATTTTAAAGAAATTGGTTCACAATTTGTGCCTATAAAGCTAACGATTCCTCTCAATAGCTTTTGTAACGATCCTCAATGCAGACGGCCGAGTCTCACAATCTACAGATATTTTCTACCGATCTACGGATTTTATATACGTATATTCTATCTAAGAGGCTATTGAGTCTGCATCTTCGCTGGCCGAGTATTTGAGTCTATCATAGCGTGGTTCTGTAATATTTCGTCTAATACTAGCTTCAGTTAATAACGTCTGGTCAGCGGTTGAGGTTATTGTGTTCGAAATTGTTATTTTGTGGAGTTTGCAAGATACCATGCCATTTAACCAAAAAAGAATTTTGTAATATCCTAATATTGCAGACGTGAATATCAGTTATCTTGTATAGCTAAACGGAATTAACTAAAACTACAATTATACATGCACTATACCTTTTATAGGGTAGGTATCATTAAAATATGAAACAAATTTAGATTTAAAGTGAATAATTTTTTTATCTTTATATATATATTTCTTCTGTGAGTGTGTATGTCACTGAACTTCTCTCAAACGACTGGACCGATTTTGATGAAATTTTTTGTGTGTGTTCAAGGGGATCTGGGAATGGTTTAGATTCACAATACGGTCAACTGGATATTGTTTTTTGAGACGTGGGGCAGGACAACGTCTGTCGGGTCGACTAGTCTAAATATATAACACAGTAGATAAAAGTATAGATGATTTTTATGAGACAAAATTAATTAAATTGTGACATTTAGTTTTTGATCACTTGACACAAAAGGTATGCCGGACTGTGACGTACAGAGTAGTACAAACTGTTATGGGTTCAAACCGTCTATAGCAGATACCTGGCATGTGACATCTTAGAGACAACCGTTTTTCGCAGCAATTTTTAGTTCGTTATTGTTTTTTTATGTACTTAATACATTGTTTTTACCTGAATATCAATGTGGTATGTTTATGTTATTAGAAATCAATTTAAATGGATTTCCTAAGTTAGACAACTAGCCTATTAGGATTGTTACCTATAGGCACATAAACTTACCTTTTAACCGCGGTAAAAGAATCTATCATGATGAATAATCCCACTTACCAGGTAGAACTTGCCCCACTATTTTGAAATAGTGGGGCAGAATACACGGCAATTTTTGTGCTTAGATGCTCCACTGACCTTGGTGGGGGAAAGCAGAATCATTCGTCATGACTATACGTTGTAAATAAATAAAACTTTTTTGGAAAATCCATTTTACTACGAGTATCTCACCTGCACTCGACTTTCATTCCTAGTTGTGGGTTAGTAGAAGGAGATTTTGTTTTTTTTTACTATGAACTTAAAAAAACTCCGAAGTTTTGTTTGGCACTAGGGCGTATGACAAATTCACTTTTATATACGTCAGACCACGCAGATAGCCTACGCCAGATTACTCTTAACTGAAATAAGCGAGTTGTCATTTTCAATATAAATATGTTTTTTTCACGACAACTCGGAGAAAATGCTACATTCCTATAGTGTGAAAGTCGTCGTAACCCTTTCACGCTTCACCGATTTTGTTGAAGATCAGCCGCGAATCCCGAGTGGGACCAAAGGCATTTTACCGCGAGAAATCAATTTAACGCTGCTAAGCCGCAGGACCAAAGCTGTTCGAAACACTTTATCCGTTTAAACATATCCTTACATGCACATAATATAAAATAGTTTGTGTCGTGCAGCTGAACAGCACAACCCTGACCTGAGTATGTAAGTTACAAACTCAGCGACTCGCGTCGGACAGACGGACAGAGACAGATCGCCTTGTATTAACGGCTGGTAAGCGGAAATACATTGTTTTGTGTTTGCTAACTGATCTGTTTATTAGCGAAAACAAACTAGTTATGTACGAGTAAGTTACAAGTTGTTTCAGGACTTTCAGGTACGCGGTCTTTGATGTTGGGTAACTTCTTGGCTTAGAGAATTATTATTTTAGCCCTAATTTCACCTTTGTTTTATTGAACCAAGTTCAACAATTTAAACATGTTAATAATGTAAATTTGATCTCAGTTAGGCGGTAAAACGAGTTAAGGCCGTCAGTGAAATTGTGGTTTAGTCACGTTACTTTCGACGTGGCATGGCAAAGGTCTATTTCGAAACTTTTATAAGCCAAAATTAAATAAATTCTCAAAATTATTTCAAATTAACGCCATGACACTAAACGCATTTGAAATGTGTAATCAATGCCGAATTGAACAAACTATCAATTTGGATAGTTTGTTCAATTCGGCAATTCCAACCACTGCATTGTCCGAACAAGTTTATATGCCACAAATTGAACAAAGAATAGTTTAACACCGCAACTCGTTACTGGAATAATCCACGTCATTTCTCATCCCAGAGCGGGTTTAAACAAAAACCGATTAAGCCCCCACAGGCGTTCAAACAAATCGCCCCGATCGATCAAATAGTTGCTGAGTTGACCCAACGGAAGCGCCGCCATGATGGCTGCCATTAGCGCGGGCCACTTCCGCCTCAAAATACTTCCGATCCGTGGTTTAGTTAAGTGCGAGTAATGAAGAGGGATACTCAAGGTGTGAGGTTAGGTAATTTAATTTGTTCATTGATTTCTATTGCATTTACTAGCTTAATGACTGACCATGTTTTTCATTTGTTTGAATGATTTTTGAAGTTTTTAACTTTTATGGGAGCTTTGTCTCGTAACGCGTAACGCCCCGATAGATACATTAAATGGTGTTGCGTTTTCGTTTGCGCGATATACTTGGGCCATCTTTGAAGAGGCATTTCACCGAAGTATTTGAGTAGTAAAGTATCATAGAAGATATGGCAGTTTGTTATCATTTTTCTCAGAAATGTTTTTAAAGATGTCCTGAATTAAACTATGTTTCTAGGAAATTATTCTTCCTTGTGTTATATTTGAAGAGTGCGTAGTGTTCATCTGTAATTGACATAATACAAGCTTCATAAAACATCGTACAAATAGCGAGAGGGTAAGAAACAAGGATAGCCATCGGCATTCATCAGACGCATCGTGTCCGCAACAAAAGAAATTGTACGTTTCCCGGATCCGTTCTCGCGTAATCTCCACGTTTGTGGCCGTTCATTAATATTTCATGAATGTGCCGCCCTTACAGGCCTTCAAGCCTGTTTATTTATACGTGGAGTAAGTACTTTACGTCGATGGCAGATTTACTGTGGTCGCCAGCTCTGCCGACACTTTTACATTTGGGATAACAATGATGCGTTTGTTTTTAAGATAAGATAAAGATTGTTTTCACAAATAGGTATGTTCACATCATCATAGTGCTTAAATCTAAATTAAGAACAATAAAAAAGTGCTATCCTACACTAGTTATTGCAATAATATTCGTTACAAACAAAAACAAATTATTTACGAGCACTATGATGGGGTGTCGGACTTCCTTCCCCTGCTAGTAAAATGCAGTGTTACGCGACGTAGCTCTTCAACCCCCAACTCAGCCATGTGTGCCAAGATGTGGGGAATATAATATAAATGAGTCAGAGATAATCCTAAGACTGGAACTTAGTAACAAAGTTTATTTAAGAACCTATATTAATTAATGAGACAGATAGCCCGATCCAAGAGCAAATGGTAAAATTTCTAATTAAAAGACCTCTGCATTAGCAATTATTTTAGCCGGCTCATAGCTGACAATAAAAATTCTTAGGTTGAGCTGATCTATAT
This sequence comes from Gymnoscelis rufifasciata, assembly GCA_929108375.1. Taxonomy (NCBI): domain Eukaryota; kingdom Metazoa; phylum Arthropoda; class Insecta; order Lepidoptera; family Geometridae; genus Gymnoscelis; species Gymnoscelis rufifasciata. Next base: position 10,231,347 of record OV815327.1, read on the forward strand.
AAAATGTGCCAACAAATTCGCTGGTAAATCCATTATAAAGCGGTTCTCACAGCGGGGCACTGCTAGTGTCTTAAAAGTAGCAATTATTTTTACTATTACAATAAATATGACATTCATGTTTCCACGAAAACCCGCCACTAAATTGGAACAGCCAAATCAGATTTTTGTTCAGTATTTTTTGTTTCAGTGACGTGCAAAGAGACGTTTCGCAATACACAATGTATAGGTGAACTCATGAAGTAGGTAGGTGCGATGCTTCTTGTAAAAATTAAGTTATTTTATATGATGCTAAAATGAAGACCAAACAAATATTTGTTGATCACAATGAGTTTCAATTTAATCCCAAATCAGACTGTATCTAATCTGCGTAACCCCTGCAAATACAACAGAAACAAACACCAAACACCTTTAGAATGAGATGACACGGATAATATTACCATCCATCACTCCTCGGACACAAACACAGTCTATATTGTGACAGAGAACAACAAAATACTATTTATTTACGTCCTGAACCCTGTCACTGTCATCTGTCACCGCTAACTTGACACGTAATTTCGGGACACATTTTTATTACGAGGGAAAATAAGGAGACAAGACAGCTTGTTGTTATGAAATGGAAGATCTAGATCGCTTGCAAGACTAGCAGCTCAAGACAACAATCTCTAGATCAAATATTAGTAGATCCCGTCGCAGCAAGCCAGCGCAAACACTATCTGGATCGAGCCAACAAACCCGACCTGACGTCTCGGAAAAGTTTACGTAGATTCTTAAAACATTTGCTCGATGCTCATGTGGTAATAGGAAATAGGGAAGAGTCTAAAATAGGGAAATAGGGGTTATGGGAAATAGGGTGGAGTTGCTTTTGCAGCCCATCTGGAATGTTCGCAGAGGCGCGCACGGACGGCTTTCATGCAATTACTCGTAAGAAAGTCGCATCTCTACTCCAGCCGTGCGCGAAGCAGCAGCAACGGTATCCTGAGGATGATTGTTACTGTTATTGTTACGATCAGACTGCCCCATCCAAACAGGTGGATGCGAATCATGATGGGATCCGTCTGAACTATATTTAATTCTAATATAATATTTTTCTATAATAATAAATGTCTTAATTTTTAATTATTCTACTGTATTTTTTTTTTGTGTAATTTTAGTTAGTTGGCGCACTCCGCGCTAAAGCGTCAAAACATACCTACGACGCGCTGCGGACAGTTGGCAGATAGCCGGTCAGGGAGTCACGCGTTATCTTAACGCGCACGCCTTTCGTAAGCTTTTTTTAGTTTTCGAATATTTTCTATTTAATAACCGTCAATTTATAGATGGTAAACAAGGCATTAAAAATATATTAATGTTAGCCATTTATATTTTTTTTATGTCATTATTACTATGTATGCAGGTCAGTCAAATAAAAGACAATCAGTATGAACTATTTTTATTTATCCGGATTAGTAAATCCGGGCACATATTACATTACTGTGTTCGTTTAAATTAATACAAATCACCTGGTCAGCTGCTATACTGTAATACATACCATAATCTGAATTAAAATAATTATAGTTTGCTTTACTGAAAGTAGAAGAGAATTAACTTTATGATTTTAAGGTGTAGGCTATCTTGTTCAGCTCGTATGTCATTCAGATTTTATTCACGTATCCTACCACGTTACCTACCTACATATACACACTGTAGAGGACGATAGATCCTCGTTCTGCACACCAGTAATTCTATTTACACTAAACACTGGCTCGGCAATGTCCACGTATTAGCTTGTAACTTCACCCCCGTGCTAGCCCTCGGCTGTGTTGCATCCCCAGTGACAGTTACTTTCCCGCCAATCCGTGACACACGAGACAGTGACGTATGACGTTTGAGCTACCAGCTTTACCGCATACACTACACACACCAAAACAAAATATTTACTTTCATAAACAAGGTACCTAACACTAACAAACTTCTTAGATAAAAGTGCCTATATGCAGATATTTAAAAAAGTTTAATAGTTTTCTTATCTACCACTTTCTACTAAGACCTAGCGTAGGTTTATTTGAAACGTCATTTGTTTACAAAAATAGAGTAAAACACACCTAGCTGGTAATTCAATAGTCAGATAAAAATATTCTTGTAATGACAACCCTGATGTCGTCAAAAAAGGTAAGGGTTACGCGATAGAAAGAGAGGCAACTTCTAGGTGAATATAACGGTAGGTAAATAGCGCTGTGCGATTTGAATTGAACTTAATTGTGTTGTATAAATGGTCGCTATTCCTTTAATTGATTTTTCGGAGTGCGTCTTCTGTACTTGTACTATTATATATTCTGTGGTTAAATATAGTTTTTAATGTGATATGGATTGACATTAACTAAAATTAATTAATATGTAAGTGGTTATTGTTAACCATTCTAATTAAATAAATAAATGAATAAATAAATAATAAAACAAATAATTCGACCGTCGTCGTTTTGAATTTATTGAAAAAAGAATGACACCTATGTTCTCTTTTTTCTTGCAAAATTGAAATGACACCTCCCAAGCCCTTCTCCGGAACGTTGATGCTGTATTTGTATCTTGGCTTTAATTAATGAAGCGGAAAATAGGTGCGGTATTTTTGGACGCGCTACAAGACTGACTAAGCAGAATACCAATAGTTGATGTAGTCATCAGGCCGGAGACCCAGCTATGTATCATTGCTACGCGACTCGCGCGGTGGTGGTGACATCCTATAACTCCATGCACCGTGAAGGTATACATAATCCATGAGTGCTAAAGGTCAGAGACAAAGACTCGATCGACATCGATCGTGCGACTAAGTTTAGCCGAAGGTTAGAATGCCTTGGGCTATCTACCGACAAACGAATATTTATATGTAATAATAATTATTCATTTGTTTCCACATAAATAAATTCATATAAAATCTACCTTATTAAATCAATTACAAACTATGAAAAATATATAAGTACAATCTAGATTGAAGAAGATGTAAAAAAATTGGGATAAAAGACTGTGTTATAGATATCTGCGATTCTCCTATTATTTATCCCATTTTTTTACATGTATCAATTCAAATCGATACAGTATTTTGCTCTGCGATTGTTACTTCTATGAAAGATTGAAGCTATTGATTATAAATAAAATAAATAACTAAAAAGTAGATGGTTAATACATAAAATATTATTAGAGTCATATTAATACTCATACCTTAACAAATAATTTTCAATTTGTAAAATATTTGAAACTAGGTATTTGAAATATTTTACAATAAATTTATAATATGAATATTTATATAAATGATTTAAAAATATCTGTGTGTGGTATAAATAAGGCACCTACCCCTATGTATGTTTTCTTATTTATTTACTGTGTAATATAATGTAACGTATTCGCAGCCTCAGAGCTACATAGTCCACGTCAGCGCAAACGTGTACAAATTGGAGCAGCAGGAATTTCACAATATCGTACGGTCCACGTTGGGCGCCAATTATTAAACGGGCGAGGTATGGTATCATTATAACCTGCTAGCTATCTACTACTTCTCTAGATTTATTTACTATAGGTACTTAATTGTAACTAATAAATAATCTCATATAGATGGTGACCAAATGACCAATAAATTGATATTTCTAGTACAGTAAGCCAAATGACACTATAATTTCATATTGTCAACATCTTAGCCCCAGACTAATCTTATTCAAACAAGCAAAACGTTGGCCAATACAAATATAAACCGGAGTAATAGGTAATATGTAGAAGTTATTGATATTAACACAAGTTAAGTTATTATTTAGATTTATAAGGGGATATTTACCATGATTGATTGTCTTTCCCGTTATAAATCTAAATAATTTAATAACCATGATAGTTTCAAAAGGTACAAGTTAAGTTAATCCTAAGAGGTCACGTAATGGCGCCCAACGTGTTAGAAAGTTCTTTACGAACGAAGAACGATCAAAGCTCCATAGAAATGAAATACATGCTCGTAAAGCGATTATCCGCGTTCGTAATCCGCGCAGCGCCGGCCGGCACAATCAGGTACAAGCCTCGATGCTTCGAGACTCTATGTCTGTGGAAGTCATATTGTATAATCCGCCGTTTTACAATACTGCTGGCTGTTTTATTGAAGGCGCCATTTTGCCGCAGCGGTTCAACGAGCAGCCGGATTGTCAATGCGATACGTTCATCAATATGGCGGTCCACGTTTAGCGGCTTCGCACATAGGCTGTATCAGGAGTAATATAAATAATAGATCAGTTATCGATGAACAGGTCTGCTTTATTCGCCGGTCACTAAATACTGTCTTAATTAGGATACATCAATAATTAATTACTGTGTTATGGTAGGCACAAGGTTACATTTGTTTATGAAAAACCACGAGCGAGCTATGACAGCTTCCGCCGAAGCGTATGTTATTCTGGTTTTGTAAAAGTGTAGAAAAAACATATTTCTATAAGACCTTCAATCGGAACAAGTGCTTATTAAAATCGGAAATAAACATTCAGAGCTATCTAGAAGCGGCTAATATCTCGGTATAGCACACATTCTGGTTAGCCGTATTGAATAACGCATACCTATGTATTAAATCCGGCTAATCGTTAAACCGCCGCCGCTAACGGCGCTGTTTTATATTTAAAAAACAGCTAGACATTATTTAAATAGGCGGATCATACGATCCGACTGCGACATCTCCGTAGCGTGCACTATATCTCTATCTGTCCTTTTGTTCGGACATACGGATGGACGAGAGGTTTTTATATCTCCGGAGGCGGCGAGATTGGATGAGGTCCCCGAGACAGATTCAATTGACGTGTAAAAGTGCTTCGGTTGCCTTTTTGCTGAATAAATTATAGACGCTCACTCCAATTGAAATGTAGTGCCTCTTTGAGGGCCCAGTATACTTTGGAGGTTGTTTCGAGGTTGTACTGCGATAGTTTCCAGACGAATTCAATTCAAATTGGGTTTGGATTGCAGTTCGAGTTGGCAAGGCTTTGTAGATTAAGTTATTCATTGAAGTGATTTAAATTATGCATTGATTTTGGTTAACAGTGTTGACGGACAAAGGCTATTAAGGGTTAGAAATGGAGCTTGTGTTCCGAGCTTGGTTGTGGTTGGTTCCTGGTGAGTTAAAATTATAAGCCAGTGGATTCAAACCTACTAATTACAATGCACGCAGACAGACAGAGCTACTAATGCTTACGGTCGAGTCTTATAACCTGTTTGGATTAGACACAATAGACTCATAAGTTTTCGTTTCTCACATACATAATGTGCATGTATAATTACGTGTTTGATTGATTTCGTATTTTTTTAGCTTTTTCCAGCTTCTGAGAGCAGAAGCGTACTAAAATCAACAAATGTGTGCCACAATACGAGTAACATAAATCTAAACAATTATTGAATTTAGCTGAAATTCGCTTGGTACGTTTTAAAAAAACTGCCCTGATTGGAAATTTCACCAAAAGCCTTTTACGTCTAGTTTCAGAGAGGTGTCAATGAACGTGTCGGTCGGCGGAGCTGCCAGTGGCGCGGAATTCGGCAGATTGTCAAAGCGAGCGCCCGGACGCGATAATTGACAAACATAAAATGGACACCGAGTGCAGCGGTGTGTTAGCGTGCAGCCTGCACGCTAACTAACTAACAATACTTACTACCTATAGGTATTATACGAATCTCTGCTAGAGAAGTAGAGATAGACAGGTTAACTGAAAGTAGGTTGATTCTGCATCACGAGCATATCTTTGAATCCAAGGATGTTTCCCGATGAGGCTGGTATTTATTTGAACGTATTATCACGTTGTAAAAAGTACGTAGAAATAGCATTCCTCGATAAATACGCTATCTTTCACTGAAATAAACAATCAATGTAACCTTTAAAACGAGCCATGTACAACAAGTTTCCGTTTGTAATACTTAATTCAACTTTCCTAACAAACATTCAAACATAAATTAAAAATATTTTTTCAAGCACAACTTTTTAGAGCGTTGCAGAATAAATATAAATAAATAAAAAAATAAATTGAACTGATTTGACTCGTATTCGGATTCGTAGTTCCTGAGATAAACGTGTTCAAACAAACAAACACCTCAGCTTTATAATATTAGTAGAAAGCAAAGAGTTTAAATTGTCAATGATGCTTTGCTTTGTTGCTATTAGGAACAATAAGAATTTTCTATTTTTATTCGCGCTCCCGAACAAACGTGCAATTTTTGTTACACCAGCATTCAGGTGGATTAAAGAAGTATACTTACTAGAACTTTTAATATTGATTTAAATGTATCGTCTAGTTATTTATTATTTGGAATATCATTTATTTGATTCTCTACATTTGCCATTTTTTCTCAAGGTTGTTCTTTGAAAAAGTTGAAATAGTTTGAAATTTTGTAGATTGAATTAAAAGTAAACATTTTAACAACAAAGTTTAAGAGCAGCTAATAACTATTAAATGTTGTCGATTCATTGAGTTCGTCTTTGAGTTGTCATCTCCTTTCCATGTCGAATGAGGACTTAAATATGAAATCAGGTTCTGGGTCTTCTGGCAGGTGTGAGGCCTCCTGACAATGGGCTTATCTTCCGAGCAGCCCGAGCTCTCTCCCTCTCCCGATAAATAACCGAAGTTGATCAGAATAAACAATTTAGAGGATAAGCCGCGCAGGGATTAAATTAAAACATGGATTAAAAGGATGGAAAGTTACGAGTTTGAACGCTAATATCAGTTGGAGGTTATTTAACTGAGTTATGGCGAGTTTTGGATAATTTTATAAATGAGGAAACTTTGCACACCTCAAATAAAAAGTACCAAACCTAATTTGTTTAGTACATTAACGATCATTTTACATTTTACAGGGACCGGTGAAGTATTAGAGAGACAATGACGAGCGTGCAGTTTAAAAGGCAATCTGAGTCTGTCCCAGTTTCACGCAACATTTCAGAAAATACTGTGGAAAGCGCTCATTTTTCCATTTCGCGCGCGAAACCGCAATAATTACTCTCCGTGATTGATCACAATCCCGAGGGAGCGGGACAGGGCGAGTAGCGCACTTGCGCCAGAGCGAGACGGAGAAAAAGCATGTTTTGCTCTATTAGGAAAGCTTCGTAATTATCTCACAAAGTTTTAGTCCGCAAGCAGTTTGAAACGCAAGCGAATTTTAAGACAAAATTGAATTTGCTTTTGATAACTTAATATAATTTTAATCTTTGAAAACTTATTAAGTAATAGCTAGCGCCATACATTTATGGAATGATCTGCCACTTGATATAAGGTCAGCCAAATCTGTTACCACATTTAAAAACCTCGTGCATAAGCATTTCCTTAAATCATAATGATAGTTTTTCATTCGTATATACCTTTTTGTGTACATCTATTATCTACGTATATATATATATATATATATTTATAGACCTATTTGTATTTATTTATTTTAATTATTATGTATTATTTTTATATTTATATAGTATTTAATATCTAAAGCTTATTTATTATTCAACAATCATCTTTTAATTATTTTAGAAATTTGCAACATCCGTCGTTTTTAGTTTTCTCCAGTCCATCCCAAGGTTGTCTGGAAGAGATCACTTTTAGTGATAAGGCCGCCCATTGTTACACTATTATTTAATGTATTTTAGTTCTTAAGCATTGTTCTGTTGTATTATATTATTGTGTTTCAATAAAGAGTATTGTATTGTATTGTAATAGATATTTTAAAATAATTAAGGCTTTTATTGAATGTTCACAACATGGCCACTTACCCGCCGGTCGCCATTTTAATCTGGTGTCAGGTGACATTGACATGTAACACACCGCTACGCCACAAGCGCGGTGTTAATCCTGGGTTACCTAATGCTTACCTGAAATAAAACAATGATCATTTAATACAGGTTATTATAATTAAAAATATGTATTTTAAAGGATATTCTGCAGTAAGATGTTTCCAATATTACTACACAAAATACAAATTGGTTATCCATTAATAGAAAGGACTATGTAAGTGACAGAAAGAAAGGCAAAATTTAATGAAGGCAATAAAGGCATTCATCATAAAAATTGATTCCATCATTAAATGATTTGAAGAGTGCTTACCCGTTCGACCCAAGATTTTTCTACCCAATAGGTATTTTGCTCCGTTCAACCCAAAACAATAGATTCAAGTTACCCGTTCTCCCCACACCTACTTATTCCTAATTTCTATTGTTTGAATTCAAATAAATGTCATAGTGAAATACTAAAGAAGCAGGGTCATTCATTACATTAGACAAAAAATCGCCACGGCGTTGCCCGTGTTTTTGGATTATCTCGTGGGATCATACATCCAAAATCAACAACTACTAATAAATTGAAAATTAATTAAAAAAACATTGTCCAGCGGACAAAATTGTGAATCTCAACCATTCCCAGATCCCCTTGAACACATACAAAAAATTTCATCAAAATCTGTCCAGTAGTTTGAGAGAAGTTCAGTGACATACACACTCACAGAAGAATTATATATATAAAGATATACAAATTACGGTGTCAGTACTATTTAGAATACACTGTGACTCAGATTTTTGCTTTGGGTAGAACGGGGCATATGTTTTGGGTTGAAGGGGTAAAAATATTATTGGGTAGAAAAATCATGGGTTGAACGGGTAAGCACTCGATTTGAATGAAACGTTTCTTCGAGATTTCTATCATTACAAAGAACATTCGACATAAATGCGCAATGAGCACTCAGCCGCTGATCCGAAGTTAATCCTCGGTTTAACTCCGCATCAATTCAAAACAAAGGGCGCCCTTAATCGTAATATAACGGCGTTCGTTTGATCGTGTCGTAAAGTCAGACGGATTATTTTATATAACGATTCTTAGCGCCCGCGCCGCTCCCCGTGCAGCGCCACCTAGCGGTGTAATAGCCTCTTTACGACACACTGTATTTTTAACTTAGAACAAGATACTAGTATGATGTTGCTATAAAAAACATGTCGAATCGAGACTCTGATACGACTAGACTCTGATAAACCTCCCTGATAGAACCTACTTTTTACGTTAAAAGTCACTTGAAAAATGAACAGGCTTCCGTTTTCCCTTTTGTGTGTTTGCAAATCACCCTTTACTCTGATTCTCAAACAAACATCAATTGCTTTTGTACCCGTGTTTCCATTTAAATCATCGGTCGCTAACCCATTAAAAACATGTCGATCAAAGAGCTTTAATTCCAGCACGGTCCGCGACAGATGCTTGGAACCTCAAATTAATATCCTTCATTTTTAATTTAATTTGGAACCGTAAATTCTCGATGTTGCCATATTCTGTCCCTCCGACGTTCATATTTTCGCCGAATTTAATATTTCGCAATTTCCATGAAGCCGAAAAGGCTGGAGATAACAAATCAATAAGATCCCATTGAAACGAATAACTGGCATTTGCTTTGTTATTAAAGTTTCTCCAATTCGTTCCTTTTTCGCAGATAATAGAATAGATTATGTAGATCCCATTTATGAACGCAAAACGTGTGGGCATGTTGCCTCAACTTCATTAGCGAGCCATGTCGCTCAGTGAAGCATTTGATTAATAATCCCACGCTGCCAATATCCAACCAAATACAAAACTAAAATTTAATACACAAATGGAACACGGGAAATTATCCTGCTCTAAAATTGTTGATAATCTGGCGAAAATTCTCGATGAATCACCGAAAGTGATGCCATAGCCGAGGGTCCTTGCCGCGAGCCATTGTTAATAAGATTTAATTTTGCGAAAGCGTATCGGTTTTTAGGCAGTTTATCATAAAATACCAGCAGGAAAGCTGAGACGCGAAATATGATAATCTTTATAATAAAAAACCGTGCGCAGGAAAAATTATCACATTGCGGAAACATGCCGAGTAGATTTTATGTTTGTCGTTCCGGTTTAGAGGAGGCTTCGAGAGGCGGTGAAAAAGTTACGAGCGACGCATCTGAAGCCGTAAAGATTGCTCGCGAGTGCCTACAAGTTGCTCATGGCTGCTGAGTTTGAAAGATGATATCTCAAACACGAGGGACGCAAAACAGATCGTCTTATAAAAGTCACAAGTTTAAATGAAAAGATTATTAGCTGTTAGTTAACCAAAAAATTATTCTTGCGAAAAAGATTAATACGACGCATCCACCTTTCGCACGCAGGACTTCCAACTTGCAACTACTTTGAATACCATGCAATTATCTCTAGGTTATCGTGTTAAAGTCCCTTCTAAGGTTTATCACTTTGAATCATAAAACAGATTTTATAATTCGTGTACTTAAGTTTTTAGTGTTTTTGGCCATAAATTCTTCTATCGACCCGACCATACTATAGGTACATGATTTGTCACTCGTACTCGAGACTTGAACTCACACAAATCAACAAAACTTCAAATGTGTTATAAGCATAACTGTAAAATATATGATTCCTTACCACCAACATCTCCATAAACTTCGGCCATGCTCGGTTACGTGGCTAAGTTGGTCTCCAGCGGTTAAAATGATTAACAGTAACACAGGGAAGTTCCGGAGCAGAAGCAGTGCCTGTTTGCGCGTAGCGCTCGCGACCAAGTATCCACTACATGCTCCCGAGGGCCACCATCGCCAGCAACTTCCGGCAACTTATATCGCAAACTTGCTCCACTCTCGAATATTCATAGCTGTTTCACGAGTTTTTGCCCACGAAGGCTTTAATTTCGGCATTAATTAGCGAGCGGAGAGCGTCAAATTAAACGAAAGAGAATTTAAATTACACACCTCTGCTGTTAGATACGGAAGTGAATTTTTCTGTAAGCCCGACACATCTAAAGGTTCTAGAGCCGTCTACTATAAAATACACAGGAATATACTAATGCGCACGCAATTTGTCTGGACAAGTGAATCTTCTTCAAAATTTTTGTGGTTGTAGCGAAGGCAAAGTGAATGGCGTTGCAACCTTTGGCTATTCAGTGTCGTAAATCCATCAATGGCAAAGGACGGAAGCTCTATTGGTTTTGCGTCCTAGTTTCTTCTTAAACATGTCAGCGGCTGCCATCAGTCAGCGGTCTGATCGATCTTTAATTAGGACTACACAAAGTAGCACCAATCTGTTTATGATTAAGCACCTCGCAGTCTTAAGAAACCGTTAAACAATACATGTGCCTCCTAAATATTGATGGATGTTTCTCTGTGTACTTACAAATAGAACATGATCAGCATGACCAAGCCGGATGAAATAGCAAAATACGCGAAAGACCCGTTTATCCCACACCTAAATAAAGGTATCTATCTAAGCTATCACTCTTTAAAGTCAATTTCAAGTTTAATCGCCTGGAATCGTTAAAATTTTAGCGCGATGAAAGAAAGAGATGCCTGAAACGGTCGCAAGTCGTAACATAACTTTCCTTTTCAACCTGCTTAAAACCACACGGCCATGCTGTCTGTATGACTGTCAGCGCAAACTACGCCGATTCTATAACATCCAGAACCCGCCGCGTACTTGCGTATGCCACGTAGCCGGGTTCTCGGAAACGAAGCCAACGAAGGGACTCCAGATTAGGACCCTTAATTTCGAGGGTTGCTCAAATTGTTCCGTTGGTCAGAGGGATATATTTGGGTCTAATCGCTGATGTATGAGATATTAACTTTTACGTTTAGTCTTCTCAGCTTTTAACGTAATATTGAAACGGTAACTCTGTAGGTTGTAGGGAACGAGTTTTATGAGCCAAATTAATGAAAACCAGCAAATCATGCTCAAGTTTGGTTTAATCTGAATTAATGGCGTAGCATGAGAGCCTGCTTTATGCGCGTGCAGCCGCTGTGGGAATGGAACTAATGCGTATTTATTACGCATATTAGGTTATAGAACCAAATCAGCAAAATATTTTCATTTGGTATCTGAAACTGAACAAGTATTCCTGCGGGAGGAAAAGTTTTTCAGAACCAAAGTAGTTAATTTCGTGTTTTACAAAGTTTGCAAATAGTATGCAAGTAATTGTTCTTATTGTTCACAATAAAGCCTGTTCAACTACTGAGAAATAGCTTCTAACAAGTTTATTTAAATAAAACAACAAACTCGGCGACCTCATCAATAAATTATGTAATTGTTTAGCAACAAAAGGGCAGACGCAGACGACGTCAAAACAGAAATGGGTCAAACTAATAAAGCAAGCGTGTCAGAACCTTCCTGATAGGTACCCACCGCAGCCGCAGACACGAGAAAACGCTTACCGGGGCCTATCACCTCCGCTCTCTCAGGATCAAATCATTACGTGTACACCTTTGTTTCAAACTTCGACAAGGTAATAAATTCCATGTGTTTAAAAGCTTTATACGATCCCAATGTATTACTTGATAAACAAGCTGCTGTTTGTCGAAAGATATAAAACTGATATGGCCTTTCTTGTCCGTAATAGCGAACTTTGACTCAGCGAAGTGTTTGCGAGTTACAGACTTTTTTGTTGTAAACTTGTAAAGTTGCGGCTTGCGACAAATAAGGCTCCACAAGTAACACGAATAAAGTTTCATTTGTCTTGTTAATTTAAAATAAACTTGGCGCGGCGAATAAGTTTGGGTAAACATAAGGTCAAAAATATACATTTTATGATGAATTATCATGTCTCGACTTATTTACTGGCATGGTGAAGTATATTTTACATAACACCGTGTTTACGTACTTAATCAAAGATCAACATTTTAATTTAGACATAATTAGACTTTTATTTGAACCCAATTATTATAGCAATTATTTATTTAGAGCCAAAGTTAACTCTAGCGATAGGAAATAATAGGATTCAGTGATGCAAAAACCAGTCGGTATAATTAAATACTTATTTGATTCTCCTGAAGTATTGACATGAATAATATCGATGATATTATTATATTATTGTGTACGGTATCGAGAACTCTAGTGGTACAGGAGATTACTGGCGAAATAAGGAATATATATTAGTTACGTATAATATTACGTACGTATACGAATAATATTAAATACGTTTTTGATCCTCTTGGAGTATCGTAATATGTGTATCAATGACGTATTGTGGTACAGAAGTTAACTGTCGAACAGCGTATAATGATAACGTATATTTTTCAAGGGTACCGGCATAAATAGTAGGTATCTATTGTCCGTATCGAGAACTTTAGTAGACAGGAGATGACTGTCGGAGGCTCTCATTAATAATTCACGGCGGAGCGGGCTAATTGCCGGATGTCCGTCGCCAATTGATTCCGAGCGATACCATCTACCCATCAATTCATTGATTTAATTTAATAGTTATTAACTGTGATATAAATCTTAAACTAGAGAACTAAGAATTTAATATTAGAAATTCATACGAAATAGAATACTGAAGAGTTTATAATCACTTAAGATAATTGTATAATCACTTAGTTGTCATGTCAATAAAATTATTTTCATATTTTAAAAATGATTTTAAAATGAAAGGATAACTAAATGATGATACATAAAATGATAATGAAAAGAACTTTCTACAAATGAAGTAAAAAGATTTAATATTTTCATAAAATATTAATGGTAATCTTCTTGGTAGAGGTCCACCGACGCCTCGTATCTTGCTACATACATTGTAGGTACAAATAAAATAACTTCAACATAAGAGTGCTATGTTATGCTACGTCAACCGTAGACAATTTACGGTACATTCTGCTACCGCAACTTTCTCTACGAAATTACTACAGCATAGCTCACAAACAAAACTAGAACGTAGAACGACGTAGCGCTACGCTATAGGTCAATAGCACGATTACGACACCTTAGCAACGAAGTAATTGCTTTTAAATTGTTGGTTACCAAAATATGGCTAAATCGGCTTCTGGTTATAATTGCAATGACGCTGGTTGATGACACATGACGTGTCTAGAGTATTATTAATTGTATAATAAAAACAAAAGGCTCAGGCTGGTATAAATAGAAAGTACGTCAGCGGCCTGCGCCTCTGAGCACAATACGTCAGCCATTGTTGTCGACAAAAGGGACGATTAGGGCTCTCCAGTTTTTCACTTGTTCATGGGAACATAGTACCTACATTTATGTAGTAAACACAGCTAATTGTTTTCATCTCTGTTTTGAAGTTTGAGCTTGCGTTTGACAAGAACTGGCGTATTCTGCGTAAAAATACGTCGTCAGTTTGTGATGGGTAATCTCCGGTACCAACATATTTATTTCTCACTAGCTCTCCGCTAGCGATCTACACGCGTAGTTATAGATTTTCTCGTGGTAAAAAGTGGATTTGTCGTTTACTGGGGCTACAGCTATGACCATGCCAAATTTGATCCGAATCGGGTTTTGCTCGCAATAATTGATTTTTCGGCTACAGGTGATATTTTAACACGCTTAAAAAGTATCCTATGTATTATATTGTTAGGCAAGCTATATTAATCTGAAGTTTTATCAAGATGCATTCAGTAGTTTTTGAGTGAAAGAGCCAAACACACTCACAAACTTTCGCGTTTATAATAAGTATTAAGTAGTATGAGTTGAGATGAACTCACATTGCATTCTGCATTCCTGCCGCTGTAATGACGCGCTCGGCGCTGTTCCTCGCGATTATTTGTGACGTCAAGAATCCGCCTTATTTAATCGCTATGCGCCGCCATCACCTTTATTGAACATATCCTAATGTGATGTGTGAATTAAAAATAGATTTTGTAATTCATAATATTCATATAAGAATTATCTTATTTTGATGCATCTTTTCCTCGTCTTGCTTAGTGTTTGCTTCAGTGGCGCGCTGGGCGCAGGTCCGCTTGCGGCGCCAGAGCGGGTTCGATTCCCGCCGAGGGGTCAAGTGTTTGTATATTATTTCGATTTATAACGGGATATTTACCATGATTGATTGTCTTTCGAGTTTCCCGATATTTCGGCACAGTTACATGCGCCATGATCACGGTTGAACTCAATCATGGTAAATATCCCGTTCATCATCATCTTCCTGACCTTATCCCACATTACGTGGGGTCGGCACAACATGTTTTCTCCTTCCATTTCCCTCTATCACCCGTCATCTCAACACTCACCTCTTTCTTACACATATCATCTGTCACACAGTCCATCCATCTTTTCTTCGGCCTACCTATTCTCACATATCCATCGACATTCATATCTAACGCTCTTCTCGTTACATGACTTTCATCTCTTCTCATGACATGTCCATACCACGCTAATCTATTCCCTCTCAACTTATCCGTAACTGGTGCTACTTTCAAACTGCCTCTTACATACTCATTCCTTATTTTGTCCATTCTAGTTACTCCACACATCCATCTTAACATCCTCATCTCTGCTACATGGATGGTAAATATCCCGTTATAAATCGAAATAATATGAATAACCATGATAGTTTCAAAAGTGTTTGTATGTTCCGCAAGCACTTTCTCCTTGGTCTGGGTGGTTAAATGTTGTATTCAACCGTCAATAACAATTTGAATTCGTTAACATATCTTAGAACCTTGATTGAATCGAACATAAAATTGCCGTACTTAAAACCCTTAGTTACCTGTGTAGCCATCTTACTACCAGTAGTAACAAGGGTAAACAGATTATTACTTAGAAATTTGCCAACATTTGCCAGATTTATATTCCCGCGGTAACAAATAGATTTTGTCCTTAACTAGGACTACAGCTATACCCCTGCAAAATTTGATCCAAATCGGCTATGCTCTCAATATTTGATTTTCCCGCTAAATGTGGTATAAAAATATGAAAACATAGCTAATGTGTAATTCTGATATTTAAGCTATTATTATTATGAAGTTTCATGTTAATCCATTTACTTAGTGGTTTTTGCGTGATAGAACAACCTGATAAACTTTCGCGGTTATAATTTTAGTACGATTTGAAACGAAGGATATTATTAATAAATGAATATTCGTACTAGTTATTACTGGTAGGAGTATTAGCAATAGGTTAGGTTAGGTCACGAATTCCGCGTATAAAGTTACGTGCTCGCTCGAAAATGCGGTCCTATAGCAGCCTGCCGCTAGCAGCGCTCACGAGGACTCATGGCGAAGGTATTTTAGGTATAAAGTTAAGGTTTATATACAGGGTGCCTCACGGCCATGACACAATGATAATTACTTTATATAGGTATTAAAGATCGAAAATTGTACTGAAAGATGTTTTCATTGATTTTAAAAACTATTGAAACTGCATTGTACACTGAAAATATTTTTTTAAAGATGGCCTGGCTGAGCCGGGAATCAAACCCACCACCAAAATGCAAAAAAAAAACAACAAAAAATTTTTCAATTCCGATCAAAATGCTCAACGGTTAATATTAGGTATTTGTTTTCCAAGCAGCATAGTATCTTGAATAAAAGAAGGACTATAAAAAGACATGTTGAATGTATTGAAACAATTTTTTTTTGAATAATTGTTATGGATACGACAAAGTCCATTAAGTTACATACTTATAAGGGTCAATATTTTTTCGTATAGGTTTTCGTTTTGATTAAGATAGGATTTTATTTTAAATAATAAAACAATTGTTATAATTGAGCCTTTTGATCGGCTTCGTAAAATAAGATATGATTTTTTTTGGTTCAATTTCCGGTTCAGGCAGAGCATTTTTCAAAAAACAGTTGCAACTATTTAAAATAATATATGAAATATTCTTTTAGTAAAATCCATGTGGTATGGCCTCGGGACTCCCTGTATATACGTGCACATTGCTGTAGAGTGGGGGCATATTGTTGAAGGAGTTGGAGAAAAATCGAGCGTTCATTTTATATTTTTTTTTATTAATAGGGCAACTGACAGTGCTTTGCGCATGTGGCAAAACAACGATTGCCAGTTAATAATACATTTATGTTAAAATCTTTTCAATTTCTTGGCGTCATTTTCCGAATATCAATATCGGGAACTAAAAGTAATATTTATGAATTTAATTTGATTATAGGTATACTGTCCCATTTCTTTTTTGTTGATTTTTTTTTTTGACATTATTGAGTTAGTTCTAAAAAGCTGTAATTGTGACGCATAATTATAGCCCAATAAATGACTATTAAAAACCAAAATAACAGTCACGATTCGAAACGTTGTGCATAGTTGAATCGGGCTTGACGAGTCAAAGGCCTCCGCCTCCTTATTGCATTTATTTTGAGAATTAAAAACTGTAGAGTTATATATATTTTATCAGCACTGGGCTCAAAGATATAACTATTTGTGTCCTTTCCATTCTCTCACCGCTGCCTCACTCCGCACAACAGCGTATGCAATTCTTTGCTATTTCATAACTTGATCGAGAGGCTTAACATTGGTTATTTAACGGCTTAAATACGCGGCAGTACTCAATAATTTATTTATATTGGTACCTAACAGTCACAGTTAAGATTTTAATAAAATCAAATAATATTCGGTATTCAAATACCTACGGTAGCATATATAATAGATGTAACAATAATTCATATTTCGTAGCCCGTTATTTATCTACGAAGATATTATAACAATTTATCCTGTAACCGGCAAATATAAACTCGTAAAATAAAATCCAATATATCCATTGTACACGGTGAACTTATCAAAAGCTTATCTAACTTTGAAGTATAAACAGCTTTGTCGTAGAGTTGCGATTGAGGAAACGAAAGTCTCGAGCGAGGGGAGTCGGGTGCAGCCACTACTCGGGGATGGATATGGGGTGTGTACGCGTGACGGGAATTCATATAAGAATTACCGAACTTGGGTTCTATCCCCGAGGCTTTGCGCGCCTGAAAAATTTAACATGGCAATTTTTATGAGCGTTGCTCTTCGTTTAACGTAGGAGATGTGCTCAGTGACGGAGATGTAATAATTTTATCGTCACGGAAACCAAATATTTATGTTTATGTTACATTTTGCAGTATAATTATTTGCAAGAAAAGAAAAATTTAAATAAGTGTCACGTAATTTGTAAGCTTGGGAAGTAATATTAAGTGGGTAATTTTTTTCAGTTTTGTAAAATATATTTTTTATTCCCCTCTGAGGTTTACGCGTTTGATAATCATTAACCCCCGACCAAAAAAGAGGGGTGTTATAAGTTTGACGTGTCTGTCTGTCTGTCTGTCTGTCTGTCTGTCTGTGTGTCTGTCTGTCTGTCTGTGTCACCATAGCTCCCGAACGGATAGAGCGATTTCAATTTAGTTTTTTTTGTATGAAAGGTGAGTCTGGCGCGAGTGTTCTTAGACATGTTTCATGAAAATCGGTTGTGCCGTTTAAAAGTTATGGGGGTGAGAGTGGGTAAGGAAAACCGAAAATCTGCAAATATACTAGTGTGGGGTATCAAATGAAAGCGCATGACGTCCACATTACATAATATTATGTTGTTTTACGTTTAAGGAAATTATGGCATTAGAATCGGGGGTTTTTCTTAAATTTTAAATTTAGATTTATTTTGACATATTTTTACTTACATGTACTTTTCTTATAATTATTTATTTTAAGTCTTAATTCAAGCTACTACTTACCTAGCGATTAGTTTAACATGAATGTTGCCTCTGATGATAACCCCCGCAATAAACAATCCAGGCACGCGACGATATTTTGAGGGCCTTACACGGAACTCTAATAGAGGTAAATAGACGTTATTTTGTGAGTATTTGCAGGCGGATGCTTCATAAAATTGGCGTTTGGGCTGATCCCTCGAGGAGGAGCTCATAACGGGCGATGTTAGAGGAAAGTATTCTCACAATTTCACGTGATAGACAGATACTTCGCCGAACAGGTGGAATAAGGAATATCAATTTACTCTTTGGTAGAGACATGTGTTGCTGTACTGTGACATATCATGAACAGCGAGAAAATCTATCTTTGACATAACTAACACATAAATTAAAATATAATTTGCACGTCTTGACAGACAGAATGTAATGGAACTTTGACATGAAAAAAGATCTATTGTAACTTAATTTGAGCAGATAAATGATACATATATTTCTAAAGAGCGATAATATTGTTTTAGAATCTCCTTATATGGCAAGTGATTGGGGAAAGACATTGTCGACTAACGACGGTTTGAGTGCGATTATTCATATTTAATAGCATATTTAATCATTATGCTTGTCTGATTACGTAAATAGGTATGGTTTTAGTATGGACTACAAACGTAAAACCTGAAAAATCTATGTCTGTTTTGATTTTGAATACGGATATTCTTACTCCATATATTGTGACATTATGCTTAGCCGACGTTTCTGTTCCCTTCAAGAAATAACTGTTGATGACTGGTAAACTACATAGGTTATATTATTTTTACCATAAACTTCCTTTAAGTTTTATTTTCAACATAAGATGCGGAGAATAGCCGACGTTATATCGTTACGTATATAAAGTTAAGGGTGTCAAGGGCACCGCGGTACCATTCCTTTTAAAATGCGAGCCGTTTCCACAATAAGCGCCCTTACGAGGGTCGACGCTACCCTTCTGAAGGCACCTAACGACCTTAACTGAAGATAAATATGTATAATATTTATTTAAAAAATTTAAAATTTAAGAAAAACCCCCGATTCCAATATTTTAATTTCCTTAAAAGGAAAACACCCTAATATTTTGTAATGTGCAAGCGATGCGCTGTCATTTGATACCCTACTCGAGTATATTTGCAGAGTTTCGGTTTTCCTTCCCCACTCTCACCCCCATAACTTTTAAACAGCACAACCGATTTTCATGAAACATGTCTAATAACACTCGCGTCAACCTTTCAAACAAAAAAAAACTAAATTGAAATCGCTCCATCCGTTCGGGAGCTATGATGTCCCAGACAGGCAGACAGACAGACAAGTCAAACTTATAACACCACTCTTTTTTGGTCGGGGGTTAAAAATGAGCTACGTCGTCGCGCCTGCAACGGACCACTCTTGTACGTGTTTGACATAAAACCGCGCCACTTTACGCGGCGTCAGCGCCAACGCCGCTGAAGGAAGTGTCTTTAAAGACTTGTAGTTTTATGCGCACTTTTCTGAGTAAATTGGTTATTAGCAAATGACTATCTTGACTCGCAAATCAGAGACTTTAATATTATACGTGAAAAATCTTAATGAAAATCTGCAAATTTCAGAAAATGCTAAAACAAAAAACACCCGCGAGAGACCCAGTTTTCTGTGATTGCTCGCTGTCTGCGGGACTAATGAGACAACCTGTACATCTGAGATTTTAATTAGGAACTATTGAAACTAAAAGTTACAAAGCAAATTTCTCAAATTTTCGCAGCACTGCACTGGGTAGTTGTATTAAGGGATAAACAATTATTTATTAAATGAATTCCAGTGATACTTACCGAAATTGTGATTGTAAGATATTTCGAGAATTCAACGACAGACATTATGAGACGATTAAAATCACTGTTGAAATATTACAAGATTAGCAAAATGGCTTGGAACGGTCGGTTAAGAATTTAATTACGTTGTCTAAGGTTTATGGCTACGGAATTCCGTTATTTCCTATTTGTCGTTATTATTAAAATTGTGTAGGTAATAATTCCTAGTTATTGTCATCAAATAAAATGAAGATTTTGACATTCAAAATAAATACTACCACACAATTTACATATTTGGGGGACTTTGACCACATAAAAGGAGTTATCGTAACATCAAAGCGTTCTGTGATAAAAAACCCATAACATTTTTATAAACCTAAAAATATTTTCCAAACTCATTAGTATCATTTATTATTATTATTAACTAATCGATTAGTCGAAAGTCTAAAGTGTCCAAACCGCATATTAAAGAGGGGTTGTAACGTGTAGGTACGCTGTGGTGTGTTTGTCCGCAGAATCCACCGCAAATGCATACTTTATGAGCGTTAGTACCACAAGTACTGAGAACCGCTCGGGGATATGCTGAGGCGTAATACTACATCTGCCAGTTATGGTACGGCGAATATTCGTATGAGCGATGTGTGGCCGGTACATCGCTGCAACGCGAAGTATTCGGGCGTAGATGGTATTTAGCGTGAGTGTGGCTACACTTACGTCACTTCAGAATCTTGTAGCGATCAACCAACGCGACATGTATCTTTGTCCGCTAATGTAGTCAAGAACATCGCGGTAGCCAGTACACGATGTTTTAGCGCGCCAACGAATCTTAGCCCGGTAGTATGCCGGTAGTGCAACATACGCCATTGGACGGAACTAAGTACTCTATGGTTACATTACAAAATTATGCGGTGTACCTAGTAGCTAATAAAACCGCTAATTATGATCTAATCAGGATTATAACACTTCAAACACGTCTGTCATTGAATCCAAATTACTGACTTAAGAACTGACTGAGTTAAGAAAAACACGTGTCTCAGCTAGAAATAAGCTATCCGAGATTAAAATCTACTTTATATAACTTAGCGAGACTTTATATTAGATATTATGTTCAAAACTATTTGCATGTCTTAGATAAGCAAAAAATGTATGGAACTCTAACTAGGTACTGAAGATCTTCTTGTTGCCTATTATGTTAATAACCTATGTTTGCAAATAAACATTATTCTATAGAATAGAAAAAAAAATCTATACTTACTTTCGAAAATTTTTACAACCTTCGGGTAATTTAGTTAAAAATAAAATATCGTGATATGTTTTAAGAAACGATTTCGCTAAAGAACCAAGCTTGACACACGGCTTTTACCTACTACGTCTTTGAGTGTAAAATGGGGTTCTACAGTCACGGGTCACTATCACATTTTCTGAAAATTTGCTATCTTACGCTTCTATAAAGGTCATATACTTTAAAACCATCTAAATAAAGATATTCACTCATTTTTGTTTTACAAAAAAACCAAGGGTCACATCTATGTTTAGCGTTGTCCAAAATCGAACATACAACAGGACATAATCTATACTAATATTATAAGGAGCCACTGGTCCGATTAGAATAATCATGACACTGTTAGATAGCAGTATATATCGAGGAAGGCTATAACATATTTTTACCTCGGAATATATCCACAAAACACGGGCAACGTCGCGGCGCGAAGCTAGTGACAAATACTATCCTTACTAGAACTTTGAGAACAAGTTTGAATGTCTATCTACACTTATCTCTCTTGTCAAAGGAGAAGTCCCCGAGTCCCAACAGTAAGAACGTGAATGGGGAAGCTTGCTTACGATGATGGTGAAATGTCAGAAGTATGCACCTCATTTATTTTTATTTTATACGTAATACTCAAAAAGCCGTGTTGGTTAAGTGGGAGGACACTCGACTTTCATTCCGAAGGTCGTGGGTTCAAACCCCGCCACGCACCTCTGATTTTTCTTCTTGAGAAATTTATGTGCGCTTTATAACACGTGCTTTAACGGTGAAGGCTAACATCGTGAGGAAACCGGCATGTTCTGAGAACTTTAAAGAGTTTGTAGGACATGTGACATTCACCAACCCGCACTTGGCCAGCGTGGTGAATTAAGGCCTTATTCTATCTCGTCAAGAGATAAGTCCCTGTGTCCCAGCAGTGGGAACGTAAATAGGGTGATGATGATGAATACTCAAAAAAACATTTTTTAAATTAACCAATTTAGGATTGCCTCTCACTGAAGTGGGCTAGGTTCATCTGCCAGCCTGCAGGCTCCGCTCCCAGGCGCTATCCCTCTCCTGTGAGCAAACCACAGATTAACCGAACGTCTCTCCGCACTTAGCTAATAACCAAAACCACAGAATTACCTGCTCTAAGTAATAAGTAGATTATCTTAAAATCTCCTTAGCCACGTAAATGCTGTTTGCTGGCTCATAATGTATAGGAATAACTAAAGTTATAAATAAATGATCACTACTTACATCTATTGAGGTTGGAACAAGGTTGTGTATGTTAATCGAGTTTATTTATTTATCTAGGTGGTTTTTACTGTATTAAAGTGAGAGTGATCGACATTATGTAGGTCCTAAACGGTCAGTCGAATCGAAAAATGTTGAAAAAAACTAACGATATTTTTTGAATACCTATTCAACGATACTCGATTACTAGAATTCTTTTTAAAACAAAACTGAGCCCATTTTTTTTTCATCAGCATCATCATCACCCTATTAACGTTCCCACTGCTGGGACACAGGGACTTCTCTCTTCACGAGAGAGATTAGGCCTTAATTCACCACGCTGGCCAAGTGCGGGTTGGTGAATGTCACATGCCCTTCAAACTCTTTTTTTTTTAAAGTTCTCAGAACATGCCGGTTTCCTCACGATGTTTGCCTTCACCGTTAAAGCACGTGTTTAAAGCGCACATAAATTTCTCAAGAAGAAAAATACAGAGGTGCGTGGCGGGGTTTGAACCCACGACCTTCGGAATGAAAGTCGAGTGTCCTCCCACTTAAGCCAACACGGCTTCTAACATTTTTTTTAGCCGGTTTAACATTTTTTTTTACTGACGTTATATCTTTGACACTCTCCGGACGAAGAGGAATGGATCGACGTATGAATCATAAAAATCTCGACGCAGACGTTTGGTCTGTATCGTGCTACAAACACACATACATTGACTGGTAATGAAACACATTACCACTCCTTCGCGTCGCGCAGTCGGCTAAAACGGAGGAGGCCCTTAACGTGATGTGTTTTGTTGTGTTAGCTCTAATTTCCCTCTCTGCGAACGGATTTTAATGAGTTTCAAGATGTAGGCAGAAACTTCCGTAATGGTGCCATTTATGTTCATATTAGGTCCATAACCATAGAGGTTGGGTCCATTTAACTACTGGACTTATCGGTCCATTTAGTTCTTATCCATTTAATTATATTCATTGAATGATACGGTTTTCACCCGTAATAATCCGTTAATAGCATGCAAGTTCTAACTTTGACATTTGACGTTAACATGCAATGACGTTTAACGCTTGCGATTCGATAACGGACTGAAATAGACTGAAACAGAGATAATTATGAAGCCCAGAACACAAATATGTTTGTAATAGCCGTTATCAAAAATAAAAAGTAGATTGTTTTTTTTTTAGATACATTTCTGTAAAACCTAAATAAGAGTAGAACATGTATTTCGAAGCCGGTTTAACAAAAAACTTATTTCTACAGCTTAAACCTCGTCTAAACTTAATCTGAAAAGTTTAACAACCAGAACGTGAGGTAACTCACCCAAATAAATATTCTAATTCATCGAGTAAAACAAGCGAAAAGTTTAGTCGAATAAAATGCAGGCCAGTTTAATTTTAACTCGGGCTGGAATTAAAAGCACTTTACTCAAGAGGCTGAAACAGAAAAACGGGTGCCCCCTAGGCAAGAATTAACTTAATATGTTTTTAGGGCTCTGCCCCGCACGCAGCCCCCGGACCACTTAGGCTTAGATGATCAACTCGCAGAGATAATCATGGTCATCACCAACGGGAATGGAGCTTTTCTAGAAATATCATATACATATATAAAATTCATCTGACACAGTGTTAGTTACCGTACTCCTCCGAGACGGCTTAACCGATTATTATGAAATTTATATGCATATTCAGTAGGTCTGAGAATCGGCTACTATCTATTTTTCATTTTGCAAAACAATGTTTGCTGGGGGTCAATTTATATGTATAAATTCGAAGTCAAAACATTTATCTCCTTAGAAGCACAGGGCAGACATGGATAGTCAACTTAAAATTAATAAATCTAATTTTTGTAACATAAAATAATATCAAGGAAATACATTTGCTTGACAGTTCGCTTCAATGTTTTATACTGAGTTGAGAAGCGAATAGAACAACACAGCTTTATCAGTTTTGGAGTATTATTATTTATAGGTAGGTAGTACCTATTATGTATGTCTATTATATTATGTATATCAGATGTCTAGTAACCGTAATACAAGCTTAGATCTTACCACAAGGCTAGATGATGCTGTGTAAATTGTAATATTTATTATTCATTTATGCAGGGTTACAGTTACTTTTGCCGTGGTTCAATAATCATAGTATCCTAATGTTCTCTAAATAAAAAGTGGGTTATTTAACACGAGGGTATTCCATAATAATACAATAGACTGACAAACATTTATTTGCTGCTTCCACAAACAATACCTAAAGATGGCATACAAACACAAAAAAACATATCTCTCATTTTGCTGAGCTTCTGAAATGCGATAGGTAGTGTTTTATTCCAAAAAATTAGTTATTTGTATATCGATTATATTAAGTTTTTGAGATGATCCTGTAACACAAGCTAAGAAAGAGCTTACCACGGGGCTAATTGTGTGGATTGTCCGGAAATATTGATTTATTTTATTGTAATGCGCCTTATTTTATTATTACTTATAACGGGTAACATGCCCTGATTCGATGATTTTTTATTTCTCCGATAATTCAACGCTGTTGCAGGCGACACAATTACGGTATAATCTGCCTGACGCTTGCAAAGTTGCAACTAAAGATCCGCGGATTCTTAAATAAAGGTAAGTAAAAAGCTAAAAAGTCTAAAATCTAAAGTTTACAAGTATTTGCCCAGAGTTCCCGTAGAGCTTGGGGCGCTAGAAGTCACAGTCGGCACAGTATTCGTTGAGTTTGAGTTGCGAAGTAAAAGAACGCGCTGCTACGGCGCGGCGTCTTTGACATGAGAAACCTTTCACGGAGATAAATAATTCAGGAGGCTGCGGGCTGGACCAGTTCCTGTCTGTGTTACATGACCCTACCACACTATGAGTAAGCACAATGATAAATCTGCGACACAAAGAGGACAATGATAAATTTTCGGTTTAATGAAATTAAGTAAGTCTCTATATTAGGTTTTACTACGAATGTGAAGAAGTGAGATTTTATTTTAATTAAAAAATCAGCAATGGTCACTACTCTGCTAGCTTGTGCAATTTAAATGGGTTTAAAGGAAATAATGTAACGGTTTTGGGGGATATCTTTACTAAGCACATTTACATTTTTCTACATAAATAAACCGACTTAAAAGAGGATACTTTAACAAATAAAAAAAATTGGTTTAAAGATTTTTATTCCATAAATCTAAATTAAAAAAATTCAGAAACACCCCCGATTCCAATGCCTTAATTTCCTTAAAAGTAAAACGCCATAATATTTTGTAATGTGCACGCGATGCGCTTTCATTTGATACCCCACTTTAATATATTTGCAGATTTCGGTTTTCGTTCCCCACTCTAACTTTTAAACGGCACAACCGATTTTCATTGAACATGCCTAAGAAAACTCGCGCCAGACTCGCCTTTCATCCAAAAAACTAAATTAAAAACGTTCTATCCATTCGGGAGCTATGATGTCCCAGATAGACACACAGGCAGATACGTCACAAACTTATAACACCCCTCTTTTTGGTTGGTGGTTAACATACAGCTCACTTGATAAGAGTATTCTAAATTAATAATTAGCTTAAATTTATGAATTACCTATTTCTAAGGAAGTCTTTTAATTTGAAACAAATTTGTAGGTATAACAAAAATGTAGGAAGTGTACACAGCCCGACTTAATTGTATTAAGTCGCGCAAATAGTCCCCCAATGCTCTGGCATGCAGTTGTAGGAACTCCGGCTAGCGAGCCGGCACCTGTGCGACATGCGTGCCGCCGCGGCGCGAGCGCGCGCCCCCGGCGCCGCGGCCGCCTGCGCACCCGCCGCGCCGCGCCGCTCTCACGGGCCACGGCGAAATAGGCCGCCGCTACCCGAGTCGGTGAGTCGGCGCTGGCGGCGACGAATCAGTGGGCGAATCGGTGACAATGTTGCCATAAAAGGATGTGTAGCATTTATCTGCGTTATGGGAGATATTTTGCATATCTACATTTTTACATAGGTACTTGGTAAGATAAATCTGCGACAACGACTAAGTTTTTTTTAATTAGACCAGTAGTTCCTGAGTTAAGTGCAAACAATCAAACAAACAAACTCTTCAGCTTTATAATAGTAATATAGATAAAGTTACTCCCACTGTCTGCTCATTTAGAATTTATAAACTAGGTACTAAACGGATTCTAATGCAATTTTACACAAATGATGAGAATAATTTTATTTAATAACTTATAGATAAGCGTATATTTTATAGGTTCTAGTGAAAAGGCACTTAGGTTTACAACATTATTGTGTTGACATTATTGCTATTGATATAATTATTTAGAACTGTGTTGGCTTTCTGAGACATAAACTTTGTAAATTAAATGTTATAATATCTTAAATACCTAATAAAAACATTCATTGCAAAATTATAACCATATGTTTTTTTGTGTAGGTTCATAAACCGCGAAATTGATTATTACAGCTCCGAAGCGCACGCGAGTCTTAAATGCAAGAAGTTCGAAGCCCTCATTGTAGCGCTCACCCAGAGTGGGTGTTGTTGCGAAACATTCTTGAATACTGGCTCGAGAAAGTTCTATAAAATTCTCATTTCCAAGCTAAATAACTCACACAATACAGACAAACTACTGTTTTCTTTTTATCAAATGTTTTAGGTTTTTAAGTGCCGTATTCTTGCAAGATAATTTATACACCATAAAGATTTATATCCAAAATGATTTTTAATTCAGTTAAATAAACTTATCTCTGGCTGTAAGTAACAACCGCCAAACAGATGTATTTTTTTATTTATGAAAAGAGCTCCTAAGATACATTATTTTATCGAATGAGTGGAAAGCTTAGAGTATCTATCTAAAGCTATAGGTTCTTAATGATTGACGAAAATCGAGAATCCTATAGAATAGCATCAATATTGTCCGCCATCATCTCGGCCGCCGCTATTTCTCTGTATTCATTGTGCTAACAAAACCTGTTTCCAAGAAGTATTTATTCTGGTATTCGGCCGCGGCCTTTCCTCCCAATCAATTTGTAAGTAATTTCCAAATAATCGAGTATCAATTACTAAGATATTAATTACGTAGTCGTCCGAAAAGATAATTGCTGAAGCTTCCAGCAGAAACTTTGCGCAGATTATATTACTCACTAATTTTGTAAGGGGCTTCGAAGTTATTTAGTTAAAACGCTTAAGAGCCGAGCAGTTTGTGCGAAATATTTAAATTATAACAAACTAGTCGGTTTTTATATTTCCCAGCAGAAAAGAGCACAAAATTAACTTGAACTTACGAGAATATTAAGAAGTTTTTCTTAACATCTTTCGTTAATAACAAGACAGAAAAAAATTAAAATCTTTTTATTTATTTATAACTTACCGACTTATAAAATACACATCAAATAGACATGGAAACATGATTATGGACTTTTATGTTTGTAACAGGATATAATAGCGTGTTATTAGATGAGACAAAAAAGAAATAAGCTTCACCAAGTTTTCACATCGAAAGGAGTTTGAGAAGTGGGTCACCGCAACCCTCTAAACACAACACAATTGCTCGATAAGCGAAAAGAAAAAACGATGATGCCGACAATCTAATCTCTAATCAATCTAATCAGAAACTTAAATAGTTGGATTTCTTATTATATAACAAGCTTTTTCGTGCCCGCGTTTTATGACTTCTCCCGCGGGAACAACGTATTTCCCGCGGTAAAAGTAGAATCCCCGATCAATGGGCTACACCACGCTACACACAGATATCATTTTTTAAATTGGTCCAGTAATTCCTGAGATTAGCGCGTTCAATCTAACAGACAATCTCTTTAGCTTTATAATATTAGTATACCTAGATTATTTGCAAGAAATACCGAAATAGACTCACCTGCCTACTTTTTGTTTTCTTTAATTCTTAGTTCCCTAAGCAGGTATTTACTTAAGAATATGGAACTAAGATTCTTATTAATTTCTCTATTGTAGGTACCCTGCGCTCACACTATCAGAGTTTATAAATGAGGCACCTCGAAGCCACTGTAAAATAACACCTTCAAAAATAGATGATAGTGTCCAGTCAGGAGCAGCCGTTGAAAACCCCCAGTCTAGTCTTGGCTAACGACGGTGATAGATGGGAGAATGTCACACACACTGTTACACCTAGCTCTTATATAAATTACCTAGCCCTCTTGAATTCAACAACTACGCAATTCAGTTAAGTTATACTGTTGCTAAACGCAATTGTTAAAATGACCTCTGTGTTCGTTTTTGTGCGGTTTTCAAAAGACACTGACATAGTTGCCTATAATTTCTATACGGGTAAATATAATTTATTCCATATTTCATTTTCCTACAAGGTATAAATAATACGACATAAGAAATATGAATGTTCGAATGTATATCTGTTGAGGCAATTTAAATCATTGTGAGGCCATACAGTTACAAATTGTATTATTGATTCGTATTGATATAATATATTCTCGGTATATTTTGGTTCTCTGTAATATAATAGTTCACAGAAATGGAAACATTGTTCGTGTTATCATTTCAGCTGATAACTGATAAATAGAGACCGAAATCTGAGAATTTACGGGCAGAAGCCTGTCCCTTTGTCGCCGGCGCCGGCGGTGGCGAACAAATTACACCATAAATCAGACGCAAATAAAGTAACAAATCACTAGACCTCGGACGTCCTAATCTACATGTATTTGTATCTAATGTATCTTATAAAGGACGCCTTTGGAACGCGCACACAAAACTAGCATTAATATTTACGTCCAACCCAAAATAAAGAGGGTTGACTCGGCTCATGGACGCGGCAACCGCCTCAGGTACATCTACTCGACCGACTCAGGACGAACATTCCTACTACGATACTTCAAGGAACAGGCATGGTGAATACATAAAATGATTTGGTTTACTAATATAAATTGGGTTTGTTCGTCCCAGAATACTGGACACCTATTTTATGTTTCACAATTTAATAAAAAAGTGCATAGGAACTCTGAATGCTTACACCAAAGTTCCGGAGTTTGTAACTTCTAGTCACAAGTTTCACGCGAAACTTCAATGCACTGTAACGTTTTGATTTTTTGCAAGAAAATATAAAAAATAGGGCTACCCATTTTTCGAGTAATCTAAATAAACTGCATTAAAATCTGGTTAGTAGATCACAAGTTTAAGCAAACATGCAGCAGAAGGGACTTAATTTTCATATTAAACAAAGTAAAGATTTTCTTGATCGTGCCTTATACAAACTAATAGCAAAGCAACTTGTAACAAAGCTTATAATCGCAGGCGCTGCAAAATGCTACAAAACAAACACAAACCCTAAACAAACTGTCCCACATGCCTGACCCGCAGATTCTTACTGTGCAGGCTCCCATAGCAAAGAAATTTGGTAACATTTACGCACGTGATACAGAAAATGCTTCTAGCTTTATTGTGAGCCCTTAAACACCTTCAATTTGTTAGCATTAAAGTTCAAATGTGTTAAAAGCACGCACCTGATATCTCCACCATTCCAGCGTTAGAACGTTATAGGTCATTCGCCGGCATTCAACTTCGTGTAATTAAATTTAAAAGGTACACGTTAAAATCCAATTCATTTTAATTAAAAACAGAGTGAGTGAGCTCTAGTATCTAGCTCTAGCCAAGTACTAATGTTTTGAGTAATCAGTCAAGATGCGTTTGCGAATGTATGTGGCCGTCCAAAGTTGGTGGAGGGCATCGCTGCGGTCAGCGGCTGAGTGATGGACACCGCTGGCGGCCTGACTGCGCGTGATGACTCGCAACTATCGTGTTACGCGATGACGCCGCTCTGGCTGACAGATGATTTTGGAGTGCTGATTGCTCGCCGGAGCCCTCGGTCACCGCTTATCCCATTGAACGATAATATTAAAGTTTTCACAATTTTCAGGTTTTGTGATGAGTGTTTTCAGTAATTATTTTAAGGGTTCTTGAGCGTGAGTGTAACATTAAATTAAAGCGATGTTGCAGAAGTAAACTGCTTCTTAGAGTTTAAGCTAGAATAAGAATTAATAACAATTATGTTAATGCATGTAATTCACTTAAATACCAAAACAGTGTGTTCGCATCAACAAAAGACTAATGCTCCCTCCTGATTTAGATAGGGTACGTTAACAGGTTGCTAAGTACTTGAGTATTGAACTGAGTTTAATCCGTGTGAAAATCAGTAAATCAATTAACGGAGGTAAGCCCGCGAAAACCGTGTAACGCGATTCGATGTATCTTGCTAGTACGTACGTCTAGGAAACAATGAACATGTGCGCAGAACCTTTTTTGAGCGCAATCATGAAATTCAAGGCGAACATAACCCGATGCAGTTACCAATTAAACCGTAGCGGAGGACAGCGGCTCGGGGGCGCGTAAACTGTTAATTACAGGGATGAACTCCATAAAACGCCGAGTACACCTACCTTATGCTCTCAAACGCTTTCATGTTACGCGATAATCAACTTTGTGTGGAGCGTGCTAGAGCACTTTAATTCTCCCGTAGTTAGGGTAACGCACGTACTCCCGGTAACTTTGTTTTACGTTAGTGATAAAATGCGGAATAAATATTTTCACTTTGCAGGGTTTACGCCCGGCCATGTTGCTCAAGCTCAGCTCGTAAATATGACAGTAATTTTGACGCCCTTTAGAATTCTTCAAACGATCTTCGAGTCACCCCTTTCATTGAACTTTTACGCGCCCGAAGGTATTAAATGTACTTTAGGTTTCCACACTTAATGTCAACGACTGTAACTCGCCAGGGACCGCGCAAACAACGCGAATACTTGAACCAAGTTATATCAAAGCGAGCAACATAAAACAAAGGTAGAAAAATCTCATAAAAGTAATTTCAATCTTTCTTTACTGCATGTCAAGTATTGCCGGGCTTTCAATACATCGGTTCCAATATTTGTTATTGACATACAATTTTATGATGTCACTAGCTTCTGCACACAGCGTTTTCCAGCGCGCAAATACTTTGAGCTAGCTCCGTTGGTCGCTTTGGAAATGTCGGGACAGGGCTTTTAATCACTTGCTTCTCACCAAAATAGCTTTATTTTAAACTCGGAAATACCTCTTAAGCATCAAGAGTTTAAATGTAAAGCGATAAGGGTACAATGGGACAAAATACTGGCGTGATAATGAACAAAAACAATTGCTTACCTAATAGCTAATTGAATAAAAGCAATCCATCGTGTCTGTCCCTTCCGCCTCCCCAAAGGGTAACGGAGGGGAGAGGGGGAGGAGACTAATTAACTTAAGTTTAACTTATCCCGGCCAAGCAGTCGATATCAAGCTCGATACGGAATTTCAAGGTAGCTTTTAAAGCTTTAGCTACCTTGAAGTTTCATATCAGTTAACTGATAAACCTAAGTTAATTATATTAACAGCATTTACGCCCTAGAGATTATAGATTGACGATTGAAATAATTAATGTGTGTAAAACAATCTCGTAAACAAAGGTTATGTGCTTATTCTAATAAATGGCTTCGAGGGAACTTAACCCAACTTTATATCGTTTACCCTTTACAAGTGCCCATACAGGGGATAGGGAGAGCCTTTGAAGTATCAGTAACGTAAACTGGGAAACTGAATCTTGCCCAAACAAACGTTGAGGTTTCCAGCTGATCTCTCAATTATTCCCTAGAGCAGGGACACTGCAGGGAACACTCCTGCCTAATCAGGCCGGTAGAGAACCGGCGTGTTACTCACAATTAGCGGGGAACGATGGAAGCACTGACTGCTTAATTGGCGACGAGCTGACATCGCCAAATATAACGCGAAACTAGCCGATTTTGGAGTGCGCAGCTCTTGCATTTGTTGCTAAAATTGCCACCAACAACTGATACAAAAAGGAGTTGGGCAGGTTAAGGCCGAGTTAGGCAGGGGGATACACAATACACTCCTATGCGAGATGTCATTGCAGATTTTTAGATTAGATTAGTCATGCATGATTCTAACTATGAGAGATATTTTATGTACTTATGCTAAGATACGTTTTAAGATTTTTGTAGTGCCCAAACAGGGTCCATGTTCTGTTCCCACATATTTAATAAGACCTTAATGGTACAACATGGTTGCAAATAATTTATAATCTCGGTTCCCCCACCAATATTATAATTAGCCACCAACAGCATAAAGTACTTAATTAATAAATCGTAGACGTAAATTTAGAAGAATAACCGAGTCGGTTGTCTTACAAACAAGGCGTTTTGCAGAGATGTGATGTAAATATTGTTTTTGTGGTAACGCATCTGGCGCGCGGCGCAAAAAGTAGGCGCGTCATTGCCGACGCTGTTTCGGGTAATTGCTAACCAAACATTTAGAATTACGAGATTGTAACTAACTTGTATTGTTGTATAAAAAAGGAAACTACAAGGTAATTCGCAAAAACTTCAGAAATAAGGTGTTTTTTTTTTAACTAAGCTATTTGCTCTAACCTAAGAATTTTCTGTTTGCAAGGCCAAGGCAAAACAGGCTAGACGGTAGTTACGTAAGGTCCTAATTCAGAAACCTTAAACCCAGTCTGTAGTTGTATTTGGGTAACCGAGACCCGCCCACCGTCTCTAACATACAATAAAGTAGGCACCTAGCACCTACATACACAACGCAGGGAGTGGTTTAAATGAACTCGTTAATGGAAGTTTCAACTGTTTCAACTGGCAGTAATTTGATAACGGCGACAATCTTACAGCTTATGGCGTGTTTTGTCGCTCGGCGCTCGCGGGGCCTTCGCGCCACGTAATGTACCAGAGATATTTGATATTTAGTACAAATTATACATTAAATTCAAATATCAAGTTAAACTATCAGAACGATACAAGACACTTAAGTTATATTATTTTTTGCGGACTACTCTGAAGAGTTTCTAACTGAAAACCCCACAAAGTTTCAGGTGTAGATGTTAGCTGATGATTGATAAATAACATAGATTCTATATTATTGTAAATACATAGGTTCAGTCAAAACACACACATCCTTGACCCAGAAATGATAGATCACACAGAATCTGGTCCTAAGCGGTGGAAATCTAACCCTTCTGTGTTACGATCAGCTTTGTTTGAAGACAGAAACAAATTTCAGCTCCGACATTCCTATTACCTCACTTGAGTATTCACCCTCTCGGAAACCTTATTAACCAAAACCTGAAACAATCTAATATCACGTAACTACAAACATAATTCAGTAAATTGACATCAATGGAGGTGTCGTGCGGCAGGTGAGAGCCTGCGAACTAAATGAGGGCGCATTCAACCGAACGTCTGGAATACGACGCCCCGTGCGATTCATTACCGGCACAATACCGTAACGAACTTGTATATAACTCAGTTTACGCCTTATTCCGAATCAAGTGCTGCAGCAGCAAAGACAAAGACCTACCGAATACCTGAAACGGCAATTGCAGTAACGAACAATGTTTTAAATATCTCCGTACGTTTTCTACTCCTTTGCCAATTTCAACGGAGTCCATAAAATACAAAGTTGACTTTGCTCTGAATATAATATCACAGGCGGAGCCGGAAATATGTAAATGCTTGTGTAAAATTATCATTTTATCCCTTACTCGGGACCGCAGCGGGATTACTTATTCCATGTTATTGTGACCTTATTTATTCAAAGGTAAAATTGTATGCCCTTGTGTTTTCTCGTGCGATTTCAGACAGTTTATTTTTATTTGCATTTTGTTGGATACAGGGAGGTTAACTAGGAATTTGACGTGTACACGTGTAGGGGTTTTCTTTCGCATTTGAAACATTAAATGTGTTTTTGTTGGATTGATATATCGATAAGTATTTATATAAGTGCACGTGGAAATTATATAAACAAACGAATTGAGAACCTCCTCCTTTTTTGAAGTCGGTTAAAAAAGCCCAGAAAGCGCTATAAGTCCACGGTGCTTACTGTTATCATCAAACATATTTAAAAATACTTCACACTACCTAACCACCCTACGTCATTCTAACTAGTGAACATAGTGTTTTTTCTTAGTATCTAGGTACACATCTAATTTCTCCCCAAAATACAATACATTTTTTATTGTTAAACATAAAGTTTCAGTGTATATTTATTTACCCATCGAGGTGTCCCCTCCCTAATCGTTTGATCCTCCGGAAATCCGAAAGCGCAGTACCGGCGGATCACTGGACGCCAAATTGGAACAGTTATTTAGGGATATCCGATGTCGCCGACATTTTAATGAGCCTATTATATATTTTATTTACAGATATATTTGTAACAGACATTTTTCTATGTTTTATGGGTTTTGAAGTGAGATAGATTTATTGCTTCGTTAACGGTTAGCAGTATTATTATGTAAATCTTTGATATGTTGTGTTAGGAAAGGAACAAACCGTAGATCGAAATAGAGATATTTAAAGAAAGACCTCACAGCAACAAATAATTAGAAATGAGAGGAACTTACTATTAATAAAGGGTAACCATAATTTTATTTGATGATTTTCGAGTTACAATATAGGAAATATTGTAGTGAAGGTGAATACATAAAAGTGTACAGTCAGTGAACAGACGCAGATGTTCAGAAGTCAGCAATTGCACAGCATTTATTAGAGTCTGGTTCCAACCACTGAATAGAATTACATAGCCCGCAAGTAATCTCGATGGAGCGGCATTACCTAGATTGTACCTAGATTGGTTCAGGGACCTATTGAGATTACTTTATCAGTAATATTGTTAAAAACACTGATAATTTAAATAAATATATTGAGAGGAACTTGTTCCAAAACTAAGACATTATACACGCTACATTTTCTAATAATTCACGAAAACCGCTTGGTGTATATTTGCATAATACTTTCCCTTCTAGTGTACAGTCCACGCTGACCTGTCAATACCTTATTTCATGAAAGCTATTGGCAGAGCAGGACTCTCTGCAACCCGGGGACCACGACGGAGTTCCCCTCTCCACGCAATGAGACAACCCAGCAGGGATTAGCGGAAAAAACGTCGAGAACAATTTGCCAAAAACAAATGTGCGAGTACAATACGCCGATTAATAATCAAATAATAATAGCGGTGCAAGCTCCCAGCTGGGACGATACAACCAGGACCTAAGCCCAGTCAGAAATACGATGACTTGCTAATATTCATTTAATAAATCTTTACATTCACACATTGGCAGCATAAAACATTCTAGCACTTACGTTGTAACTATTTCTGCGTATTTGTCAGACTATGTGATCAAAGTTTAAATGATTTGAAGTTTTCTGGTCAAACAAGTTAAAGCCACGATACTTTATAGACGGGTGACGATCGATAGGTACAATCTCGAATGGAGTCTTCGCACGAGTTGTATTATATGATATGTATGAGATGGGTTATACACCGAGCATTCCGGGTAATTGAAAAAATTTTATACTTTTCGTCATTAAAACATATTATCATGTATAAAAAAAGTACAAAAAGGAAAATTCGATACAAATCAGTCTGGAGTCACCCATCCAAGTAATGACCGAGCACAACGTTGCTTAACTTTATAAAATAACGTTTGTTGTATGGGCCTTCCGTTATTCTGATTGTATTTGTTATTTAGAGAAAAATGAACCTTATCAATAACCCTTTCAATCTGCATCATAAAATACAGCACATTATTTTTTGTCACATTTGACCGGTTCGATTGGAGTTCGATTTTTCATAAATCCTTAAATGCAGTATTTATTGGTTTTAAAAACAAAGGAAAGTCACACAAAATGTGCTATTTACAATATTTAAGGTAGTTGTGGCATTCGATTTTTCCACCCTGTATTTATTATATGATTTTGTTTGTTCAAAATCAAAATTTTAGCTCTCTATCTATCACGGTTCTTAATATACCGACAGTAAGACACAAACAGACAGACGTCGAGGTCTAATAGGGGTCCCGTTTTACTCTTTGGGTACGGAACCCTAATAAAAACAGCGCAATGTTTATAACTCGGCCTGGGCTCAAGCAAACCTCAACCCCAGTATACCTTTGACATTGTCTGGAACTTTCTCAACACAATCAACTAGGTTATTTTAAATAGAACCATTGTCAGTATTTAATATTTGAAATCTGTTTTATAGCCCACGGGGTGGTTTCGTTTGTGGTCGGGTAACCTACTTTTCAGGTAAACTACCCAATAACATAGTTCTCATTAAAATACGTGTAATTCTAGCTCACTAGAATATTGTATACTTTATTAGAATAATTTTACTTTAGAATATAACCTACCTACTCAAAACTTTTAGAACTTCATTATGAGGTTCTAAAAGTAGAATCATTATAAGAAGAAAGGAGAGAACTGAATTTTAGTAGCATTCACTTTTAGAATAACTACAAATAAAATTATTCAGCGAGTTGAATTACAAAAGGTGAAAAATTCAATGATACCACAATGTGTCGGGCTTAGAGCGCCAACAATGGAGAGCCCAGCGGAGGCCGGGGCTCTCGGCCGCGCCTGCAGGCGGCACATCTCCATTTTCACTTAATTTTGATTGGATATCTCAGACGGTTTAATGGAAGCTTCATTTTATATTCATGGGCATCGTGGGGCGACTGACCGAACTAAAAGCTAGAATTTAACTATTTATGTTCCCTGCTTTGACAGTTATCTTATTAAGCTCGATCTCCTAATAAGCTGAACAGATTTTATCTGAATTAATAAAACATAAGACTTCCGCTGACACTTTTCAATTCATATATATGGGGCCTATTTTATCATCCCCAAGCAAAATTTAAGACAATGGTTTAATATAGAGCTATAAGGCTCTTTCATAAGTGACAAAGTGAGAGAGCTCTTGTCATATTGCTTAGTTTACTCGGAGTTAGTGAAACAAGCCATTATTATAATAATTCTATGGGAAAATCCATAGCATCTACATGTACCGTTCTTTATCAAGCCACGAAACTTATCTGCGAATAAACTCGCGAACAAAAGTTATACAATAAATTTGAAAATATTCGATGTATCATTATTAAGAATGGTTTCGGAAATTCCCCAGCCACGGGAAACCGGGTCAAGATTATAACAATATTTCCATTTCGATTAGGAACAGTATCGCTGAAGTCCATTAAAACTAGCGCAATATCCGTATAGGTATCTGGATATAATCCAAACGCCCTTCTCCGGGGAAATTCCTCCAGGAAGAAACAGTGCGTACGGCGGTAGTCTTCACTCGCTATTCGGTTTCACTTGCCACCAATCATATTTTCCACTTCCCCTTTTAAACAAAAAAGAAACTTATGATACAGTTTCTCCAGGGAAAGCACAGTTTAAACTGTTGCGTTCCATAATGAAGACAGAGCGTCTTTAATCCTGGTGTAGTAGCGGGCCGAAGCCTTCGGCCTGGCAAATTGAACACAGCACTAGCCCTGCCTAAGAGCAGCAGATATTAAACCCGACTGCCCGCAGTATTTACTCGCGCACTGCAAAGTGCACTCGCTTTTAGACAGATGGGCTGCTCAGCTGATGCAAGTAAATTCAGCCCCTGCATTTCATGCAAAGTTTACAATGTTTATTTTCCTGCAAGTATTATTTTGTACCAAGGATACAAGTTTAAAATGATTGTTCTGGAGTTTGCAGAGGTCAGCGGATATCTACTTAGCTTATTTATTACAGTTTGCGCAGTTCAAATCTACCGGGATTTAAGCGGATCCCAATTTAATATGTTTCTTTCAAGGCTGGTCGTTTTGGCAGCGGTTCATAATCTTCGAGAGCCTTGCTCTAGTTGTTAGAATCAGGTTTTGTTCAGTTCAGGGCCGGGACCAGACGTGGTAGGACGAGGGTGCAGGAGTAGGAACTGGGAAAGATGGTATTCATTAGGTATGGAATGGGTCATACTAACTCTGCTTGTTCAAACTCGGCGTTTCTTAATGGTGGTCGTTAACACGTACCTGTAAAGAGAAAAATTGCTTGTTAGTTTCAGCAAAATAATAGAAATGCTCGAGCTCCAAGTCAAAATATAACGGTTATAATTTGTCAAATGAATATTCCCTTCAGAGCATCTTTGTTATTAATTAGCCGATAGAAAAACAAGTCGTCTATATCTCGTGCCCCATGTTAAAATTAGCAAAACAATAAATACAAACAACAGAGCTTACAAATCACAAATTGCCAAATCTTTTGTTCATAATAAACAAGGTCCGTCAAAAAACGCCATAATACAGAGAACAAAGGAAATATTTAGAAGGACATCTGAAATCCCGCTCATCTTGTTTATAGCATTTTTTAAAGAAAATCAGAGCTCAGATAACGCAATTACTTTGACGGTAAACAAATTGGTCCAATTTATTCGAGAAAAATCTTGATACAAATCAAATTAATGCTAGCACAGTTTTCTTGCTTGTGAATTAGTAGCCTGGGGGAGAAAACTGAAATATAACAGAATGAGGAAGATGTAAATCAAATTTTATTCCCCTTTTTCAGCCCTAACTAAAACTTTATGCAATAATAAGACTAACTGTGAAAAAATTGTGTTGATATCTCAAAAATTGAATTATTTATAAGCAAATCAATATGGGAACGCGCGAAAACTGATTGCGCCCGTCGAGTAATGGCTGTGACGTCACGTCGCCGGTTGCGTTGTTGTCGCCGACGAACGGCGCGGGCGGTTGCTTAGCTCTGTAAACTTACTTTTGTTCATTTCGATACATTTGTAATTTTTTTATGAATGGTATACCAACCAACCACCCTACATGGAACCAGGATTTTCACGTGGACAACCAAATAATCTTCCGAAAGTCGATTTACTTATGGCTGCGGATTATTTCACAAACCATGCTAAGTATTATTATTGCAGAAATCCAAGGGCAAAAACTTGCAAGGTAAGCAAATATACCTACATATAACGAGATATTAATCTAAGTATTTACCTCTGCATTACGTTATTTGTAGGAGGTAGGTTAATAATATTATAAAAGTGAGAAGGGATCTAGGTAAACTAGGTACCTACCTACCTAAGGGCCTTTATTTCATTTGAGACCAAATGGTACTTATTTCTTAAGTAATTACTTTGCTATTCGTAAGTATCGTTACAAGTTTTGGTTTTATAATAATAATGGAGTGATAGGACTTATGGCAATCGTTAAGTATAAGTTTTGGTTTTATAATAATGGAGTGATAGGACTTATGGCAATGAAATACACGTAAGTACGAGTAGGACTTATCAAAAAACCTGGTTTAGTCTAGGATAAGGTTACGTGTATATTGATATTTTATGCGTAGGCACAGTCATAGTTTAGTCAGTGTCAGTTCCTACTAGTCTTTTAGTGCTGTCAGATTGCTGTGGGTTATTGATAAAAAATAATACCCATAATAAATCGAGGGCTCTATATCTCTGAATGAAGTTACGAATAAAATTTAAAATGGAATGTGAAGGTTGTGCAGTAAGCAAAGGAGGATGCAAACATACAATGGCGTTGGTTAGGTGTTTACATAGACGTAGTAAGGTGCCCGCTTGTACAGAAGTAGCGTGTTCCTTGGATGAAACCTTCTTTCGTCCAACCGCAGATGTAGATAAAAATATAAATTAAGTAGATTTAAACTGAAAAGTGCCATAATTTTCGATTTTTTAAATTTCTATTATTCTTGAAAAAAGTTGATTATATAAGCACGTTATTTTATTGCTAAATCACATAACTTTAATATTAAATCAGTTTAAAAGCGATCTTATATCAAAATCCCAAAAAAAGAAGCCTGTGAGACTCCACGTCCACAGCGTAGTGTTATGAAAAAATGACGTCCATACCTACTTAAAGGTTAATTAATTTTTGACATACTCTATAAACTAAACATTTATTAATGTAAAAAAATATATAGGTAGGTATTCCATATTTAGGTACTCGCATTAAAATGATCTTCATCAACAATGTGGACTGGTTTTTGCAGAACACTTTCCCCCTTCTCATCAGTTTACAACACTTATTTCTCAGCTTTTTGTCGTTGGGCACATCATAAAAGTATTTTTCTGGAGTGCTAACCGTTGTATTCGTACATAAGGGTACTATACAATATCTGCATGGTATTTTTTTCTCCATAATTCCAAAAATATCAATGAAATCTCAAAATTACTGCACGATTTGTTAGCGCGCGGCGGACATTACCGGCGATGTGACGTCACGCGCTGAGCGGTCGAGTTCGCGCGGATTTTAATAACATCCAACTTTGAATATTCATAGAAAATTCAGTTTTTAAGATATCAAAAAAATTCTTTCACTTATATTTTTGAGATTTTATTTTTGATTTTTTTACATTATAAAATAATCACACTCATCTAGCTCATTGTGTTCAGAACAGGGTTGTTGCGAAGCAGCGAGCACGCGGTGTCGCCGTCTCGTGTGCCTCAAAGCACAGCCCGTGTTTAGGCTCTTAGTACAATGAACATGGTCAAAGCGACGGATGACGTCAGCGCGGCCGGTTCGTGCGTGTTCATGCCATTAAGGGAAGGCTTCGCATTCAGTTGCGAAACGACCTATTGTTGTTGTTATAGCGTTTTGGATTTCTCTGCCTAGAGTTTCGATACATAGCTCTTGACTTGAATTAAAGAGGGAATTCGTTGCAGTGCATTTGTGTCAGCTAAGCGGCGAGCTCCCGTCTGGAAGGCGGCTCACGTCGCATGCTAATGCCGACAACAGCCGGAATGCAGCCTGGGATCTCCGCCACGTGCAGCTCGCTGCCGCCACGTGACGCGGGTAACAAGCACAGTCTTCAATCATCGTTATATGACAACCGACACTCGGAATTGAGTTATAGTCAGTGAAATTGATGATCTAGACTGTTTTAATAAACTGCGTAATACCGTGAGAAACACATTTGTAATTTTATTTAAACAATTTGCAGGTTACTAGAACGCATGCGATAGACATAATGTGTCATATTATAAATGCATGTAGAACGTATTTTCGGAAAGACGTTCTAGCAGTAAATATTTAGCTACATATAAAACAGTTGTGCTGATAGCTATATTATGAAAATGAAATAAAATAAATCTGGGTCATCTCAATAGCCAGCTGCGACAGCATGTTTTAAGCGCGGTAATGGCCCGTCTTTTGTGTCGCGATGGAACTTTAGTTTTCCACACGACTTCTTCTGATAAAAACAGCGAACACAGCCGGAACGATTTATAGCTCCAAGTGTAAGCTTTGCTCGCTTACACAATATATATTCGGATATGCTTTTTGTAATTATTACTCATTAATATTAACTACCAAGTATAAACGGATGAATATTATTCCCATAAAGACTGCTTAAAGTACGCTCTACCTTAATCTAGCACATAAAACAAAGTCTTTTATAAATATTCATGAATCGAAAATTGCTCTGGCAACTCTGAGCCTTGAGTCACAGTTCGACGCCACGTTCATTTAATAATTAAAACGACTATAAAGTTGCTGCCACAAAACATGTCGAGAAGAATAGAAACAATGAGGTATCCGAATCAGGCCGCCTACACCCACCGCTTTGATCAATCGCCGGGTCAGTAGACTCCAACAAAATAAATGAAAAACGCTTTTAGTGGGTTGGACGCGGACAAATCGGCTAGCAGCCTGCCGCATTGCCGCTCGAGACAGGCTGACGTCACGTCGGAAGCAATCGGTCATGGCCGAGGGGTGCCGCCTCCAATGTCACCGGCAGGTACAAACCAAACTTCAGCATTAAACGACGATTTAGAAGGTTCACACCTTCTTCAAACTGCCAGGAAAAGGGATGGAAGGTCAAGAAAGGTCGACCATTGTCGTGGGACGCCTTGAAAGCCCAAATATTACGGAAGCCTTACTTAGATTAGAGGGCAATGCAATGTGATGATGGTTTAATCCACTGACAGGTGGGTTGAGGGAGCGGACTGACGAGCTCAGCGCTCGGCTAGGTCCATTGCAGTTGGATTACGTCGACTTTGGTTCTCGCTGTCGGACGCAGGCTTCGATTGCAGCTATACACTGGAGAAAACTTGGACGAGGTACCGAGAACTCATGTACTTTATACAGTAAGACGATGTAGCGTGTTAGCCAACAAATTATTTGTTGGCTAACACGCTACATCGTCTAGGCTTTATTTATAATAGTGTATACTGACAATAAAAAAACACATAATAAATAAATACATAATGGGGCTCCGATACAACAAACGTGATTTTTATAAGGTTAAGCCACGTTGCGCGCGGGCAGTATTTGAAGGGAGGCCGCTCTGAATGAATCTTTCTGCATTTTAATCGCGACACAGTTTTATACTTCTGTGGCAATCAACGTATCTCAAGTTATAGATCTAAGAACTTGTGGTTTGTAAATTAATAAATAAATAAAATAAACTTTTTTTCATTGTTAATAGTATATAAACTGTACACGGCACCCTATGTGCAGTGGTGTTATTAAAGTTTAAATTTATGCATGTTTAAGTTCAGGATTTACAATGTTTCTTACCTGTATGAGACGCAAAAAGATTTTATGTAATATTGGAGGTACCAACTAAAAAAAACTCAAAAGTTTTTAAATGCGGTGTTTTTTGTGTATTTAACTAATAACCATATAAAATAATACTATAGCAAAATACAATTTGAGCCGCAAACAGCCCGCAAACCTACGCCGCGTCGCTGCGCTGGTTAGCGAGTTGCCGAGCACCAAGCAAACGCACCCCGCTGCAACATGCACGCAGAACTGAGCACTGCAAGTCTGCATTAGAAGGCGTACACCAATTCACGGCAACTCCGAGATTCCCAACTTGCCCAACTTCGGCAAATTTCCGTAATTATTTCATCAATCAGTCCCGCAGGTAGGAGGTCTGATGAATTAATCACCGTCTCCTGCGACCCTCATGCATATTGAACGTACTGACACACGAAACGTACACAAGATTCGCTTTTAATGAAGTCCCTCCTCGTTTGAGCTTTGTCAGGGTATTGGCGGATCAACAAAGAGAAATCACAGACTTGTTTGATCTTCAGGTGTTAAGTACCTGAGAAAACTAAGGCTTTGTGTTTCATAAATAAAATCAGGTTCGCCTTAATTTCTTTTAAAAATATGCTTGAAATGCTGCTTTGATCTTTGGAGTACAATTATTTAGATATGGTTAATACAGATGTTCAATTAGTAAGGGAAGGTATGGGCGGAGTGGCGCAGAGCTCATCTCGTCACCGAGTCCGGGGCGAGGCGGGACCGGCCTGGGGTCTGTAATGTAGGTAGTTTAGTATTGAAGTAGTAATAAGTAGGTAGTTTAAGATAAATTTAGTCTTGCAATAAATCGTGAATAGAACAGCTGTGTTTTACTGTCAGGACAATTCCCGTGCCTTCCTGGATATCCCGATATTTCTCAGTGGCGACGAGATCGATTACCAACGCGTGTGTAGCAAGAAATTCGTACGGGTTGCAGTGCGATCGGTGATTTATCGATATTTCGGTGAAATATTGTGCGGTTGCGCCGTTGAGTGTCAAGATGGCGGTCGGTAAGATCGGATCGTTTGACCTTCACAAAGACAATTGGGACACGTACGTGGATCGCTTGGATCAATATTTCATAGCGAACTCGGTGCTCAGTGATGTTAAAGTGGCAATTCTGATAACGGTTATTGGTAATGAGGCTTACGAACTGATGGGAAATTTGTGCACGCCTGATAAACCTGCGACTAAATCGTACACGGAGTTGGTGGCACTTATGAGAGGACATTTGAATCCCAAGCCTAGTTTACTCGCCGAAAGGTTTAAGTTCAGACAGCGTACTCAAAGACATGGTGAAAGTGTGGCTACTTACATAGCGGAACTCAAAAAGTTAAGCCGGGATTGTCGGTTCACGGGCGACAGCTTAAAAGAGAATTTGCGAGATCAATTTGTGTGCGGCCTAGTAAATGACAACATGCGACAGAAGTTGTTTACTGAGGACGACAACATAACGCTCGAGCGAGCGTACAAGTTGGCGGTGTCCATGGAGGCGGCGGAGACCAACGCGGCGCTGGTGGAGGATGGCGCCAGGAGCAGGATGGAGAGTAGTGCCGCGCACATCAGCACTACGCGGGTGCACCGTTTCGGTGTAGCTGGCGGACAGCGGACGACGAGCGGCGGACAGCGGGCGGCGAGCGGCGGACAGTGGACGGCGAGCGGCGGCGGGGCCGGCCGGGCGGCGAGCGCCGGCGGCGGCGGCTATCAGCTGGCTCGAGGCGCGGCGGCTGGCGCCAGGCACCAGTATGCTGGGCGGCCTGTGACGGAGCGGAGCCTC
Organism: Gymnoscelis rufifasciata; assembly: GCA_929108375.1. Classification (NCBI taxonomy): domain Eukaryota; kingdom Metazoa; phylum Arthropoda; class Insecta; order Lepidoptera; family Geometridae; genus Gymnoscelis; species Gymnoscelis rufifasciata. The sequence continues at coordinate 10,276,169 of OV815327.1, forward strand.
ACAAATGCGGGGCCCGAGTGTAAAGTTTGTGGTGGCCGGCACGATGCGGGAGCTTGTAAATTCAAGTTATATGTGTGTCGCATGTGTAACCAGGAGGGGCACTTGAAGAGGGTGTGCCCTCGATTGTGGAAGACCAGCGCTCTGCATACCATGGAAAATGCGGAGCGGGAGGAAAGCTTCAGGGAGGAGGATACGGACAGCGACGAGGTGATTATTTACATAAATCGTTTATCTGTTGACCAGTGCAATCCAATTGTTATTCCCGTTAATGTTCAAGGGCGCAATATTAATATGGAAGTTGATACGGGAAGCGCTATTTCATGTATAAGTTATCAACTGTATAATACACTGTTCCGAGAATTAACAATTAAACCGTGTAAGCTAGCTTTACGGTACTATACCGGGGAGTTGGTACGGCCCTTAGGGTTGATTACACCCATTGTTAAGTTTAAAGATAGAAAGAGGCAATTAGACTTATATATTATTAAAAACGGAAATACTTCATTGTTAGGTCGGCAATGGTTAGCGGAGATGAAGATTGTTATAACACCGGTAGAATATAACCCGGAAAGTAGGTTGGATTGTCATCAAGTTAATGTTGTAAATTTTAACGAAAGGGAATTTAGTTCCAGATTTTGTAAGGTGTTTGCGGAGGGCCTCGGGCGGTTCACGGGGGGCCCCGTGAGCATTTATCTGCGCTCGGACGCGCGGCCCGTGTTCCTGCGCGCGCGGCCGCTGGCGTACGCGCTGCGCGAGCCGGTGGAGCGCGCGCTGGAGCAGCTGGTGCGCGACGACATCCTCGAGCCCGTCGACCGCTCCGACTGGGCCACTCCGATCGTACCGGTAGTCAAGAAGGACGGCTCCATCCGAATTTGCGCTGATTTTAAGTCTACACTAAATAAGGTACTAGAAGTCGACCGTTACCCGTTACCTAAGGTAGAGGATCTGTTTGCCCGATTACATGGGGGGGATAGGTTCAGTAAGGTAGATTTATCGCAGGCGTATGCGCAATTTGAACTCGACGAAACCAAGAAGTATACAGTAATCAACACTCACAAAGGGCTTTTCATGTATAAGCGTTTAGTGTACGGATTAGCGTCTAGCCCGGGTATTTTTCAACGACGTCTCGAGCAGTTGTTCGCCGATCTGCCGCAGGTAGGTGTCTTCTTAGATGATATAATAATAACCGGGTTAGGGACGTCACAACACTTACAAAACTTATACAAAGTGTTCGAGCGTCTGGAGTCGAGCGGTCTCAAAGTTAGAAAGGACAAGTGTGTGTTTTTCGCGGAATCTCTTAATTATTTAGGTCATGTCATTAGTAAGGAGGGCGTGCACACTTGTCCTGATAAGGTCCAGGCGATCGCTAAGACACCGGCCCCTGAAAACGTGTCCGAATTAAGGGCTTTCATCGGCATGGTTATGTACTATGGGAAGTTTATTAGGAATGTTAGTACCATTTTATCACCTTTGTATAATTTACTGCGGACCGGGGTCAGGTTTGAGTGGAGCTCGGAGTGCGCGGCGGCCTTCGAGCGCGTGAAGCGCGCGCTGAGCACCAGCGAGGTGCTCGTGCACTACTCGCTGGACCTGCCGCTGGTGCTCACGGCGGACGCGAGCGCGCGCGGGCTCGGCGTAGTCATATCTCACCTCACGTCGGACGGGGAGCGGCCCGTAGCGTATGCGTCGCGAACTTTGACGGCCGCGGAACGGTCGTACGCGCAGATCGACAGGGAAGCGTTAGCTATTGTTTATGGGGTTAGAAAATTTCATCAGTATCTTTACGGGCGGAATTTTTTGTTAAGAACAGACCATAAGCCTTTGACCTACATATTCGGAAACAAAGTCGGTATTCCAGTTATGGCAGCATCGCGACTTCAGAGATGGGCTATTTTACTGTCAGGCTATAGATACGACATAGAATATGTGGCGTCGGCGAATAACTGCGCGGACGCCCTGTCGCGCCTGCCTCAGGCGGGGGATAGGCGAGAAGTGGGACTCAATAAAAACGAAATAACGTACCTAAACTTCGTAGAAAACTTTTTGCCGGTTACGAATGACGATGTGAGACAAGCTACGGCCCGTGACCCGGTCCTAAGCAAAGTATTGATGTATGTACAGTCGGGCTGGCCATCTCATTGTACAGATGACGAGCTAAAGGCTTATTTTATTAGGAAGCATGAGTTATATGTCGAAAGAAATTGTTTAATGTGGGGCTATAGGATCGTTGTGCCTTTATATTTACGGAATACTATTCTTAAACAATTACACACTAGCCACATGGGCATAGTCAAAACTAAGTCTCTGGGTCGTAGTTTCGTGTGGTGGCCCAACATTGACAGCGACATCGAAAGAACGTGTCAGCAGTGCGAGACCTGCGCGCTGGAGGCGCCGGCGCCTCCCCGCGCGGCGCCGCAGCCGTGGCCGTACTTAGCTCAGCCATGGTCTCGCTTACATATCGATTTCCTTGGTCCGTTCTTAGGTAAAACGTTTTTTGTTGTGGTAGATTCTACGACCAAATGGATCGAGGTAGTGGAAATGAACCAAACTAAAGCCATATCAGTGATAAGAGTACTGAGGACATTGTTCGCGCGTTTCGGTCTTCCTTTAGAAGTAGTTTCAGACCAAGGCCCTCCATTCACTAGTGTAGAACTTAGGGATTTTTTAACAGCAAATGGAATTAAGCAATCATTTTCACCAGTCTATCATCCGGCATCCAATGGAGCGGCGGAGAATGCTGTAAAGCTGTGTAAGCGAGCCATCAAGAAAGCCGTCAGGGACAAGGTAGATATAGAGGCCGCACTACAAACCTACCTATTAGCGTATAGAAACACCACTCATAGCACGACCGGTGATAGTCCAGCGATGTTGTTGCAGCGTCGTCCGCTACGTTCGCGGTGGGACTTGCTGCGCGGCGCGAGCGCCCAGCACGAGCACGTACAACGCGCGCAGGCGCGGCAGGCCGGCGCGGTAGGGACGGTTCCGATAGCGCACCGAACGGGTGACAACATATGGGCTAGGAATTACGGGGCGGGAGATAAGTGGGTCAAAGGCACAGTAGTTAGTACAGAAGGTTCGCGTCGGTACCTGATTAATAGCGGTGACGGTCGACATATAACTAGGCACGCAGATCAAATTCGGAGGAAGTCGCAGCGCTCTAGTCTTATATACCCGGAGGCCCCTTCGGAGTCGGAAGGCAGTGAGTCTGTCGCCGCGCAGTCGGCTCCGCGAATGATGGCGGTGGAAGATGTTACCAGTAAAATAGAAGGGGGAGGCACTGGAGGAAAGGAGACTGCCGGACCTACAGATGCGCCGCCCATTGTATCGCCACCGCCACCATCGCCGGCCCGCGAGGGACAGCTCCCCGAGGACCGTCCGACTAGGATTCGCAAAGTTCCAAAGAGATACGGCTTAGAGTTTGATTAGCAAATAGTTTAGTTTTAAGCTATTGTATAATTGTTTGTTTATTCTTTTTATAGTGTGTATATTTAGCAGGGAGGTGTAATGTAGGTAGTTTAGTATTGAAGTAGTAATAAGTAGGTAGTTTAAGATAAATTTAGTCTTGCAATAAATCGTGAATAGAACAGCTGTGTTTTACTGTCAGGACAATTCCCGTGCCTTCCTGGATATCCCGATATTTCTCAGTACCCAATTTGAATTTCATACTTTGATATTGGCGTAGGTCATTCGGGCGGAATCAGGGCTAGTTGTAACAATCCACAGCAGTGTGCGGCAGGCATTCTGGCAGGTTTAGTGGGGGACGAGCTGATGAACTTTCAGCGGGTTTAATTCTGCGTGAACTTCTGTATTCTGCGAAATAAGCATTTAAATTTACCTAATTTACCTATAGGTGTCATAGTTTTGTGTAGAATTAAAAGCCGTAGTAGAACTATAGCATTTGGTAGATTTGACTTACAATATTGATATATTAATAATTAAACAAATTGTTACTAGATTATGTGAATACTTTTCAAACATAAATAACTAACGCAGTATTTAAAAATATATGTAATTTTTATATGTCATTAAAAACTATATTTTTCATAATGCGTTGGTATGCCTGTGTGTGACGTCACACACAAGCCATTTTGGAGGCAAACGTTTTCGCGCACAATTAATATTAAAATATAAATCCATACTTATATTATAAATGCGAAAGTAACTTACTTTGCCTGTATGTTCCTTTTTCACACAAAAACTACTGAACAGATATTAGGTACACAGTTTCTTTTTGTTACTTTTTACCGCGGGAAAATGCACTATAAGGCGAGTAACACCGCGGGGCATGTATGGTTATAGTTATGTTATGTATGTTGTGGTAACTTGATAATGTAATACGTATGTATTACAAAAATGGTGTTCGGAAATAAGTCAAACCAAACCAGTAGAGCATTATGATAATCTGCGGCAGCAAATAGGTGAAGGTATTACTTTGCATTCGCCGGTTTTACGAGCGCATTATACAGTTCAAGGCAGTTTTAAACTGAATATAGAGCGGCTGTTGTCTTAGCGAGCCACTAACCGACTTTGCATGAGAATATCACGTCATATTTCAAGTGTTCCACCACGAACCACCCGTGTAGTTCTCGCACGAAATATGGGACTACTTCTAAATCTAATATGGGTTTTAATGCAGTTTATTGCGCGATAACGAAGCGGGGTTGGAGCGAACCACGAGGGAATTTCCTTAGCAAAGTTTAATAAGAGTTGCGTATCTATTTTAAAGCGACGGAGGTTGTAAAAGTTAACACCCAACGTTCTCGTCTCGCTGGGAACGGTGGCGTTTAAGTGGTCCTAGTAAAAGACCAGTACATCCTACGTAAATGTTACGAGAGCGCACATCTAACCTTCTAATCGTTCTAGTGTCGAATAAAAATTCGAGCTGTAGCAAACCGTATGTATTCGGTAATAAGTAACGGGTTCTCCATCTAGTATCGAGTAACAAATCGTTACTCACGAATACATTTACCAATGGATAGGTAATAAATGCTTTCACAAATAACGACATGATGCGACACCGCAACGACATACAGTATCTGTACGTGTCATCATCATCACCCTATTAATGTTCCCACTGCTGGGACACAGGGACTTCTCTCTTGACGAGAGAGATTAGGCCTTAATTCACCACGCTGGCCAAGTGCGGGTTGGTGAATGTCACATGTCCTTCACTACCACTACTTGTATCTGTACGTGTACGCAATACGATTATAATCGTTACTCGAACATAATGAAGTTTCAAAATTACGAATAAAATCATTTATTTGCAGTAAACATGAGTGTATGGTGGCAAGTTTAAAAAATGGGTTGTATGTGTAACAAAGTAACGAGTAACGTAACGATACGAAAGTAACGAGTACTAATGATATAGTAACGAACACATTCGGGTAGGTACGCTTTTTATCGTTACGTACTTATACACTCTAATAAAAATCAAACAAATAGACTTGTTTCATTTATTTTGCGAGTCATGAACATTATACATGGGTACGTCTTAAAGTTAGTCCTAACAATACATGTTTAGCACAGTACAGTCAACACCAAAATAAACTGTACATTTAGGGTCCCAAAATACAATTATTTAAGTCAAATTAACTGACTATTGTAGTTTACAAGGGTTAAATAACGTGCTGTAGGTAAGTGTTCACTTTTATATCGATCCTTGAAAAGTAAGTGGTATCTCATCTCATCGATCAGATAACTTTAAAAAAGTGATTATCTTTAATAAAACGTGTTAACAGGAAACTTCGGAGTACAAGTCAGTGTTCGGCATACATCAAGAATGTTCGTGAGACGAACGTGGGAACTCTTATGTCTGGCATAATTTGAGACATGGCCTTACTATTAGGTCCTTACATATGAAATTGGCGTTTTGTATGGGAGGAACAAAAAGTCGAATATTTTTTAATATAATATATTTAATTAATCAAAGTATGAACCATTATTTTCTATGCACTTTTGCCATCTTATAGGTAGTTCATTGATCCCTTTACTAAAAAAACCAGTCGGACGGGAATCAATAAAATCTTTGAAGGCGATTTGGACTGCCCCATCGGAGTTGAATTTTTTCCCTTGCAAGAAGTTATCCAAATTTCGAAAAAAATGGTAATCTGTTGGAGCAAGGTCCGGGGAGTACGGTGGATGTCTTAGACTTTCCAATTGAAGCTCTTCTAATTTAGTAGCCGTCTGTTGCGCAGTGTGTGGTCTAGCGTTGTCGTGAAGCAGCAGTGGCGTGGAGCGATTGACCAGCCTAGGTTGTTTAGCCGCTAGCTTTTCCATCATGGTTTGCAATTGCTGACAATAGACATCAGCCGTAATAGTCTGGCCAGATTTGAGAAAACTGTAATGAACAATACCGGCACTAGTCCACCAAACGCTTACAAGTAACTTTTTTGGGGTTAATTTTCGCTTGGGGCAGGATTTGGCTGGCTGGCCAGGATCCAACCATTGCGCTGAGCGCTTCCGATTATCGTAAAGAACCCATTTTTCATCACAGGTAATGATTCGGTTTAAAATACCTTCATTATTGTGCCGGTTTAGTAATGTAACGCAGCAGTCGACGCGCGTTTGCCGGTTTGCTTCAGTCAATTCGTGAGGTACCCACCTTTCAAGCTTTTTAATCTTCCCAATTTGCTTCAAGTGAATTAAAACAGTTTTATCACTAACACCGCAGCCTGCAGCTAACTCGGACGTGGTTTGCGATGGATCCGCTTCCACAATAGCCTTCAACTCTTCATTATCAACTTGAGTCTCAGGCCGTCCACGGGGCTTGTTCTGCAAGTCGAAATTTCCAGAACGAAAACGTTGGAACCAAAAACGAACTGTGTTTTCTTTTGCAACACGACCGCCATACACATCATTCACCCTTCGAGTTGTTTCCGCAGCACTAGTGCCACGGCGGAACTCGTACTCGTAAATAATGCGATATTTTAAGTTTTCCATTTTGTAAAATGAGTGACGCAAACAGAAAAAAACAGAAGAAAAAAAACAAATGAATGACGATCATCGAAGCACAAATACATGAGTCTATAGCTGTACAAATTTGAATTTGGAATTCCTTACCAAAGAGGAGAAATTTGTGATTAAAGTGGCCAGTACGAAAAACGCCAATTTCATATGTAAGGACCTAATATATTGTTTGTGGTTTATAGGCAAGTTTCATTCTGTTATTTCCGAAAATGCGACATTTTGTTGATCTTTTGTTCGTTCCTTGAAACATTAATTCGTCATTTACTTTATAATTTTGATTTCATTGTAACTTTTTAAATTGTTTTTTTTTTAATTAATAAAATTGAAAAGAAAATATGCATCGGTTGTCCAAAAACTGTGATATCATGGTATTTGTACAAGATACTCTATTATTTTAATAATTATAAATAGCACATGATTTGAATTGAAAACAAGTATTTGTTACATCTGGCACGTTACGCTAGTAGGTACCTAGATCTTTTCAAACTTTTTTTTTATCACTTACTGTTGAGGTTGACTGTACAAGTTATAGTAGCGCTGAGCCGCGCTGAGTGTACACTCGTCTTGACGAGGCTTGTTCCATACTCGCCTCCGCCCCTGAAGCTTGTGGAGCTTGGATTTACGTCCTACTTTTGCTTCTCCAAGGTTAACATGTGAGCTTCTGGACATGTTGCTTTAATATTAGGAAAGTTATTTCATACTCCTAAGGCCGATTGTTCAATAATCAGACTCCCAATTTCACCATTTTTGCTAGAATTTATTGAACCAAGTTCAACCATAGATAAATTTCAATTAATGTCATTTTGTCAAATGGCGGCATTGCGAGATAAGCCTGATTAAGGGCCGAGTCTTACAGTATTGTAATATCTACCTTTATGCAAGTATTATAAATGCATGTCACCCTACCATTTACATTTTCTTACTTCCATTGCTCAAATGATTTGCTTTAAATTTGGTAAATAGATCCAAGTAACCATTTAGAAAGCTTTGTGGCTATGTGCGAACTCAGAATCTGATGGGAAGGTTTTTTGTTCCTGTTATAAAAAATAGGTACATAGGGGTGATGATGTTCAAACTAATTATATCTGTCTACAGATTAATTCATTTATTTTAACATAAATTCAATTCATAACAATTGGAAAAGGAAAACCAAGAATATCCACCTCTAATTAACGAGAACTGCACGTACCATATTCAGCTTTAAGAAATGAATCAAAAAGTCCATTAATAATTGCTCAGCAAATGAAACTTGTTAGTAAACAAGCAATTAGGTTAGAGCTCGAATCGCTAATTGCTGAAGCTACACATCAAGCGTCACATCAGTTTGACATCGATACGAGTACGTCCCGACTAGCAATTTATATCTTAAAAATATGTACATATATAACCCGATTGCGCCTAAACTTTTTTGGAATCGTTTACAGTCTAAAAACCTAATAGGTGAGAATAGTTGTTACGCAACTATAAGTCGATATATCAATCCTTTATGGTCTATCGATTCGAAAAATGTTGAAAGAAAAATAAAAATAATTTTCAACACCTATTCAACATTAACATAGTTTGATGACTTACATTTATTTATTTTTACAAAATGGCGTCCAGTTGCCACCATATTGAATTTTCACTACCGATATGTCTCAGTGACACTCGCCGGACAAAGAGGAATCGATCGACATATGAATCCTAGAATTCGGCCCCGGCGTTTGGTCTGTATAGTGCTACATGCTACATATACATACATAGACTGATACACACATTAACACGTCGCACAGTCGGGTAAAAACGACATATCTTAGGTCGAATCCAAGTCATTTTCATTCGTGGATTGGTTTTGCATGATAACATCTCCCATTCATAGAGATTAGCACGTAACTGTTGTCTTCCACTGAACGTCTTCGGAGGGAAGCCCCGGCGAGAGTTCGCGGTTATCATGGTAATGACGCTCGAAGCGTGTTATCCCGCTTTTCAATTAGCGTTACGACATTGTTTCTGTTTGCGTTCCGCTTTATTAATCGCGAGCTTATCGCAACAGTGCTCAAAGCTTTACTGTAAAATGCGAGAAAGATACTGTCTGCTGTTGTTCTCAAGTTTTCTTGTAGCTTTTAGTTTAGTGTTGGAAAGGTCGCCACTCAGCAGTAACCCTGGCAACAGGGGCGGGTCAAGTGTGCCCCGCTGGCCACTGCGCTAACGAGGTGGCTTGACTTGCTTCCAAGACGCTGTAAGTGGTCTTATTCACGCTCTAATGTGCACATTAACCGACAAAATCACTGCAATACGGCGCACCATGTACCGAATGTACCGCGACGGCGGCCAAACGATGGTTTGTGAAAGAATATATATTTCCAGGCTAACATGGACACTTTGCCACGGAAATACGGAGGAAACTCGCAAACAAAATGTCCCAGTTAATTAAGAATTTAATGAATGCAAAAGACTTCCGTTAAATATATTCCGTTGGGAAAATGCTATAAACAAAATGCTTGACCTTTCTCTTGGAACATGATAACATTACTGACGGAATGGGCCGAGACGCGGAAGGCCCACACCTGGCGGGCCTCCATTCGCTCGAACATCCTCCAAATCTGATGAGAAGTTTAAATGTCAATTCTATTTTAAGCTCCCCGATTCATTAACTTTCCGGAACAAATATTTACTTGGAAAGCTGAGAGTTTTGGGATCAGTGTAATCTCTTCACTGTTAGGTACAAAAAAATTTTATATTGTTTGATTTACAAATCTTAGCTGTTGGATAGGACTATACTTAAGTTATCGTAAGCCGCATGCAATAACATCAAAACTAGAGAAAAGCTGATCAATTCCTTAGCTAAGCTCAAAGCTAGTTACGTAGTTCAGCAATGAGGAAGATGTAAATCAAATTTTATTGCCCTTTTTCAGCCCTAACTAAAACTTTAAGCAATAATAAGACTAACTGTGAAAAAATTTTGTTAATATCTCAAAAATTGAATGATTTATAAGCAAATCAATATGGGAACGCGCGAAAACTGATTGCGCCCGTCGAGTAATGGCTGTGACGTCACGTCGCCGGTTGTGTTGTCGCCGACGAACGGCGCCGGCGCGCGGGCGGTGCTTAGCTCTGTAAACTTACTTTTGTTCATTTCGATACATTTGTAATTTTTTATGAATGGTATACCAACCAACCCTACATGGAACCAGGATTTTCACGTGGACAATCAAATAATCTTCCGAAAGTCGATTTACTTATGGTTGCGGATTATTTCACAAACCATGCTAAGTATATTATTGCAGAAATCCAAGGGCAAAAACTTGCAAGGTAAGTGTAAATATACCTACATATAACGAGATATTAATCTAATTAATTACCTCTGCATTATGTTTGTCCTCAATGGAATGGAGTTAAACCACTTAAGCGATTATAATAAAATTCGCACACCATGTGCAGTTCGATCCAACTTGAGAGATAGGATGGTTTTTACGGTGAGATAAATTCGAATAATTTACGGGAAAATTTTATACCCGTGCGACGCTGGGGCGGGCCGCTAGTAATTGTCACAGTACAGTGTCAGTTCCTACTAGTCTATTAGTGCTGTCAGATTCCTGTGGGTTATAACTGTTGTGGTTGGGTTTCCTGTTGGTTCAAAAAAAATGTTTGTGCATATAGAAGCCTGTGAGACTCCACGTCCACAGCGTAGTGTTATGAAAAAATGACGTCCATACCTACTTAAAGGTTAATTAATTTTTGACATAGGTACTCTATAAACTAAACATTTATTAATGTAAAAAAATATATAGGTAGGTATTTCATATTTAGGTACTCGCATTAAAATGATCTTCATCAAAAATGTCGACTGGTGCAAAAGAACACTTTCCCCCCTCATCAGTTTACAACACTTATTTCTCAGCTTTTTGTCGTTGGGCACATCATAAAAGTATTTTAGGAGTGCTAACCGTTGTATTCGTACATAAGGGTACTATACAATATCTGTCTGGTATTTTTTTCTCCATAATTCCAAAAATATCAATGAAATCTCAAAATTACTGCACGATTTGTTAGCGCGCGGCGGACCTAACCGGCGATGTGACGTCACGCGCTGAGCGGTCGAGTTCGCGCGGATTTTAATAACATCCAACTTTGAATATTCATAGAAAATTCAGTTTTTAAGATATCAAAAAAATTCTTTCACTAATATTTTTGAGATTTTATTTTTGATTTTTATACATTATAAAATAATCACACTCATCTAGCTCATTAGCTCACAAACAGGGGGCGTAGATTTGAAACTGGCCGGTCAATCGACACACACGTGTGGGCGGGCTATCGCTTCGAGTCCACGAGCGGATTGGCTTAAAACTTAAGTTTATTTTGCGGATTTCACCATCTGATATCATACCATGATAAACGGGATAAATTTAACACGCTTCAATAAATATAATTCCATTAAGAGAAACAACCTCAGCTTTTAAAAAGCTTATTATTTCCCCGTGTACGTTTTTATGAAAGGGCAAATTAAAGCAGAATGAAGAATAATAAAATACAGAGAACGTTAAATCCTGGAGATTAACACGAGTTTCATTTAGTTGAAGTGGGGCTTAGCGCGATCTCGGTTACGGCTCCCGAGGACTGGCAGCTAGTCTAGTCCATTCAGGGATGCTGCGAGCGTTCATAAACTGAATCTGCAACTAGTTTGATCCCTGCCTGTTCCATAACTGCAGACAGATTTCATACTACTTTGAGATTGGAAACAGAATTTGGAGCGCTGCCACTAATATTATCTGTATTACCCAAATGTAAGCTCTACTTTCATGTAAGTGCTAACATCTTTTGCCAGAAAAAACATTATTTAAGAGAAGCATCAACAGAATGACATCACATAACCGTACGCGGCTCGTTTGGGCGAATTACACGTCTGGCGACAACTGCGAGTGAACTGATGACTCTTAATGTGCGTGGAATCAAACGATGATTTAATATGCTAGCGGCGTTCGAGGCTTTATCAAGGATATACAATAATGAGTCTTTATGAGATTGTATCACTAATTTCCTAAGGGATACGTGGCGAAATTAATATCAGATCATTCTTGAAACAGGATAGTCAACAGACCGTGTAATGATAATCTACCGAGGGATTACACTTGACGCTAGCAAAACCGGGGCAGATCGTACAGTCTACGTCAAAACTTTCTTTTAAAAATACAATCCAATTTTTTTAATCAATGCAATGTTATTATTTGCATTGATTAAAAAATACAAATTATCTACTTTTTTAATTTAGTTTTTGGCAACTCTAGGTAATTGCTGCAAATCAGTGGTCAGTGGCACATTAATCACTGAGCATTACCTTTTTGCCGCACTGAATCACACATGTAAGGACCTTGATTGTCTTTAGCTTTAACCTTAAGTTAGTTACTTGTAAGTTTGAGTGTATCTGTATAATAGTGTAAATAAATAAATAAATATTTCCGGACAATCCACACAACAACATCTAGACCCGTGGTAAGCTATAAGCTTGTGTTACGGGTACTAGACATCTGATATACTTAATATAATAGACATACATAGATAAATATTTTAGTGTAGTGTATAATAAGTAAATGTGTATGAATGTATGTGTGTTGAAGATGCAAATAAATTATTTTACTTACTTTTACTCAAACTTAGTTCTTTACTTCTAATAAACTTTAATAGACAGTACTCTTGACTATATAAATATAGACATAGACAACGTTTTAACAAATATTATTTTGGGACCCTATTTCATCAATTTCTTTTGCCATTGACTGTACATAATACAAGGTAATTGATGCACTTGCGAGACCTGCGCTGCGCTGCAGATAAGATACAAAATATCCGAAGTGAGATGGTAAAGTAATGCATGCAGGGTAGATAAATGACCCCGTCCCGGGTGCCGGTTTAATAACGCGAGTGCTTCCAGGAGCTGTTTCTAGCAGTCCCCGGAAATTGCAGTGCGGCGCCGCGGTCGCGTCGATACCGGTAGCTGGTAGCTGGTACACATCTCTGCTCTGTAGATAAGGACTTGGAACATTTACAGTTAGAACATTTTCAACGGCACGGAGTTATCGGAGGATCTTTCAAAGACTATCAACGCTTGAATAGAACGTCGAAAGGGATTAAGGAGCATTATTATTTCTGTTGAAAGTTCTACAGCATACTCCAACAGTGTAACTATTTTCCACCTGTGATTCTTCCGTGACGGGAAGTTCATTCAATTGAGTGAACATACTTGATTACTCCCCATTTTATCGTAGACAGATCCGCGTCTCATAAATCAGCGTCTTGACGGGCGGGACGCTGGCTAAAGCTGGTTTAAACCGGTTTAATCTGATTACCGATATTGTCGGGCACCGGCTGTCCCGGCGCGGGATTACCTCTTTAAACCGGCGGATCACAGCGGCGAACTGCGCTCGAGGGAAATTAGCCCCGACTACTGCTGTTCGATGCTAATTATGACGTAAGCTGTTGTTTAGTTCCGTTATGCGATCTCGCTCCGTCCTCGGTCACCGTTATTTTGCTCTCCGACTAGACAAATAGTACCGCATATAACCCCAAAAATGTCGATTCATCCAATATATTCGTTTTGGACGAATTTGCATTCCGAGTAGTTTTCCCCTTTCCCGGTTATACATGCGGGTAATTCGCACAATTTTCGCTCGACGAGCACGATAGCACAATTTCCCCGCAAAGCCAATACGGTAAGCCCATAGTCCACTCATTGAGACTTCACTCGTGCATATTGGCTTTAGCAAATTCAGCACGTTCCATAAAATCGAACAGACTCGTATATTTCCGACAAAAATAGCGATCCGGGGTAATCACCGGCCGCTGCTTCACCGAGGCGTTTCAAATTATTGCCGGCGATGGCTGCCCGCCGGCTGACCCTGTCCGCCGTATGAGCTAGTCTGCCCGCCGCCCACCACTCTCCGCGTGTATGAGCTAGTCTGCCCGCCGCCCACCAATGTCCGTGTATAAGTTCATCATCATCATCATTTCAGCCGTAGGACGTCCACTGCTGGACATAGGCCTCCCTCAATGACTTCCAGTGACTTCGTTCGGTAGCAGCTTGCAACCACCGCGAGCCTGCTACCCTTACCAGATCGTCCGTCCATCTAGTTGGTGGACGTCCTACTCTACGTTTGCCGATCCGTGGTCTCCACTCGAGAACTTTCCGGCCCCAACGGCCATCTGTCCTGCGTGCCACATGGCCCGCCCATTGCCACTTTAGCGAGCTAATTCGCTTGGCTATGTCGGTGACCCGCGTTCTTCTACGTATCTCCTCATTCCTGATTCGATCACGTAGAGAAACCCCGAGCATAGCCCTTTCCATAGCTCGCTGTGCAACTCTGAGCCTATTCATGAGGCCTATGGTGAAGCACCACGTTTCGGAGCCATATGTCATCACTGGCAACACACACTGGTTAAACACCTTCGTCTTTAGGCACTGAGGTATATTGGATGAAAAGACGTTACGAAGTTTCCCGAACGCTGCCCATCCGAGCTGGATTCGGCGATTGGCCTCTTTCTCGAAGTTGGACCTACCTAATTGGACTGTTTGTCCTAGGTAAACATATGCGTCAACAACTTCGAGCATCGAATTCTCAACCATAACAGGGGTGGGCACTACATGGACATTCGACATGACCTTCGTCTTGTCCATGTTCATCCTGAGGCCCACCCGTTGGGAGACTCGATTGAGGCCTTCTAGCATTGTACTAAGTTCCTCCGTCGATTTTGCCATGACTACGATATCGTCAGCAAATCGAAGGTGAGTGATGCATTCGCCATTGATGTTGATGCCTAGTCCTTTCCATTCTAGGAGTTTGAAAGCGTCCTCTAAAGTGGCTGTAAACAGTTTCGGAGATATAACATCTCCCTGCCTAACTCCTCTTTTCAACGGAATCGCTTTCGAACTCTGTTCCTGTACTCGGACTGACATGGTGGCGTTTTTATACAAGCACTTCAACACTTCGATATATCGATAGTCAATTCGGCACCGTTGGAGGGACTCTAGTACCGCCCAAGTTTCTACCGAATCGAAGGCTTTCTCGTAGTCCACAAACGCTAAACAGAGCGGCAAGTTATACTCTTCGGTCTTCTGTATAACCTGCCGCAGCGTATGTATGTGGTCTACGGTACTATAGCCTTTTCGGAACCCGGCTTGTTCGGGAGGCTGGAAGTCATCAAGCCTGCGTTCGAGACGATTTGCGAGGACCCTAGAGAACAGCTTATAAACATGGCTCAAAAGCGAGATGGGTCTGTAGTTCTTTAATAAGGTATTATCACCTTTCTTAAAGAACAACACCACCCCGCTTTTGTTCCATGCTTCAGGCGTAGTACCTCCGAGCAAGGTGGAATTGAAGAGCTTCTGAAGGACTTTAAGTACCGGTGATCCACCCGCTTTCAGAAGCTCTGACGTGATTCCGTCCTCACCCGGCGCCTTGTTGTTCTTCAGCTGTCTCAGGGCCATTCGAATCTCGTACAGGCTGATGTCCGGGATGTCTTCGGTGTAATGTCGGGTCAGTTTGGCTCTTGGGTCTTCTGCCTCACTGATTACAGGTTTTGTGACCGACGCGTAGAGCTGCCCGTAGAACTTTTCGACTTCCCTTAACACTTCCGCTTTCGTCGACGCTACACTGCCATCATCCCGCTTCAGCTTCGTCATCTGGCTTTGCCCAATAGACATATCTCTCGCGAACACTTTCGAGCCCTGGTTCCGCTCTATCGTATCTTTAATACGAACAGTACTAAAGGTACGGATATCGTGCCGCAAGGATTTTGAAATTCGTCTATTGAGCCGCCTATGGGACTCGGCATCGTCGGAAGATTGCAGTTGAAGTGAGCGTCGTTCAGCCATAAGGTTAAGGGTGTCTTCAGAGAGTCTCTGAGTTCTACCGGTACGGTGGGTCTTAAAGAATTTTGACCCTACCGTATGAACAGTCTCTACGAACCTGTTATTTATCTCGTCCACTGATGCGTCATCTTCTAGACAATTAAAGCGATTTGAGAGCTCGAGTTGAAAGCTCTCGGGGTTTTCGATCTGAGCACGAGTTGGTCGGAGCGTGGACTTCATCAAACAGGACCGTTCAAGTTTAACGTCTATATTCAATGTGCCTCTTACGATTAAGTGATCACTGCCGGTTTTCACCCTGTGAATCACAGAGACATCATTGAATATCCGTTTCTTGTCGGTCATGATGAAGTCGATCTCATTTCTCGTGAAACCATCGGGACTAATCCAGGTCCACTTCCTGTGAGGCGGCTTCTGGAAGAAAGAATTCATCATGAAGAGTCCTTCTTTCTCCAGGAAATCGGCCAGCCTCTGTCCCCTACGGTTTCGTTGCCCATAACCGAAGTTCCCCACTCTCAACTCATCATCGCTTCTCATGCCCAGCTTCGCATTGAAGTCCCCCATAATAACATTGAAGTGAGTTTTATGACTATGTATGGCTCTACTGATGTCCTCATACATAGACTCAACTTCCTCATCTGGGTGTGCCGAGGTCGGTGCATAGACCTGAACGACCTTAAGCGAGTACCTCTTAGATACTCTGAGTGTAAGGTATGCGACCCTGCTCGACACACTGTCGATGGCAATGATGTTATTCACGAGGGACTTGTGAACGAGAAAACCGACACCACCTTGGGACTGTTGGTCGCCCTCCCGGTAGAAGAGCAAGTTACCAGATTTCAGGGTTATCGTGTCCTGTCCCTCTCTACGGACTTCAGATAGCCCTAAAATATCCCACCGTAACCTGCTCAATTCTTCTTCCAGCTCAACAATCTTTTCATCAGACCTCAAAGTTCGGACATTGTGTGTTGCCAGGGCCAAGTGTCGTTTGGTAGATAGGTAGCCATACGTCTCCCGGGGATTCTTAGCACCCCTGGCCCTGCCGATACCATGACCGCTACCGTAGCCAGGCCTGGCGGGGCCGCCGGGAACTCGGGGCCGTGTGTTATCGGTGTACCTTTTCATTGAGGGGGTTTGCCAATACTCGCCACGCTTGGCAGGCGGGTTGGCGAGCGCAGTTATTGGGTGTTGATGACCAGAAAGACGCTGCTGCCCATCTTCTGGAAAACACAATTCCCTAGGCCGGGTCCTACGGCGCCCACGGGAGGAGATGGGGGGCAACATTCTTATGCCGGTGCCCGCGGCATAAGTGTATAAGTGTATAAGTTAGTATGAACGCATTCAGCCTTTCAATAGCAATCGCCGGTTTTATTGAACCTTTGATTTGACGGCTCGTTTTAAAAGTGCTCGTTGCATGAATCGATGTTATTTACATTTTATAAGCTCTGCGCTGGCCACTTTGCTGCTTTATGTATGTGTGCTTGGCGCATGCAAATCTCGTATCCACTCAATGCAAAAAGTCTATTTAAGTTGTGAATGTGAAAATTGATGAGAACTAGTACATAATCCCAGCCATTATCTATTCATAACTCATGGAAGGCACCAGGTGTTCGAGGAATAAAACCTCCCACACGTCGCTCTCATTTAATCATCTCTTCAAACTTTTGACACGTCACTGTCTGCTGACTTACAAATTTATGAATAAATATTTAACTTGTACCCTTTAAGGTGGTAGAGATGTATCAACTTAACATCTTGTCACGATTTAAATGGATGCGACAGGACAAAAGACGGGTCTAACGCGCTTGTAAAGCAAAGCTTGCGGGCTGCAGCGGATGGCAGCTGGATATGCTGTTTATAGTAGTACTTTATTAGTAGTTATATTTTGCACATGATGAGTTATTTTATTTTAAGTAATAATTAGCAATGTGCCATACCTACCTATACCTATATATAGTTTTAGATTTAAAGTAAAGTATAGTAAGCCATACACACACACACTCGTTGTGCAGCACGCAACACACGTTTCTATGCATAATTATGAGCATATTAATTTAGAAATAAATTATCATGAATTATACCAAAAGGGATAGTAAATCTGATGTAAAACCACAATGTCCACATAACGTTATTATAATACAACACACAGTTATAATAATGGGATATCAACCCCGAAGTATCGTCGGCGTTGCGTGCTGCACAACCAGGTCACGCTGCGAGCTTTATATAGCATATAACAATATAAAATTCATGAAAATACTTTCATTTCGATCAGTTGTTCGGAAGCTCGTATTCATTTGTCGACCCAATTTTCAGTTCGATCAGAAAGAGATTACTGACGCCGCTGTTCAAACAGCAAACACATAGTACCTACACGGTATGTACAGAGCAGATTGGATATTCATAGCTCCCGTGAAATATATAACACTGTTATACCTTTTCAATATTGAACGAGCCACTGGCGCTGCCGGACTGATCTGATTCGACGAATTAAAGCTTCCTGCTGTAAAGTTTGTGACATTTTCGACATAACCCGGTCTGAAAGTTATATTTATTGCAGCGCGCGAGTATACATTTTAAATCAAGCCCGAGGACCTCTATCATTCCTATAAAAGCCGGACAGCTCGGTGCTAGCGACGTCCTAAACAGCAAAGTGCATTCAGAAATGTGACATTTGAAATTTGGTCGAGTTAGGTTAAATGGACGGCTACCATAAATAAAGGAGATTGTAGTTGAAGCATAGTGTTTGAAAATTAGATGTCATGATTTTTAATTGTTACTATAATTACAATAATTGAAGGTATTTTCTTTACAAATTTTCACGAATTCCAGCAATCATCAAACCACCACACCCTTTCACCACACATTCTTAAAAAAATGTGAAAAGCGTGATTACTAAACAGATCTCCATTGAGATTCTGGTCTTATCGATGTAAATGAAAGTATGTAGAGTTCCCTGGCACGGCAGCATGTTTAGATAGGTGGTGTTGTTAGTAGTACCTATCCCTGGCAAGCGCGCACAGTGCACCTATCTGCATGTATGAACGTGTATCCCATGAATATGCATCTGGCTTCATTGGGCGCTCCGTTGGCTTTCCAAAACCAGCGCTTGCTGTAATCTCTGTGTCATCCCTCCAAGAGGATGCTGCGCAAAAACCAGAATGCATGAGCGAATTGTAATATTCATGTTGCAGAGTCAAAAGCCCCAAATCTGTGTAGCATGTAGAAATGAACGAAGAGCTCGAGCTCTTCGTCAAAGCTGAGCTGAGACTTTTGCTTCAGAAGCCAAGAATCACTTCGGCTCCCAGAGCTTTTGTTGAATATGAGCTTACGTTGAAATATAGGAATTTGTGGCTTCTAAACAATTCAACTTCTTCGCCGCGATAGTAGTAATGAAATTTGTAGTACATCATTCCGGAAACCGACAAAATTCCGAAGGTGAGGTTAGGCAGGTCACGCCCCGCTGCCGTAATGGGGAGCTGGATCCGCGAGCTCGAATTAATCACTGTCTGGAATATAATACCCGCATAAAACATCCGCAAAGACAAAGCAAACGCCGCGCGATTCCCCGATGAAAGAATAGATTGGGAGCGGAAAAAAGTTGGAACCGTTTTATAAGAGACTAATTAATTCCGCTTTTTAACCGTCTCTGTTGGAATAGTTGGAGCGTCTGCAGTCTGTAATTAGCAAAAGTAAATAATAAGTGAAAGCTTGCGCTGAACTTAGTGGGGTCGTAGTCTGTTAGATAAATTTGCAATGAGATAGGATCACGCTGCCTATACTAATCGTAAACTAAAGGTTAGCGGTAAGCAGTAAAATGTTTATAGAACATAATCTCTTGCATTGAAATCAATTTACGAAACGAACCAATGAAAATCCAGAATTTAAGCAAATCACAGATCTACATTAAAGCAAACATGACTAGCAATTACTAAGAAATTGTAAGTAATAGAGTCCAGCTGTTGCCTGAGGCAGGATGAACAAACTAAACGAACACTAAACGGGAACTATTAAAGGACCATCCGAGTTTCTAACACTAGTATTAAAGTAACTAGAACACGTGACAGCGACTTAGCATGCGTAAATAGTGCTATCGTATCCTGTAAGTTAGTCACCTATTCCGTGACTGGCATCAGGCACTAGGTAACAAAGCATGATCTAATATTGTAAGCGACAACAATACTCGGTTCCTAAATATGGACGAACAATATGATGATTATGAAGTATTTGGATAAGACAGAATAGGTTCATTCCCACTTAAAGATCTCATTTTCGGCGCTTTTGAATTTCTATGTGGGCGTAGTTTTGTGATTGTTGGATTGCCAGTGACGGATAGCCATTTCTATGGTGGTAAGTACAATGATCTATCATACTTCTCGAAATGTGTTTCACGCTTAAGCTATCAAAATAATGTTTCTTATTGTGATAACCTACTGTGTCTTATATGTGAATCAATTAAATATTATTTCTTTCTTTCTTTTCTTATAATCATTACATTCAGAAGTTCCTGTATAGGCAATAGCTATAACTTTTTCAATTTATTAAGCAATTGGAAATGAGATATTTGAAGACATTTTCAGCAATCTGAAATGGCTGTCGACCAGACCCATAGAGAATAATAAATAGCCACTTTGAAACTTTGCTTTAATGAAATTTTCCGGAATCCCGATAGCACCGAGGCGGCCGAGTCCCGAAGATAAAATCCTTCCGCACATCAATTACTGGCGCCGAGTCGAGGCGCCCGTGGCTGTGCCACTCGCGGATCCTGCGAGACGGACTCTGTCCACATCTCTGAAATGTAGTTGCGTTTGGAGGTTCGTTAGGGCAATGTGTACCAGTCGATTTCAGTATAAGAGGTGCGGTGGTGTCCCGGAGGTACAGGTACGAATCCTGCCTGCGAAGTTTTCGGAAACTTTTTAAACTTTTCTGCATAACAAAAATAACTAAATAATATCGGAAGGTCTGACAATATAAGACATAGGACGATTTGTTCTTAGGAACCATGCCATCTTGTTTTAATACAATATTCAACAATTTTAATTACGTTCAACAAAAATATTTTTTTTTTTTTATCTTTATCTTTTGTTTTCATACACTAAACTTCCTATGTTTTATATTTTCAGACCGAAACTTTTGTTACACCCTGTATATATTTGCTTTATTAGACAGTCATGAGAGGACGCAAAACAGAAGACCCTACAACTAGGAGCAAAAAGATATCTAGACGGTAGTGTACATAAATGTTGAAATTAAGAAAATATAGAACGTATAACTTTATTGCGAATTTTAGCAGACCATAAGCCTATTGAGTGAGAATGATTGATACGCAACTATAATTCGATATAAGTGTGGATATCCTTAACGGTCAGTCAGCTCGAAAAATGTTGAAAGAAATCTAAAAATGATTTGTAAATACCTACCTATAACGAACGGTGGCAACGATTCCCCACATGACATAATTTGATGACTTTAAATTCTTTATTTATACTAAATCACGTCAAGTCGCCATATTGAATGTTAACTGACGTCATGCCCTTAGTGCCACTCGCAGGACTTAGAGGAATCGAAAGACGCATCAATCATAAAAATCGGCCCAAGCGTTTGGTCTGTATAGTGCTACAAAGGAATATACATACATACATAGAGAGATAAACACATTACCACTCTTTGCGACGCTCAGTCGGGTAAAAATTACAAAATCACAATCCCTATCAAACAGTGTGATATGGATGTAAAAGTTGATTAGCTAAGGCGGAGTAAATACTGCTACTACATTAATAATAAATTTTTCTATGTTGGATCCAATATTATGTATTCATAAAATTAATATGTTAAATTTCATGTTTGTACACCTTAGGTAACATTTTGTAGGCTAATTATCTACAGCTTTAAGACCTGGCAATTATGTACCCAAAAATCTTACAAATAAATGAATTATTATTATTATTAAATAAGAGTGAAACTTCTCCAAGTATTAACTGTTATATGTCTGTGCGAGAGGCTCGACGACAAATGCGTTCCATTTATACCAGAGCAAGCCACTCGCCTTTTTAATTGTCAATCAATCACAGCGCGTATCTGCGCCTGGCTTCTTCACCTGTTGACTCGACACCATTTGTGAGTCTTATGAGTACACTAGCTGTGCCTCGCGGTGCTACCCGCGTTATAATGGATGAAGTACTCTTAACCAACAACATATTTATTTGATATGAATAATGATTAATATTATTATGTTGATACAACTTAAACAAATTATTTCGACCAAATTAGGTACCATAAAAACGGTTTTTGTGAGTTAATCTTAAAAGATAGACATATACTATCGCGGACTGTTTTTTAGATCATTAAAAGAGCTATTATTCTTTAATACATATTTTTTGTGTATCTTGAACCGTTTTCACGGCGCACGCAACGGAAGGCTTCAAAGATGAACAATTTCTCCCGTTTTTTACACATTTACCACTATATCTTCGCTCCTATTGGTCGTAGCGTGATGTTATATAGCCTATAGCCTTCCTCGATAACTGGACTATCCAACACAAAAAGAATTATTCAATTCGAACCAGTAGTTTCGGAGATTAGCGCGTTCAAACAAACAAACAAACAAACAAACAAACAATCAAACAAACAAACTCTTCAGCTTTATAATATTAGTATAGATACAAGTCATTACGCGCAAATTGTTAAATTATCCAAGTTTTTGACGGGATATTCCGCTAAGGATTAGAACAAGATACCTACGTCTGTATTTCTTTTAGATTACAACCAGGGTAGATTCAAAGAATGAGTATATTTATAATATGTACCTACTTATATAAGTATAAAAACTCAAAATTGTAATAACTACAAAATTGTATAACTGATAAAGCTGTGTTGTTCTATTCGCTTATTAACTAAGTATAAAAAAAATTAAGCGAACTGACAATGATTTAAGACGATGTTATTTCCTTGATAATTTTTGTTTCAAAAATTTAGTTTCATTAATTTTAAGTTGACCTGTCCTTGTGTGCCCTGTGCTTCTAACGAAATAAACGTTTTGACTTTGAAATTTGACCTTTTAGGTCTTCATGTCCCAATCTGAAACCGCATCGTCACTTTACATCAGGTGGAATTGTGGTCAAATGAAGGCTTATCTATAATAATATTATAAAGCTGAAGAGTTTGTTTGTTTGTTTGTTTGTTTGAACGCGCTAATCTCCGAAACTACTGGTTCGAATTGAATAATTCTGTGTTGGATAGTCCAGTTATCGAGGAAGGCTATAGGCTATATAACATCACGCTACGACCAATAGGAGCAAAGATATAGTGGTAAATGTGTAAAAAACGGGAGAAAGTGTTCATCTTTGAAGCCTTCCGTTGCGTGCGCCGTGAAAACGGTTCAAGATACACAAAAAATATGTATTAAAGAATAATAGCTCTTTTAATGATCTAAAAAACAGTCCGCGATAGTATATGTCTATCTTTTAAGATTAACTCATAAAACCCGTTTTTATGGTACCTAATTTTAAATAATTTGTTTAAGTTGTATCAACATAAGAATATTAATCTTTATTCAAATAAATATGTTGTTGGTTAAGAGTACTTCATCCATTATAACGCGGGTAGCACCGCAGGGCACAGCTAGTCTAGCATAAAAAAGCAATCAATTATTATTTTCAAGATTGAGCGAGCAAGATCGTTCTGTACATTAGTGTATGTGATAGGACTATGACATGCCGCGCTCCTAAGTTCATCATGGAGCTAATAAGCGCCATAAAACGCTATAATTAATGTAAATGCGCTCGCAAGTTCATGAACCATTTATTTAACATCAAGTTCAACACGTGCATTTCAGATTATACTCATCGTAGTCCTACTTATTTTATAAACGCGAAAAGATGTGAGTGTGGAAGTGCGTGTGTTGCCCTTTCACGCAAAATCTACTGAAGGGATTATGATAAAACATGGCAATCATTTAGCTTACATATTAAATTAACACATAGGCTGCTTTTTACCGCGGTTAAATAAATTATTGCGAGTACCGATTCTAGTAACCGATTTGGTTCAAATTTAGCACGAACATAGCTGTTTTCCCAGTTAATGACAAAACATATTTTTACGGGGAAAGCCGCGGCTGTTCAGCAATCATACAACTTTTATTGCCGAAGGACAAACCGAGCGTAGTTCTCTCACCTTTTCCACATAAATTGAAATTAATATCTATTTATGCATAGTTCGCGCCCTATCGTGATCGCCGTGGACGGTATCATCCGTGAGAATCGTCACCTGTTGAGGAGCTCAGACGCGGCTTAATTTCCATTCCCCGTGCAATTCATGACTATATTTCCGGTTCCGGTGCGTTTTTGCATGCATGAATATGGAAATTGCTTTTGTGGTTTTTGTTCAATAATGCTAGGTAGATCTTATATCGTCGATAGATATGGAAATATCTTTACAGCTAGTTTTGGTACAACTCAGAGAAATCTTCGCAGTTTTAAGAATTCGTAGAGTAGAACATCTTTGAGTTTGAGCGGCGCGCCCGATTTGACGTCATAGTTTCTCTCCCGAAGTGAGTCCTCCGTAGTTAGAACAATTTCTAGTTTCTCTGTGGTTTGTAATTGGCTGAATTTCTCATCAGTAAATTGAGTTTCCCGTTGATTGATGTTGGAAATTGATGAATCTTCTCCGATTACATAACTTTAGAGTTTGGGCGGATTCAGTTATATTAGTCTACATTGGTTAACCCGGAATATGCTCAAGTTGTTAAGTTGAAGGAGTTCTCGGGAAATAACAAGAGCTTGTTTAATAAGGAAGGTTTCTAGTTTTGTGGGCAGGTGAGTTAAGCTTGTTCGTGCAGTAAGTGATGTGGGAGAATTACATTGTCAGTAGGACTGCAGGAGGTTATATGGATTGCATTGGGTCGCAGGTCACGTGCAGCGCGACGTGCCTCCGCAGCTGCAGCGAGCGACCTGAGAACATTGCCGTTTGGAGCTAATTCACTATTTGATATTTGCTTTATGTCTGACAAGTGAAGACAAGTGAAGCCTTGCATGTGCCGAAACCACTGACCTGGTTTCAGGTTATTTGCATAAAGCACAATTTCATTAACCTATTTCAGATTTGATATTGTTGTAATATGATATTTTGTTGGTTTTAGTTTGCAAATGTTTAGTAATTTTCAGTATACGATTATAATAAAGACAGATTACCACCAGATCCCTCTATTACGAAAAGTTGGAAGTGGAAAATTAAACAATACCGGAAACTTCCTATCTGGAGCATTTTCAAAACAAAACTTATTAACGTCCCTAATTTACAAAAGGCTCTCAGGATCCAACAATAAAGTTAAGGAGATACTTTTTTTCAAGATGCTTGTAAAATTAGAAGAAATTAAGTGCCAAAGTTAATGGCTTGTAGTGGAGCGGTATGCTAATTAGATAATATGGCGACATTTTCTTATTAAGAAACAAATTATCTTGCACCTTTGCAAAAATGACTGGTTATATTATTAATGGTGTGGCATAGCGGTGATATGTTGCGATTCCGAACGGTCGCTCCTGGGCTTCACGGATGGGAACAGTGCGCAATTTCAACAATCATCCACTCAGTTGATCTCGAAAATTGTTTCAGAGGCATGCAGGGCATAGCCAATTTGCCAATGTCTCGCGTCGCTTTTCCTTACTTCTGTATCATTAGATATGTATGTTCCAATACTTCCAATTGAGAGCTTTGTGTTCTGTAAGGACCCGCGAGCTATCTCACCAATCAGTGCGATCGATTTTATCCGACATTTTGTCATTTTGGATCATTTATCTTCTTAAACTGCCTCAGTGGCCCGGTGGGCGAAAGTCCGCTTGCGGCGCAAGAGCTAGAGGGTTCTATTCCCGCCGAGGGGCTAAGTGTTTGTGTTTTAGCAATAATAATAAATATCTATATAAGTATGTCTATTATATTAAGTATCATCATCATCACCCTATTAACGTTCCCACTGCTGGGACACAGGGACTTCTCTCTTGACGAGAGAGATTAGGCCTTAATTCACCACGCTGGCCAAGTGCGGGTTGGTGAATGTCACATGCCCTTCAAACTCTTTTAAAGTTCTCAGAACATGCCGGTTTCCTCACGATGTTTGCCTTCACCGTTAAAGCACGTGTTTAAAGCGCACATAAATTTCTCAAGAAGAAAAATCTAGAGGTGCGTGGCGGGGTTTGAACCCACGACCTTCGGAATGAAAGCCGATTGTCCTCCCACTTTAGCCAACACGGCTATTTTTCCAACACGGCTTTTTTTTTTATTAAGTATATCAGATGTCTATTACCCGTAACACAAGCTTAGAGCTTACCACGGGGCTAGATGTTGTGTGGATTGTCCGGAAATATTTATGAATTGTTTAAACGATAGAAGAAATATCCAGCAATTCAATAAGGAGCAAGACACGTATTTCGTTGGTGATTCCTATTATCCAATTGATTGAACTTTTACTTGTTGAAAGCAAAAAACAAAGGATCGCAAGTTCATGTCCAACTTTGCTCTTTATCACACCTTGGAGTCGAAATAAATCTTCCCTAAAAGTTTCGAGATAAAATTTAGTTAAACCAAATAAGGATCACTAACCCTTGACATTTGTGTGTTGGCCCCTCGCGTGTTGCGAGTGGCCTTTAAAGTACATTTTAGATCTTGGCTCAAGGTTTTATCTACTTGAAAAGATCAAATATCTCTGTGGCAATTATATTCGTGGATATCAAAGTTTTTTCTCCACTTGGCAAAGTTCGCGCTCCCTGGATGTCGTACACGGACAGCGGCCGGGATGTGCCGTGTTCAGCAACTCGCTCCCTGCAATGTGGCACTTTTCGCAACTTTCCGCAGCGGACTTTTTTGTTGACTTGTCGCTACGGTCCGCACAACTCCGGTAATGGCGTGCTTCAAATTCTAAATGTTGCTTTTGTACTCGCGCACTTTTTCATGTTTCGAATCGAGTTTTATCAACTATTCCCCGGGTGTTTCGCGACGGGTTAAAATTACTGCTTATGTAATGAACGAATAGCTCGCAGGGCCGTTCCAAAAGTTGACATATATCGTTGCGAAGTGGTCTTCTGACAACACACTGAGTTTATTCTGATCAGGGATCGCCAATCTCCGGAGTTGTGTCCACTTTGACCCTTGTATCAGTATTCAAATTTATGTAAAAGCAAGTTTGAGGCTAACTTACATATTGGTTGAGAGCTGTACAGTTCAGTTAATTAATGAGGTAGCATACAATGCATACATTTAGGTAAGCCACAGTCCACAAATTAAATCCACGTTGCGGTCACACTATCTGTTTACCTATCGCAGCAATCGCGACCATCCATTACATATGACGTCGAAAGTAGGGCAACATATCGTGAAACACCTCACAATGAGTCCAATATCAAGCTTGGAGAACTCTCGGCGTGTATTTCATCGTGTGGTCAGAAATAGACGGAGCTGGGGTTATGAGCGGATGGTTTCTGGGAAGTGTTGATGGCGACCATAACCTGCCCTAAGCTCACCCAGCAGTCGGGCGAGGCCGCGACTGATGCGCCGCAGATTGTAAACTACACTTCTATTATGCTAACGTTAAACGTCGGTTTTAAGACCACGTTTGGTAATAATTGTTATACGAAAATGTTAGCTTATATTTTCAATGTTATTATTGATTAATTAATTTTTGGTTAATTTATTTTAATTTTAATAATGTAATTGCATTTTAGTATTAATTAATTAGTGTAAGTGGTTATTGTTAACCGTTCTAATTAAATAAATAAATAAACAAAAAAAGCAAATTAATCATTCAATTTCTTACTTGATTCCTAGTCAATAAATAATGAATAGAAAAGTTTGTTAAAATCTGTATATATCCAATTTTTCCACAAATTTTATTTATTTTTCCAAAAAAAAATAAGTGCTGAAAAGCACTTCAATAGCAATATACTGATGCTAATGGGGCATAACCTATAATATCACCTACCTATAATGTCTTACTTTAAGAATACTATTATTGCCGAATAATATTTAACAATCATAATCGGGATTTTTGTCAAGAACAGCTTAAATATTGACGAAAACAAAAACCTCTTATGATCTTATCATAACTTATTTAATAAAAGTTATGAGCACGTATTACCTCCGAAATATAAATTGAACTTAATAAAATTTAGATATAATTTTAGAGTTGTATACACATTAATGCGAACAATGCCGCAAATTTTACCGATATCTGATTTTATTTATTTATTTGAAGGAAAATCAACAGCCAAGATTATCACTATAACCAAGCTAGTAGCAACACAAATCTAATTACAGATCTTCACGGATGGTCACAGAGCATTTTAAAAAGCAATTCATTTTTGTATGTTTTCATAGTATAAAATATTTTCTTTAACACCGTCAAATAAATTCCTAAAATGAGTTGGACATCCTTAGCAGACAAAATCATGCTAACTTGCGTTTTCCGATTCTCAGTAACGGAAGGAACTGTTTTCTCAACATTTTAAGCAATATATTTCAAATTCGCTGTACCAACGGACATTTCGACAAGTCCAGCTTTATCAGCAGCAATCTGTATAGCAGTTGAAACGTGATTTGCTCGCTCTGTGAGGCATTTCGCCTTACAAGTGCGCTGGCAGGCTGCCCGCCAACGTATCGATACGCCGTTCCGCAAGACACTCGAGCACCAGCCCGACCGCCGGACCTTGTCAAAGATAACCAGCCGCATTTATTTAAATGGCCTGCCTGCACAAGCTTTTATCGTGACCGTAAGTGTTTCTGAAGAGAGTGCTCGAAGACACAGAGAAAATAAAATCGA
The DNA here is from genome assembly GCA_929108375.1 of Gymnoscelis rufifasciata. Classification (NCBI taxonomy): domain Eukaryota; kingdom Metazoa; phylum Arthropoda; class Insecta; order Lepidoptera; family Geometridae; genus Gymnoscelis; species Gymnoscelis rufifasciata. The sequence goes on from OV815327.1 coordinate 10,304,785, forward strand.
CCTCTTTATACGGTCCAATTTGTGACATCATTTAGAATTCTGAACTTATAATGTACGATGAAGTTTTGCTTTAGAATGTCCAGGTTCAATTTAGCACGTAAAATACACAGTCGCTTCTCGCCACGTTTCCAATTAAGCGCGAAACTACTAGAGTTGGAATGAACTTTGACGGCGGCTTTATGAGCTATAGCAATTCTAAAGAAACCTGTGGAATATTCCTACGAAGGCTGATGAGGTGCAGCTATAAAAGCTGTAATAAGTCGTAAACGTTGAGATTTCAATCAGGTTAAGCCCGGGGAACATAAAACTCACTCCATTGGGCGAAGCAATAACTGTGATTGATTTGTGCCTAATATCTGATTCTAGGATCGTTCAATTACAGTAACTGCTCTCGGCTGGCAGAGCGCCGAGGGTGTGGCCAACGCTGCACAATTTGGCGACAAGTAATCGCTATTAATGGAACTCTTGACTTCCATAAAATATAAATTTTTCTCCGTATAACTGTTCGTGCATGAATGACTTCACCTTAATGACACTTGCAGATATTATTATACAAGTTCCAACAATCTGGGCTAAGAATTAGCTTATCAAGGACACAAAGGGTCCTTTCACAAAACCCCAGTTATGATTATTACCTAGGGGCGGGCAGGGCATGCTAAGCGTGCACTAATTAGCCCGGAGATGTACGGCCGCGCGAGCCACTACACGCCACTCGGGGGATTATGCTAAGTGGTTTATTTGAATTTCATCCCCCGCGTCACGGCTCTGCATTATGGTAATCCTCGCAACTTAACTTGTTCGCCCGCGACGGCGCTGGCCCCGAGTCCGGTAGTTACCTGCAACAAAAACAGGAAAGTTACAAACGTTTTAGTCGGCAACTATGAAACAGTTTATAGTTGGCAGTTTGAGTAAATCAATTTTGAGCCATTTTGGTTGGTAATTTCTGATTTAATTTGCGTGTAACCGCTAGGTACGTGCATTTTACTAGTTAATATTATTTGTGGTGTTAGCTGAGTTATGTAGTGATGTTATGGGGAGATAGGCGAGGCGAGGCGAGGTAGATAAGATAGAAGCGGCGGCACTCGCACACATGGCACAGGTAGAGCAAAGACTGAATGTGGGGCGCGGTGCACAAACTAGGCTATCGAGTCACTTGATATTGTGCGTCTAGGGTTGACTCCGAGACAAGTGGGACCAACAATCACTGCGGCTTCGTGTGTTGTTTCTGGTTATACAATGTGTGAGTAGAAAATTATGTCTCTATTTTTACTCTATTACTTTTCAGTTAGAGAATCTGTATATACTTTGATACCTTTTTAATTTAGTATTAAAATGATAAGAGAATAAAATTCTGCTTTTTTTTCTGATGAAAAACTTGCCGTTATGTAAAATATGTTTATGGAACAGGGATGAATTAAAGACATTTTCATTCACATTTCTGTATTTGTGGAGTGGAGACAAATATTTGAGGCAACCCTGCAGTTGCATATTTGTGCAGGAGTACCTCTGTGCCTATGTTTATGTCCTCTCTCTTCCTCAACTTGAGCCGTGTTTCCTGTCTCACTACATTCCCCATTTGTACACACAGCACCACCGCACCGCACTTCCACGCACTCTCGTACCGGCACCGGCATGTGATCGCCAGAAGCCGGCAGCCCTGCTCAACCAGCTCGGAATGCAGCCGTACGAGACTGCATTTTTGTAATTGTTTTCCTGCCTCGTGTGTTTGTCACACCGCACGCGCCACTTTTTACCCGACTGCGCGACGCAAAGGAGTGGTAATGCGTGTGTCAGTCTATGTGTATATATGTTTCTATGTTGATGTGCACTATACAGACTAAACGCCTGCATTAACAGGTGCAATGCGTGTTATAGGACACATCATTGTTACCGAAAACCCAAAAGAACACCATCCACCCAAACCAAAATCCATTAAATTGACGTGGTCAGGCTCCAAAAGTGTAAATTACAATAACACAGTATAATATTATGTCAACAAATATAACGCTAAGGTTACACAACACAACGTGCGTTATGCGTACACGACACTAAACCAACAAACACACAATTAATTTGCAAATCGGCGGCGCGGAGTGTATCACCAGTGGTCATGATGGGGTAATGCTAATGATAATCGATACGAATGGCCGGTGGACATTCGCTAGTGGAGCGTGCCCATGGCCCGGCGTGATTATCTGGCTTCTAGCTTTCAACTCTGCCTTTGTCCGCATTATAATTGAGTACTCGTATTTAAGTGAATGTATTATTTCAGTCAAATCCTTTCTGCCATTTGAGTATAAACAATTCAAAATTCATAATTCAAGAATTTTGTTAAATGACATAAAATGAAATCCTAGGGATCCTCTAGCTAAAGATAAAAGACAGGGTCACTGACACTGCCCTTTTCGTCTATGATGTTTTCAGTAATTTTGTGAAGAATGTAATTGGTTTTGCTTCAGAAAATGTCATCGTATTCCAATCTTAGTGTGCAGTCCACTGTGGAATTCTAATATAGTTTGTAATAAAAAGGAATTTCTAAGAAACTTTATCGGAAGGACGGGAATGATACAAGCAATATAAAATAGGGGTAATCCCTGTCCCAACCAATATCATAAATGCCAGTGTGACTTGGTCTTTTTGTTTTTTATGGAGACCTTATCTCTTCACGCTTCAACCGAGGAATTGGTTTTAATGATATTTGAAAAGACGTTGGGAGTTCCGGAAAATGATGTGAAAAGTCTACAATTTACTGTGTTACCTTACGAGTATAAGAACTGTAGATAGAATTGTATCAAAAACTAAGCCTCTTTACGGAGGAAGTATTCAATCAACTCTGATAACCAATCTAACCAACCAGCTACAATGACTTGTCTGGTACAAAACATTGATCTTTGATTGATGGAAAACAAAAATAAGGCAATAGCAAAACGTAGCTCTGAAGAAAACAATTTTAACGCGCTCGAATACACTCGTCCGACGGCAAGGGAAATGTATTTGGGAATATTCTAAAAATTCTGAACCAGACACAAAAGCTTACGGAACATAGATGTACTAAAGAACTTAGTGTATAGAAGAAGTATAGTAGAATAAGTTAAAACTGCGGAAGACGCCATTGACCAGACATAGGTAATGTGTCGTCGGCATACAAATGATCTAAACCATATACGGTTTCTTGATGATTTACCTACGCCCTTCACAAGGTCATTAGACAAAATAGGCTTAAATAAAAAAAAATTCGGACCTTTCACACAGCATCACCTAACCCCAAACTAAGCAGAGCTTAAATGGGTGTTATGTGACTGATAATAATACAGATATAGTAAAAATATCGATACATGTAAGTCTATAATATTATATGTAACACAAGCTTGGAGCCTTACCACGGGGCTAGATGTTGTTGTGTGGATAGACTGGAAATATTTATATTATTTGACGGTTCCTATGAAACATGATAAGCGCTGTAGAAGGTATATTTGCGGTGCAAGGTATAACGTGTTCGATTACCACTGAGGAATCAGGTTTGTACATTCCTGTTGCCTTGTTCCTATTTAATCATATCAGATGTCTAAGTCCAGCTGCCAATGAACTCAGTGCTCAGTCGGCGTCGAGATGTTTGGCTTTAAGGAACATTCATTTAATTAACTACTAGTTACACTTTGTTTAAAACGTCTGAAAACTCTAAATTTCTTTTTTTTGTAAATCCCTGACGCAAAATGAAGGGCTTCATAAGTTTGACGTGTCTGTCTATCTGTCTGTCTGTCTGTGGCATGATAGAACCCGTACGGATGAAGCGATTTCAAATTAGTTTAGTTTTTCGTAGTAATGTTCTGAGACATGTTTAATGACAATTGGTTGACCAGTTTCAAAGTTATGAGGGGTAAAAGTGGGGAAGAAAAACAAAAATCTGTAAATATACTCGAGTGGGGTCTCAAATGAAAGCGCATCACATGCACATTACAAATAAGTACGACTTTTAACTTTAAAGGAAACTAAAGTTCTGGATTCAAGGTTATTTTTTTGGTATTAAATCAGTTAGTTTTAATAATTATTTTATGTCTAATCCACGGGAGTGATACTGTGAGCTTTGTACAGTCACTTTAATGTTACATCACCATAATTCCTTAAGGATAGCAGTCGAAACTTAACAAACGTACTGCTATTTAGATTTATTACAATAGTGTTGATAACCATGATAGTTTCAAAAGCTAGACACATCAAAGTTACACTTGAGTATTTCTCCCAAAGATTGAGTTGCCCATCCCGAGGTACTCCATCCACGTGTGTCCATGCGGGTACCGGCCGAGCCTGACTCATCCGTCACGTGACCTCAGCGACGCCGCAGCCATTTACCACGCCTGCACTCTATTTACATTCCTATACATACAGGGGGATGCACGCCAGACAGACGGACGGATGGTTCGAGGCGAGTAAGCGGCCGGCGTTGGCAATATTTCCTCTGGTATACGCTAACATACAATTTAGTTGTTTTTTTTATATAGGTACCTACTAGTTTTCCAGCCCATAGTGTTTAATGGATTAACCCGCGGAAATTGGACATTATAGTGTTCGCTATTAAGTGTGCCATGTCCTTTCTTAATAACTTTCTTCACAACTAATAACTTTTATACCTTCGAAAGTAGTATTGAGTTCAGTATTGAGATTTTAAGAGTTTAATTCCTAAGATTATCCCCTACAATCACAATTCGCAAAGCTTCGGTAGCAGTGGTTATTATTATGATTAGAATAGAGAAAGGATAGCAGCAAATAGCTTTTCCTTACAATTACTTACATTAGCTATAAAACTTGAGCCGAAAGCACCCCGATATTTTGTATGATGATACAATTCGCGGTTACCTATAAAAAGCAACCTACTAAACTCTATTTCATACTTCTTACTTGATTTGATCGCTTATCGATGGCGATGGATATCATTTATTAATGTCCATGTCCAGTCGTAATATTATTTTGTAACAATAACAAAAGTTATTTCGTACATCGCGGCTCTCAGTTCCGGAAATGTTCCGCGGCGCCGCTAGCATACTAAACGGGCCTCCTTAACGTTTATACTTTTGAAATTAAAAATAACGACAGAAAAGTTATCAAGTAGCTCAGATTGCTACGAAAGGCGGAGGAAGCGTCAGCCGCTCCAAGCAGTCTTATCTTTGCAACAATTTTCCTCATTAATTCTCAATGATGCAAAACATGTTTATCGAAATGTGAAATCACATTTCTACAAACAAGGGAAGCGGATTACTCAGCAGTGGCCTAGTTTCGCGGAACCTAATTCAGCGAAACAATAATAACATGTACGCTTCGCAAATCGAGTTATTAAGATTTGCAAATTGTAAGTGTCACGGCGATGTGTGCGAGTGCCTGAGAACCGCTGAGTTCGGTGACTTGATTCGTAGCGAGGTGGCAACTACTGGCGAGGATAGCTAAATTAGTCTAAGATCTCCGAATGTGGGTATCTAGACCCACATTCGGAGATCTTAGACTAATTTATCCATCCCGAAATCATATTAGCTAGTTTTGCTCCTCAGTGTCTGAAATGAACAACAAGGTTTGCAAATCTTGTTCCAACTGAGACTACATCATATTCTCAATTTAACAGGAACGAGATACGAGAACATTTTGGAAAACATATATCGTTATATTATTTTTCAGCCCATTTGTTATGTTTATAAATAGTTATTCTGCTATTCTTGTTGGAGACAAATCATAAACTATTAAAATCAGTTTATCCGTTCCCCAGTTACAAATGCTATAATGCACATGACTTTGTTATATTTACATATTATGCCTAGATATCGAATATCTAGGTTCCAAGATTAATAGTATCGTAATAAAATTCAGCTGATTTATGGTCTTCAAATCCAGGTCGTTGTTTAGATTGAAACTGTTTTAAACACATAATCGAAGGCCAACCTCTACTATTACTTGTAAAACTACTAGAGTACCTACCTAATATGCCACTCCAGTAAATCAGTATAGTTCTTAAGAGAAGCAATGGGCATGATGACTACATAAAAAATAGGTATTCTATTTAGTCCGTCCAAAAATACCAAAATACAACACCTATTTTATTGCTTCATCTATTTAATAAGAAAAGGTAAAGAGCATCAGAGTTGCGGAGCTGGGGCGTGTCATGAGCATTTAGAACATTTCGCTCAAAATAATTCACGCGAATCCCTATTGATTTTTCGTATGCAAGAATAAAAAATGTGAGTACAATTTTTAAGTTATTTTTGTCATCTATTGCTCCGTTTGCAAACAAATCGTTAACTAAGCACGCTTAAGATAATCCCTTCATATATCTAAATTTAAATTTTAAGAATAACCCCCGAATTCCAATGCCTTAATTTCCATATAAGTAAAACACCATAATATTTTGTAATGTGCACGCGATGCGCTTTCATTTGGTACCCCACTCGAGTATGTTTGCATATTTTCGGTTTTTCTTCCCCACTCTCATCCCCATAACTTTTAAACGGCACAACCTATTTTCGTGAAAAATCTAAGAACACACGCGCCAAACACACCTTTCATAAAAAAGAAACTAAATTAAAATCGCTCCATTCGGGAGCTATGTCCCAGACAGACACACAGACAGACCGACACGTCAAACTTATAACACCCCTCCTTTGGTCAGGGGTAAACAAATGGGATTATCACATAATTATACATACATATATACTATCGCTATCTCCTTGTAGATAGACTACAGAGCTATCTCATTCCGTATAATGGAGTAAGAATATCAATAATGGAGCAGCAGCGAGCAAGAATTTTTAATTAAGTCACAATGAAGACAAAATTACATTATTGCTGGAATCCCCGAGGATCCAAGCGTTTCAAGTATTCATATATAAGAATCTGAATGAGCAGTGCCCATGAATGCAGTGTCAGTAAAACTTGCACAAAGGATTTTTACGCCTTGAGGGCTCGCCGCGCCAGCGTCCAAATATCGGTATATTCATTTAAAAAAACCGCTGATTTTGTAATGTGCACTTAATACGCTTTCATTTGAGACCGAACTCGAGAATATTCGCAGACATTCGGTTGTTGTTGCCCACTTTCAATAATAACTTTTAAACGGATTAACCGTTTATAATCAAAACATGAATAATAACAGTCGCAAGTAAGTCACCCTATATAAAAAAAAACTAAATTACAATGGCTTCATCCATTCGGTAGCTATGGTGCCACAGACAGACAGTCACGTCTAACTTATAAAACCCCTCTTTTTGCGTAGGAGGTGAATAATCAAAGAAATTAAATAAAAAAAAATCATCATTAGAAAAGTGGGTACGGATTAAGTACTAAATATTTGGTTAAATATAAGGATATTCGATTTGTATTATTTTACGAGTTTGGGAGACTTATCGAAGCCATATCCAATCAAATGACTAAACGTGCCAGAACGAGGCACATCTAGATAAGCACTATAGCGAAGACATGATTTGAGCAAATAAATGATCTTTATCTTTAAGACGATACGAGAGCAAGTCGATGAGCCCGGCGCACCAGACCGACAAGAATTAGCCGTAGCCTGGACAATGGCGCAGGTTCCACATTAAAGGGATTCAGATGCCCGCTGGGATTAATAAAGAGGATGGCGGTTCTAAGGCAGAAAATTGCCTTTTTTCTTGGGGACTATTTTAGTGACTCTAAGAGCCCAGTAGAAAAACAAATCCATGAAGCTTTTGTATTAATTCGTTATTAGGAACTGAAATTAAATACTTTGTATTTGATATAACTTATTGATACTAACATTGAGGTCGATATAATATCGTTAATATTTTGAATAAATATTTACGGACAATTCCAACATCTAGCCCCAAGAATTTCACACAAAAAAGATTTTTTCTTTTAAATAATTCATTAGTAATATTGATAATTGCTAGCGGTTAAAGTCAATCGCTTAAGACATCGTTAGTTGAGTTACGAGTTAAAAACATCAAAGCAGCATGGCGCGGCGCTCCGCCGCCAGAGAGGCGATTTAATAAAATGCTGTTTTGTTTTAAAAAAATAATATCGGTTTAATTTAGTGGGTTCAAGGGCCGAGATATCGGTCTAGTGTCGTTATTTATAACAAGACCTTTTGCACAAGACATAAAGACTTGTTTCTATTTAGATAGGTAGGTATTCTTTTGGTACCTTTACTAATATTATAAAGCTGAAGCGTGTGTTTGTTTGTTTACAGGCTCTAATTTCAATATAGCCTATTTATCACGGACTTTTTACCGCGGGAAAATACTATATTCCCGCGGGAAAATCCAATAACACGGGCAACGCCTGCGAGTGCGCAGCAAGTACTGGGACACAGGGGCTACTCTCTTGACGAGAGAGATTAGGCCTTCATTCAATGTCTACATAATAAAATACCTTACAAAGTAAAAAAAAATCTTTAAAAAAAATATTAATTACATACGTTTTATGTATTAATTAACTACTAGTTTACTCGAACTGGACCGACTTAAGTAAGAAATTAAAGCTTAATCTCGGCCGAAACAGTTCGCCCGGTCAACCTCTCCCTACACTAATGAACAATTTATTGGATTACAAATGCTTTGGAAACAACAACAAAAGATTTAAGTTGGCTAAAGTGCGCGTCACGATTTGATTACCCCCTTCGGATGGGTGGCTTATATGCAAAATAAAACAAGGGGCTGCTTATATGTGTACGATTTGGGCCACGGAGACTGAAAAATTACACTTAACCCTTAAATTCGTAGTGAATCGCCAGGACTTGGTAAAATAAAATAAATATTGCCTGACATTTCACACAGCAACATCTAGCCCCGTGGTAAGCTCTAAGCTTGTGTTACATCCGATATCTAGATAAATAAAAATGAATTGTTGTTCGTTAGTCTGATTAAAACTCGAGAACGGCTGGGCCGATTGAGCTGATTTTGGTTTTAAAATGTTTGTCGTAGTCCAGGGTAGGTCTAAACGGTGAGCAAATAAGGAAAAATTGCCGGGAACTTTTTTTACCCGTGCGACTCCGGGCGGGCCGCTATTACCTTATTATATAATATACATACATACTTAGTTTTTTTTATAGGTAAGTAGGTACATATAAAAAGGCACTCTGTTAGTCTGAGGGTTAAACAGAGCCACGTTGATCTGGTCTCACATGACTTACTTATGTATCCTATTTTAGCCCTAAAAAGTTAATCACTAGAATCACATTCACATGTGTTAGGAGTGTTATAATTACTAATAACTCCATAAAAGGTGTAATAAAGTGTCATCTCACGTGACATGTGGCGCCACGAGCCTGTAGCTGGCAACATTGCCTGCGGCTATATAAATAATTGAATGGGCGAACAAAGGGATGCCAACGCCGCCCTCCGCCGCGCGACAGACGTGTCACAGTCAAATTAGTTTTCCCCTAGACGAGACGGAATCAAAGGCAGATGCTCTTTTATTGACGTGAGTGAAAGAGTCGAGAGATTTGCCATAGCTAGGAGGAGCAACGAATGAAAACAATGAACATAAAGAAAAATGCTGATGGCTGCTTTGTATCAAACATGTTTAGCAAAGTTTAGCATTCTTGAAATTCCCATGCATGCATTGATTAAAATGTGTTAAATACACCACTATAATTATTAATATTTGTATGCCTATTTGAGCAACATGGCTGGAAAATTAAGCTTTAATCACCATTATGTATTATTAATTTATAGAAAATTTTGTAACAAAAAACCAATGTTAAGACAAAAGTGAATGAACCTTCTAGATCTATGTGATCCATCTTCGTCCACATCGACACTTTCTACATCACAATAAAAAAAAACAGATTTTAATCAAATTTTCATGGAGCCAATTTCCAGCAGAAGAAGCTTCCAGCAATTTCGATGATTCTTAAAAATCTTTAGATCATTAAAATTCATTAACGTTGTATAAAACTCTGAGATAACATAAAAACGAGACGTATTGTGACCTCTATACCCTAATCCTTTAGTTGAAGTCGATTAAAAATATGATGGCAACATAAGAAGGACAAATTGAATATCTGATGTTTGCGCACGAATCTAATAGGTATTTGATTTATTACAACACGGCAACTTTAAAGATTTGCGTAATACAATAATAATTGGTGACATCAGTAGTGAGTTACCGTGATTTATAGCCGGTCGCCGCAAGCATCGGTGGTTCAGTGGTAGAATGCTCGCCTGCCACGCGGGCGGCCCGGGTTCGATTCCCGGCCGATGCAGTTATCTTTTTGTACAGTATTTGAGGTCTATAAATTGTAACGTTGCTTCAACGAGTTCACTAATCTGTTTGATGAAGCTCTCAGATCCTGTGTACATTAGCCGGTAATGCTGCCAGGTGTGTTGGAGCGAAAGTAATTGAATAGAGCCTTCGGAACGTTCCAGGGATTGTGTCCGATTGTGTTCCATTAAGCGCAGTGAGCATGCACTATTGCAGACTCCAATGACCAGTAATTTCATCTGTTGAGTGCAGCTTACGGGCCATCCCGTGAATTCACGACACTGTTACGCCTAACCAATTCAGAATTAAGCTTAACATGTGCACCACTAGTAAAAGCCTTTTAGTTAATTGAATGGTATATATAGGTAAACAAGATCAAACAAATAAGCTTTTATTTAGTTTTACCTGTCCAGAGGTTTGGTTTAATCGATGGTCTCGATGGTAAACTCGAGTTGGAATTAAATCAATCTCAAAAACCGACATTTACAACTTAAGCGGCTCATACTTTTCTTGCATAATCTGTTATTTCGTAATGATATTAGCATAATTCTTTGTTCAAGTTATTAGCAAAAGAAAAACTGTTATTGGTCTTTATAATTTTTAACTATTTTGCTATATTTATGTTTTTTCATAAGTTACGTTTTTTTCGAGTTAGAACATAACTAACGGTTTTCGATCGGGCTGAAATTTTGCACGTCTTCGTCAAACGCCTATTAATTTACAACGTAGACACAGCAGAGCAGTTGCTTAATAAAAGCAACGTGGAAATAGGAAATATATCTACCCTGATACCACTTCTCTGTACCATGTTCCCTAAATAAACATATTCATTTCATTTCATCTACACTAATATATATATATAATTTGTAACCACATGAATCAACGAATACATGAATATGTATATTATAATCTGAAGAGGTTGTTTGTTTGAGAGGGCTATTCTCAAGAACAACAAGTCCTAGTTGACAAAATATTTTGCTGAAAGATATCCTATTTATTGAGGCTATGGGCTATTTAACTGCGGCAATACATAGTTCCCGTGGAAAATTTCATAAAACAGGGGCAACGCCGTGGCGTGAAGAGCTGATTATTTTAGTCTTCAAGTCCATTGAATTTGGACTCGTATGATTAGCTCGATGAGTCTGTTATAAGTTTAAAAGTAAGTTCTGTTTGGCAATAAAAACAAATAAGCTTGCTTATTCGGAATGCGGAACATTAAACTTGAAAGCAGGTTACCATGCAATGATAAATCAACGCTAATAGCTTTCCAGACAACAAAAAGCATTAGGGAAAACACACATTCTCCTGAAAGGGCTGAAAGAGGCTCCATCACGCGACGCGAACGGCCCTCGCGTCCCATCAGGGCGGCAAGCTGCTGCACCATCGCCATTGCTCACAGTATCCAAGCACAGACATACATCTACATGGACAAATGCATGTACTTCGCGTGTCCGCACCCCGAAAAAGCGTCGAGGTTGGTCGCCGCTAACGCAGTCCACCGCGTCCGTTATCAATAATTAGAAGACGATAAATATCGGAATAAGCGGTATTGTCGGGCATCACTTCGACTTCATAATACAGACAAAAATCGTGATACTTGCGCCATCATGGTAGATGTATGTATATTCGTTTTTAACTTTATTCTTTAAGAAGACCGAACAAAGTCAAAAGTCAACACATTTATTTTCTTAGAAGCATAAGCTTACATGGACAGGTCAGCTTAAAATTACTAAAACTAAATTGTTTATACAAAAATTATCAAGGAAATAACATTGTCTTGACAGTCTTGACTGAGTGTTACACTGAGTTATTTTATACTAAACATATTGCTTGGCTTGCTTGGACGCGATCTTACGATATGCACAAACGACATTCATGTTACAGTGCCATATTATGATGAAATAGCTGATCTGATTAGAAACTGAAAAACTTTGTTTAAAAAGAACAACCCTGTCGAGATTACGTTCTAATGTTTCGTCTTGATTAAAAATAAAAAAATAAATAAATAAATATTTCCAGACATTTCACACAACAACATCTAGCCCCGTGGTAAGCTCTAAGCTTGTGTTACGGGTACTAGATATCTGATATACTTAATACAGACACACTACATATATAGATATTTTTTATTATACATATAAAACACCCAGACCAAGGAGATCGTGCTTGCAGAACATACAAACACTTTCACCCTCGGCGGGAATCGAACCCGCTACCTCTTGCGCCGCAAGCGGACCCTCGCCCACCGCGCCACTGAAGCAGTCAATTATGTATGTTGTCTTAAGATACAGAGAAAGCAGATGTATAGCACAAATAACACAATAAAAGCTAGTAGGTAAACTTGCCTATTTAAACCACCATTGTTCAAAGTTTGCAACTTTATTCTTATGGAAGAAAACTGAACAATATGACATTGCTTGGCTTGCCTGGCGACCGGACCTTACGATATGCATACAACGGGATAATATCTGCTATCATAATTACAATTTCCGCAACATTAACAGCTGTTAAAACTCTAACGCCGAGGGCTATTTGCTTGCAAGCTTATTGAGCTGAGAGCAGCTATTACGAACCTAAGCGGATCTAGAAAATGTTGGGAGCACTTGTTGTTCAGCCATTATAGTGGCTCTTATTGCTACTATTATAATGAGAAACAATTTTAATCTAGTTAGTCACCTAAAGCTGTAGCTTTAGCTTTAGTTAGATAAGTTGAGTACCTACCTTTATTTTACGCCGACAATAAATCTTCTAGTAAAACCTATTTACGTCAAGAAACTCGAACCATTACAACATAAAGATGAACCAAAATACAAACAAGCCCAATTTTGTCATCAGAACACTTACATTTCAACAGCACCATAACGAAAATAGACACCGCAGTAATAAGGCAAGACGCCCACTAAGGAATGACGTAAAAAAAGGCGGGAAAGCGTGATTTATCGCGGACGCCATCTTAGTGGCAGCCGGCTTGATCAAATATTTAATATTCGCCCCATCAACTGTGGTGCCTTATCTTACGCGTCCTTCGGATGGTTTCCTCGGAAAGTAAATTGGCGGCGACATTATTGTTGAAATACAGGCCGACTCTAGGTGGGAGCTGGTGCCACGCGCCGGTGTGAAAGTCAGGCCATAACGCCACGTTCCACCAATAAATTCCCCTTTTCGGTGACAGCGAACTCCAGCCGCCATCTTTAATTTTAGATCGGAACAGAAATCGAACGTTAATTAGTTCCAGAAGCTGACAAACTAATTAGACGTGATTCAGAAATTCATTGTTTAATTGCTTTTGTTGTGAATGTCCTGCCAGCTCCGGCCGGAATAATGTAACAACTTCAAACGGGCGCGGCGGGGAATGGCCCCGGCTTTATGGATTTTACAATTCCCACTGTATTTTTACTTTTCATTTGGTCTTGACTTAGTGCAGTTACTTAGTAACCAAAAACTGGCAAACTTCCGCGACCACGTCACATGCGAACTACACTAATGTAGTTTGCATGTGACGTGGTCGTCGCGGAAGTTTATCATAATAAGTAAACTTAATACTGCGCTGAGGCGACAGTTCAATAGTGGAATAGTGAGCGTTTCGTAACCCGACCGCATACATTCCAGTCTAGACATTCGATAGCTGCACTATCTAGGTATTATACAAAGCAATGAAAGCAAGCTGTCCAGTTATATCCTTAGCATATATCACATAGATGACTACAATACAGGTATAAAAAAGTCGTTATACGTCGAAACAAAACACAATACAGCTATTGACATTTATTGCACCGAAAACTAATCAAAACGAGGTCGATGAAACCTGTGCTCGTTTTCAGTCGTTTGATGAAAACGTCGTTTTGCTTTGGCTCGTTGTTAGTTAGCGCTTTTCAAGCCCCGCTGGAAACTGTCGAGTAAAACAAGACGCAAATTGTAAAAGCAATTCACTAAAATAAGAGTTCGTTCGGTCCGAGCGACTGATTCGAATAACCGTGTAATTCCATTCTGAGCGGTCTCAAAGGCGCTCTAAACGACGCCATTTTTCAAGATATTTTCTTAAGAAAACTTTCAGATTTTATTACAGCTTTGCTGGCTGACAATTCCACCGGCTGCGGACCGTCTGTTATTGTACTTGACAGAGTATCTGACATCATAAAGTACTTTTGAACACGTGTAATTAAACTGAAACACGACCGAAAACATGTCAACTATAAACCGCCTACACCGTACAAGGTTATTGCTCGACTCCTGAATTCAGTTTTGATGATGGCTACAGTAATACAAACAACCATAAACAAAGCTGTAACACACATAGAAAGCTGAAATACCTTTAATAATTAAAACAGCGCGAGACAACAACGGCGCAACGATTAATTCGTGAGGTATTTTCGTGTTCGGCGCGCTCATTAATCATGTCCTGGAGCACGAAGCTGACCGCAAAGCTTTACATGACACGGGCAATAACGAAATTTATAGAGTTAATTGAAATCACGCTCTACAAAGGCACCTGTTAAATGGCCCTGACGCAAAAACTAACGCCAAGACACAAAAATAACTTCCAACATAGATGCAAGATCCACCGGACCCAACACAAAGCGTACGTGATCTATACAACATTTTTTCAAAGGAAAGGCACACAATAACTTAATAGTGCTAATACTCAGAACGACCGACAGGTTCGAACCTTTCATGTTTACATAGCAACGTCGACCTGCTCGAGAAATCCATTGAAATATAAAACGCTAACGAGAAATTATAATATAAATCAAGCTCAAGAAATTATGAGTGACACAGCGTTAGAGGAGGAAATTTATATGATAAAAGAATATAAATTGTATCACCGTGAGAAAAATCTTAATAATCACAACAATACGTCGGCCAGGAAACGAGCGAGAAAATAACAGCCAGGTTTTTTAGAATCCTGTAGAGAAGTGATTTATAGATAAGAAACTCGAAACAAATTACGAAGGTTAGTTCTCAAACTAACAAGGATTTAAATTGAAATCCTTCTTTTGTTAAAAAATAATCAACAAAACTCTTTCAAATCTTACGTCGCGACGTGTGAAATAGCTTAGAATAGGAGGATCACTTCTTTTCAAGTTATGTGCCGCGACATACTACACACAAACTGTAGAGGAGATAAAGTGAAATCTACTTTAGCTTTTGTATTGTAGATATTTAATAAGCAAACTAAAAAGAGGGCTTCTGGGTACGACCCCGAGTTTAATTAAAGTGCCGTGCAGAGCTCTATCAAAGCGGGCCATGCATACTTTGAAGGCACCTGCGGAGGTCGTACAAGCTCTAAATTGAAGGAGAATCGCTTAGCTTATCCCCGATCGAATATTGAATAAAGTAAATAAACACTTGATTCAAGATCTCACAACCTTCAAGGATCAGATTAATTCATTATTTAATTATCCTGTTCGGAATCACGGTACAATGGCACATCGTCTTCGTAATTAATAATTAACTTCAGCCTATTCTCGAACCCAGTAATAAAGGAATAGCAAACATAATTATTTTGGACAAATTCACGTATTTTCTGAAGTATCATTTGGTTCAAGCCCCGAATTTGTTGGAGTGCCTCTAGGAACCGTCAACGCAATTTATTATGTTTTAACTTATGAGATGGCAGCATGTTTGGGTAGGGAGGCCTCTTCGTTACGGGAAACGATACAAGTGCGGTACGGGTTTGTTACTTTGTACGAATTAACTCAAATCATACAAAGATATACATATTTTTAACCGTATTAATTAAAAAAAATGTTTTCTTTCATTCGCCGTGGTAGAAAATGGCTAACCACAAAGAGCAGAACAAGAAAACGAATGGGCGGTGCTATCAAAGGAATATGACGGAATATATCATCTGTATTCTCGGCCACTCCGAGGCAATCAAACTTTGCGCGAGATTAAAAAGTTCACAAGCAATCTCTTTATTTGTCCTCTTATCAGGGGCGGACCCTCATTATATTTCACGGGATTTTCGCGTCTCCGCGTAGGAATTTATCGCCCTGTGTACCAGGAGCCAAATGCCAATGTATTCGGGAAAGGAAACCTTCTCGGCGACAAATAAGATTTATCGTCCACACTCGCGCTGCATTTACAAGTGGGGCGTGAGCCGCGCCGCGAACATTTATCAAAAAATCATTAGGTGGGAGTCGAATAGACGGCCTCGGTCTGCGCGCTCTGTTCGCGAATTGAAAACGACACTCGACGCGAGTGTCATGCCGACGATAGCTTTTACGCTAAAATGTTTTACATTCGCAAACATTTTTATTCAAAAGCCCTAGGCTGGCTTACGAAATGTTATTTTCAGCGCCGGGCACTCCGCTTTTTCGTTTTCGACAGAAATAGTTAAATTAATTCTTAAAACAATCCATATTCATTTGTAGATCTTTTCATAATCGTACATGCAGGGCGAATACAGTTATGACAGTGAATTGTATTTTGCCATCCTCATCAATGATAAAAAGCACTATTTCTATCACGTTCAATAAATCAATGTCGATGGTCCAACCGACCCGAAACCGCAACAGAAACGCTTATGTAGTGAATAATTCATCATCTTTCAAAACATTTACAGCAAAAAGCGTCGTAATGCGGTGGTCGCAGATGACACAAAGGGCGCGGCAGGATCGCTCCATCTATTCGATTGTGTCATTTTTTACGAGGCCCAAATGCCCCAAACGTCCTGGTCTGACGTATAGCAGTACTCGTAAGTAAGCGGACATGGGCCCGCCGGCGGGTCCACGCGTGTCCAATCGCTAGGTGACAGCTGGCCGAGGCTATTACACCGCTTAGGAAGACATTCAATACCCTGCTTAGCCATCGCTTCATATTCAACAAACTATCATGTTTTACTCGTGTAACCTTGTGCGAGGTAATTCGTTACGATGATTAAGTATTTATTATAGACATTAGAATGATATAATTCTAAGCAAACTATATTTTATATTTCAAAAACTTAGTTAATAAGGTTGATTTTGTCTATAATTAATTAACCAGAACACTACAATCAGCGAGTGAACAATCAATCATCCCCTGTTTACCTAAACGACATATCAGAACGTCCCAAACCAAACAACCGTATTCCAAAGCCAGCTCCAAAAGTATCATGTCATTTAATAGTGAATAAAACTAGTTACCCCCATCAAACCCCGGCGGTGTTGGTTGCCAGGCCGCTGCCAGGGAAACCGAAGCAAACAAAAGAAAGGTGGAGGTCACCTCCTTACATAAAATATCGTTAGATTGTGTGCCGCGTACGCGGGCCCACGGCCATGGGAATATGAACTCGGCGCCTGAATATTCATATCGGAGAAGGCTTTCCTCAGCCTCTTACGTTAACTTTCAAAGCTTTGGTATTACTGTCATAATTCTAAGTTACTTTGCGTGAAGATTATTGAGTTTTAGGGAATAGTAAACAGTATTAAAATCCTCGTGGAAGTTCGGTTTTAGATTTTGTATGGAAGATGACTTCTTATTTCGCAACCCCCATCTACTAATACATTTAAATAACTATTAAAATGGAGAGTATATAAGCGGAAGTATAGAATAGAATATACATATTTATTTCTCCAGACATGGTATAAAGGTGATAATAATCTTTTGATCTTGTGATAGTTTCACTAAAATTAAATCAATTCAATGAAATTGCTTTAAGCAATAAGGCCGCCCATTACGTATATTATATTTTGTATTTAGCTAGATGGCGCCACAGTCCTATTATAATAAAACAATACAAAAGGGACTTATATCCCTTTTGTAATTGTTTTAATCTTGGTGTGTAATTAAGTATATAAAAACTATAGTTTTTTCTTAAATAAATAATTATTCATTTAATTTTATGTATGCGTTATAGGAGTTACTACAACTCCATGGTCAAAGTCTTAAGATCCAGGATATGGCAGGACAAGTGCGACACCCTACAAACATCAATAACAATAACAACGAATGAATTTAAGAAAAATAGTTATAAATATTTATATATGTATGTCTACTATATTAGATGAATCAGGTGTCTTGTTCCCGTAGCACAAGCTTCGAGCTTACCACGGGGCTTATCCGGATATATACATATAATGCTTATTGCGAGGGTGTTAATCAAACTCATTAAGTTATCTAACGTGATAAACACGGCTTTCGTTTGTATTAGAAGTGTAAAGTAGAACAAACAGGCGAATCGATTGCTTATGCAACATCATTCATAAATTATGTA
Organism: Gymnoscelis rufifasciata; assembly: GCA_929108375.1. NCBI lineage: Eukaryota > Metazoa > Arthropoda > Insecta > Lepidoptera > Geometridae > Gymnoscelis > Gymnoscelis rufifasciata. The sequence continues at coordinate 10,323,200 of OV815327.1, forward strand.
TTGCACACAGAAACAAATGCATCATCACCACCCTATTAACATTGGGACACAGGGACTTCTCTCTTGGCGAGAGAGATCAGGCCTTAATTCACCACGCTAGCCAAGTGCGGGTTGATGAATGTCACAAGTCTTTCAAACTCTTCAAAGTTCTCAGAACATGCCGGTTTTCCTCACCGTTTAAGCACGTGTTTAAAGCGCACATAATTTCTAGAAGTAAAATCAAGAAGCGCGTGGCGAGGTTTGAACCCGGAATGAATCGGATGAACGTTGAGTGTGCTCCCACTTAGCCAACACGGCTTCAAATACACATCTTAGTAATAACATAGGTCATGTACAAAGGCGAGCTTAACTCTATTAGAGTTTTCTTACAGCAACATCATGGGAGCCACCCAGTACTCGCGCGCTGTGGGCGCCGGCGAGCAAGCAAACCATGGATACACTACATTACTTATTGTACACACGAGTGAACATTGTGCTTGCTGAAGGCACACAAGGGCATGAGCCACCACGGCTCGCTACAGCCCAGTGAAAGTTAGGCAATGTGAACCAATTGATATCTTCCCTCTTTCCCTTGCCACGACAAAAAATAAATTATCTGTGTATGTAAGTATATTATATTAAGTATATCAGATGTCTAGTACCCGCAACACAAGCTTAGAGCTTATCACGGGGCTAGATGTTGTTGTGTGGATTGTCCGGAAATATTTATTTATGATTATTAACTTGATAATTATGAGATGGACTCACACAACACCTAGGTTTCATTGTAAAGTTTATATTTTTTTTCCATTTTCCAAAAAAAAAAGAAAATAAGTATGTACTGGCTTTGCGCAACGTCTCTGAACTATATAAAAATATTTTTTGTTGCATGGGAGCCTCCTTATATATTTATGTGTTACTAGTAGTGCCCCGCGGTGATACCCGCGTTATAATGGATTTTAGTTGAATGGTAAAAAGTAGCCTATGTCCTTTCTCAGGCAGTAGTAGGCTTCAATCTGTGTACTAAATTTAAATCGTTTCAGTAGTTTTTGAGTGAAAGACGAACAGACAGACAGAGTTTATTTAGCATTTATGATATTAGTATGGATGTGTTTTTAGTATTTGTTGTTATAGCAGCAAGAGAATTACATCGTACAATACATTCTTTGAAACAATAAAACTAAATGAGACAACGCGAATCTCAAAAGGAAGCAGAGACGATACCAACAAATTGGGACCTGCGATTTGCCAAAAACAGTTCCAGTGACACTTCAGAGAAATAATAAATGGGCACATGAACTACACACTAACAGACATCGGATCACAAGCACCTTAAATGGTCTCTGAATTGTATGCTTCAGTGGAAGTAACAGAACGGACTAGTGGCTGAGCTGTGTCGCGCGAAGTGGGTCACACCACGCCGCCCACTCTTCAATCTCACAGCTGATCAATAGCCCCGACCCCACATGTCGCTAGCTGATACCGACTGGTCTACTTCTGATACTTCTGATGTCCTAGTAACGTGTAAAAGCCGTGTTGGCCAAGTGGGAGCAAACTCGATTCCCAAAGAATTGCAACAGTTGTCAATTACTAAATTTAAGAAAATTGTAAAAGCAATCTTTGTAAAAAAGCTTATCTATACTAATATTATAAAGCTGAAGAGTTTGTTTGTTTGTTTGTTTGAACGCGCTAATCTCCGAAACTTCTGGTTCGAATTGAATAATTATTTTTGTGTTGGATAGTCCAGTTATCGAGGAAGGCTATAGGCTTTATAACATCACGCTACGACCAATAGGAGCAAAGATATAGTGGTAAATGTGTAAAAAACGGGAGAAATTATTTCATCTTTGAAGCCTTCCGTTGTGTGCGCCGTGAAAACGGTTCAAGATACACAAAAAATATATACTAAAGAATAATAGCTCTTAATAATATTGATCTAAAAAACAGTCCGCGATAGTATATGTCTATCTTTTAAGATTAACTCACAAAAACCGTTTTTATGGTACCTAATTTGGTCGAAATAATTTGTTTAAGTTGTATCAACATAATAATATTAATCTTTATTCAAATAAATATGTTGTTGGTTAAGAGTACTTCATCCATTATAACGCGGGTAGCACCGCAGGGTACAGCTAGTTATAATATATCGGATTACCTTGAGGACAAAACTGCTTGGGACGGAATCTGCTCTAACACAAAATCAAAAACAAGACTAACAAACAAATAATTATTGTAAAGTTTCAATACAAAAATGAGCTAGAGTTTCTAATCGCTTCTTTGCTCTAGTGTAAAAAAAGCGAAGCGACCAGATACCATAAATTTATTTCCTACTTATCATTAAGCACCTATGATTATTTTTTTTTGTTTTTTTTTTGTTATTTATTTTGACGTGTCTAAGTTTTGTAAAACCAAACTATGGAAATAAATGATTTTGTATCTTGTATCTTGAATGTTATTCCGAAGGTCGATTAAAGCCCCGCCACGCGCCTCTGGATGTTTCTTTTTGAAAAATGTATGTGCGCTTTGTAACCTGCTTTTACGGCGAAGGCTAACGTCGTGAGGAAACCGGGAACTTTAAAAAGAGTTTGAAGGACATGTGACATTCACCAACCCGCGCTGGGCCAGCGTGGTGAATGGAAGGCCTAATCTCTCTCGCCAAGAGAGAAGTCTCTGTGTCCCAGAAGTGGGAAAGTTAATAGGGTGATGATGATGAGTAACGTGTAGGTACTCATTATGGAGGCAGACAAATAAGATCCGTTGAAGCGAAAAAATAATTTCCGGGGATATCTTTAATCAATTAATAGGTATCTGAGAATCTTTCCAAGTGGAAAAGGCTATGAAGGGAAACGGTGATGTAGTTACGTCCAGAAATGGCTAGTAACATATACGGCTTCATGATCGGCATCGACACTAAACGCCGAAATATCGGGAAACCAAAATCTCAATAAATCATTGTCACTATCCTGTTACAAATCTCAATGCTGATTTAGGAGTAACAATAGAATCCATGACGAAATGAATGAAAAAAAAATCTAATACCTAGGTTCCGTTACCACTGGCCTAGATAGTCATAACATAAAACTGCAGTGGCAGAAGGCAATCACGGAAAGCTGTCAGAGCTAGCCATCCCCGCACAAAGCCGTCGGCCCAAGAACAGCGACTAAATCACGCACCAGTACATCCACAAAGGGTTATTGCCGGTGGAAGCACAATGAACGAGATATTACAGTTATGATAACGCATAAATGGTGTTTCGTTAGGGATTACGATTGAGGAATTATTATCCGATACGATAAATGTACCGAGAATTATTGGGAAACCTTATTGCTTTTTGCAGAATTAGTACTGGCTCTTTGTTACCGTTAAATAGGATATGTTCTACCAAAATAATGATGTTTTTGGTTCTCGTTTGAGTACTATAAAGTCATACATCGATTAATTTATAGCCATACGTTCGGTTGTGGACATAACCAACTCATGTTGATATGAATATATGAAAAAACAACAACAATGTATCTCTTTTATTTTTCTGAAATAAAGATGAACTTAGAAACGCGTTTCTATGGCCTTGGGTTTTTATTAAGTAAAACGTGACCGTTTGCAATAAAACCCTTACAAAATCCTATTCTGTTCGATTGCATACATCAAAGAATATAAGAATATAGAGGTATAGTGTCTTATTAAATTTGTTTTAATTGCTAAAAAACCTTAAACAATTAATTATTTGCTGAAACAAACACTAAAATTGACTTATATATATAAGTACAATTATTTGAAGTAGTTACTATTTGTTATGCTTTTCATAATAAAAATGGGTAGCTTTTCTATAAAATTACTCAACAAAATCAACAAAAAATGCTCAACTAATCAATGAGTCTTTAAATCGGGAAAAGAATACCAGAACTAGTAAGTAATTAATATTTATGGAAGACTTAACTAAACATGATCTATTTTTGGTACAATAAACTTGATAAATTTTTGGTAAATTAGAAACAAGAAAATTATAGTCAAAGAATACTGTGATTTGAATAATCAAATACTTCTCGCATACTTGTCTTAGACTCTTCGATTTATATCACATTCGGATCCGAAATACATACCTTTAAAATTGACAATAAATGAAAAAAAAATATTTCATGCAGCAGTTTGCACATATTCGCCGACCAAAATTGATTGAAAAATCGGCATTTTTAACGTTAAACTATTGTATGCAATCGCCCCATACCCTTCATCGATAAGTAGCGTAAACTACAGCTAGCCCCTGACCTCCGGCGTGACGGGCAGTTTTAACTATTATCCGTTTTGGGCCAAAGTCAACCCTTAAAGCTAAAGTAGGTACCCCGATGTTATTATTCGATATTAAATAAGAAAGGAACTCTTCTTCTCAGCAAGTTTATTTAATTTGAAATACGTCACGTACATTTTAAGCTATAGAATTTCCTTTCATTAGTGTCAGAGTAGGTTTTATACAAGTTGCAACACGCGAAGGAATTTTCAATTTATCACGGAGTCACACGCTGTCGCTCGTCATAAGTAGAAACGTGTGTGTATCTGTGTGTGCGGGACAAACTAGTGCGGCAACCCTTTCTCAGAACTATTAATAACACCTTAGAAGAGATTAGGAAAGTGCAAGTTATCAGCGGGTGCAGTGAACTCTTATCGGCCATCTCATTTGGTGAAAGGCGCACATCTAGGTCTCGGGATGATTCGGTGTTTGACTCATCGCGTTATCGTCCACGCGTGTTTTTGGCAGGTTCTCCGATTTTGAAATCAGCTTTCGCCGAAGTTTATTTAGCTTTGATTATTCATCGTTATCCGACCTTGCAGGGACCTTGCATCAGTATTGATTAGAGTTTGATCCAGTGTGCTTTTGGGTCACAACATGATTTTATGATTCGAGATTTAGCGAGGGGTGGTTACATTTGCGGCTAGATCATTCCCTTATGTAAATGTTCAATCCGTCAATGAGACGACAGCCTCCCGCGGTCGGACGCCATCCAATCTCGGCTGAGAGCTGCGTGTGCCAGCAGCCTTTCAAATTCCCTGTTTATCTTTTACAACCTGCTCGCAACAAGCCGGGGGCAGGTGCGCTTTTTTATGCCGGAAACATCTGTCTGCACGTTTCAATGTTCAATGACACACGCAGGAAGGCAGATTTTTTCCCCTTTTATGGTTCAATGTTTGTTAAATAAACGTTTGATCGGAAATCTCGGGTGTATTAAATTTTAGCGACTAGTTATTGCTAAATAATATTTGTTTTCGAAACGAAGTAAGTAGCTTGAACTTGAACTTAGCCTCTAAGAGTATAGTACTTATACAGTGAGGCATCATAAAAAATATTTAAGCCCCGATTTTTTAAATGAAACGCCACGGACATGCACATGAAAATCATTATGCATAATAATTATGTAAATAAGAGATAACTAAATGAAAATACATTCAGTATTTGACCAATAGATGAGACTGGGAACTATGTCTTATAATATTCTCACTACATTATAGGCAAAGATCAATGCCGCTCTATTCAATTATTATTATCCTTTGTACTGGTGGTTTAAGGCGCATAAATTCTTAAAGAAAAGTTTTACTGCGTCAGTTTTGGTAAAATTGCTTTTGGAAACATCGGAGCACGTGTCGCCCGCACATGGCCATATTTTTTGGAAAGTGTGGCAACTGGCAAGGTGTGGCTAATGTCTCCGAGCCGTGGGAGGCGCGGGTGACGATATCCAGATTTATGTAGGGCTGCTGTTTGTTCGCTCGAATCGATTTCCGACGCTACGATACGGATTCTCTGATTCAATCAAAATTTTATTTATTCCGGTGATTTGCCGCGAGCGCTCCATGCAGAGTGGGATGCGAGTCTTTGAGCCCCGAGCTTGATTGCGGTTTGGCTCGTTTCAGCTGTGATCTACAAAGGGATTAGTTCCCGCTTAAGCCCCGCAGTGAGATAAAGGAGCTCCATCAGACAGGTTGCGAGCCCGAATCTCGACGATTTTATCGCTAGCACGTGCGAGCGCACTACTATCTAATGAAATTGCGATTAGCGAATCTTACTGAGGTCCCGAGTACTTGCTTTAATTATTTCAGTGTAGCAAGAGGGCGGCCGCGGAGCTCGCAAATGACGTCATTAGCTCATATTTGAGCTGCGTCCTCTCCAACCCGGATCCGCGCGGAACAATGCAGCCAGCTTCACAATGTCTGGCTGAGTGTTGTTGTGCGGGTACCTGTGAGTGTGTGCCCGTCTGCGACTGTGTGCACGCAGCATTGTTCTCTGTTATGTATTACGTGATATCGGCGTAATGTAGTCGCTTTATAGCCGGTAAACAACTCCTTTAAGCAACATTTATCAACTGTTCCTGATTTCTCTTGTTTATTTACTTAAACAATTATTTATAATTACAGCTGTGAGTCACACTACCGAGTTCTTTCTTAAACCTACCGCCCGGCACACCTCTTTTTAGTTGAGTCGATATGTTGTATCATAAGGCGTAGGCAAAAGTCAAAATAAACGCAGGTAGAATAATGCAATGGAAGAAATCGTAGACCGCAAAGGTGCGTCAAATTGCGGTCATAGTAGTAATTGTTGATTAAGGCTAAAGCGCATACGAAACCTAAAACCTTGCAATATAAATGCAATAACAAGTTTTTACTGTGTATGTATTGTAATTAAATACATGACATAAGGAATATATTAAGTAATGACATGTTACAATTGTTATTAATAAATACTATTATGACTATTATTATTATTATGACAAGACAAGAGATAGCGTTAGAAACTTGGTTTATTTTCCCATGTTACCATGGTTGTGTTGGTGGCTAGTGCTGAGCTGTGCACCCACTGACACAGCAATGATAATTTATTGTTCCAACATGAGTTGTAAACTTGTGAATTCAAATCAAAACAAATCCCTAGTAAACTTAACCCAAAGTGGAAACATGTAAATGGTTCGTAGTTAAGTTTGTATTGTTATTTAGTTAGTAAGAAAAACTGTTTGTTTTCCGAATAAAATAAAAAAAAAAAAAAAAAAAAAAAAAAGTTCATTGTCTCTCAAGACTTTTTTAAATGTACATTATTCTTTGTCTTTTAACATAATTTTTAGTTTCAACCATTTTCTCTTCTACTTCTCCTAAAATGAATGCAATATTCCAGCAATTTTCAGAATATTTTACCTAACATCTGTGAAGAATTTGAAATTAAAATAGACTCACTGCATTGAATTACCATAAAATTTCCCATCATTTACTTTCAATAACTCAATCTCACAAATAGTGTAGTAAAATAAAATGTTTTGCAAGTTATTGGCATTTAAAATTGTTGATAATATTCTGCCACTTTAATAGGTTCATGTGGATTTATTGGACGAAGGATCAGAAGCATTAACAAGATGATATGAAGTATAGGTAGTTACTAGATTCAAAAACAATCCCCGACAGATGACTTAGACAAAGCCTGTTTTGTTACATAGGACCAAAAATTTACAAATCTTCTATTGCCTCCTTCTACAAAGCATTGATAAAATAGAAAACATTTGTCTTTCTGGAGATGATGTAGAAAATTATGCCGATATAACTTATTTGAGTTTAGGATGACAGCATGGGGTCGGCATAATATTTATATAATCTAAATAAAATTTAAAATTTTACAGGTGCCCAATGAACCAGTATGAAAATAATATCTACAGCATTAATTATGAATAAGCCAAAAACAAACTACATTTTTATTTAGGATCTCATTTCAACAGCGTAATTATATCTTATGTTTTTGATTATGAAAGATTATAAATATCAACAAGCCTACAATAAACAGATTTATTTCATAACTGATTTTCGGCAATATCAGAATTATTAAAGGAAAATATTTATTAAAATCTTGTGCAGTATTTAAGGATGGATACTACTGAGACAGAATAACTGTTAAGGTATGCAAGCAGAGTGAAGTGAGTGAGGCTGCGGGATGCGCGCTGCACGAGAAGTGGTCAAGCCGGTCCCGACGCCTACGCCGTCCACAGGGCCGCATACATTAACGCAACACTAAACTTTCAAACACGGATGAACCCAAAAATATTATATGGAAAACAACATTGCACAAAATCAACACTATTAATGTTTTCAAACATTTTTAAACGTAAAAACTATCTTGTCCTGCATTCTAAGTATTTCTTCTTATTGTGAAATATTTTTAATACCAATTTATATGAGAAAAGCTGATAAAAAAGCAAAATAAATAAATGAGCGTGAACTTACCTTCATTGTCGATGTTTGCCTCGGCGCTGTACACCGAAGCCACCAAAACTCCGAAGCACAAAACGCTCAGCAATCTCACAATCATTTTAAAAGGTTTCATTTAACACTGTTTTCACAATTGTCTCAAAATACCAATTTATACACTCGACATGCTCAAAACGAAAACACTCGCGCCTGCTGAGCAGCGATCGGCGTTTCGCAAATGGCGGCGGATGACGGATGTTCATCGATTGCGACGAGAAGAGTGCGATATACGAAGCACCCTTCGTTCACAAAATACTTGCCATATTATACGAATGGAATTCAAATGCCTGACACCATCCTGACACTTACACAAAACCGGAAATGCACCGGACGCGTAATTCAATGCGGGCTTCTTAATTTGAATTGTAATCATTAATCAATAATCTTAAAAATACTTTGAATAATTAGTTGTTTTTACTTCCATTTGCAATGGGGAATAATTTATTCATTAATGGTATTTTATCAAAAGTTTTGAAGAGAAAACTTCGCACTTAAATTAGATTTTTTTGTAGGCTGTGAGTGAGATTAATACGTCGCACTCAGAGGTGCAAGATTAAGTCCTCGCCAATTGTACTAGCAAGAAAGATACAACCAGCTGCACTTTATTTAAAGTAACTGAGTTTGATTTATTGGATGACAAACGATTTTTTGCCATTTATATTGATCCAATCCCACCCCCACTTATTCTTCTCCTATTCCTATGCATATATTAAATTTACTATTTATTTCAGCTATTTTTTCATGTCTTTAGTCATTGTTCTGATATTCTTGACGTAGACAAATATAATAAATCATAAATTATTAACATTGGTCGATCTCACGACATTATATCACGTGCGAGCTTTAAACGAAGAAACGTCATTTTTATCTTAGTCCATTTAAAATAAGATAGTACTTAGTGCCTGTATTTTAAAATGAAATTTAAATAAAAATCTCATTTGGTACTAAATACATGTGATGTTTAGAGGGAGAGGGGCCATCACGGGTTCTCACCACATATCTCCAAAGGGGAGGGAGGGAGGTTAAAAATGCTTAAAAAAAAGGTGTGTGTGTGCGATTCACGCACGATAGAAGTGAAACTTCACTAAATCGACAAAAAACTGAGATAAATAAAAAAAATACAAAAAAAAAATACTGTGCAAAAAGATTTTGTTCGGGCGGTCACCCATCCAAGTACTGGCGTCACGCAAAGTTGCTTAACCTTGTTAGCGTTTAAGATTGGCTTACCTGTCGCATTTCCGTTGCATCTGGTTTGAAATCACAACGATTCTAAAATATTCACTTCAAAAATCACGTGATTAATGGACGGCCTCTTATATTTTTACCAAGCTAACATTTTTTAAAATTACGAATAAAAAAATTAGAAGAAAATTATGTTTGTAATATTTATATATTATTTAGTCATGGCTCTTCAACTGATAACTCAAGTTCGAATTAACTCAAACCAACTGAACATTAAACATGTTGCGTCTACACAAATCAATTTTCATTCTTAAATATCAATCGAATTTTAAACTTTATGAAACTAATATTGAGCGACCTTAGCCGATCATTTATGCCATATGCATTAGCTACAGTGGGTAATTTTTAAGATCAATATTATTTATTGAGATATGTATATAATTTATGTATTAACTACATTACTGTGCACCCACCAGCGGCAGGTTATGAGAACTTTTTTATAATTTTATTAGAAAAAAATCCTTAAAATTATTATAATATATTTCTTATTATATAAGGTGGTGGGTGAAATAAACCGCTTACCAAAATGTCTTCGCAAATGTATCCGGTTTTAAAAGTATCAAACCACAATGCGCATTTAATAGATTTTTACTCTGGCAACATCGTAGTTTCGAAAGTTCAATTTCGCATGGCGGACGTGCAAGTGGAGTGTTATTTGTTGGTGATAATTTCATTTTATTGCTCGTTGTGATTCCTTATGGAAAGACTAGTTTTGATGCTATTATTCCTCTGTGGCCGTGCGTTTTTCATTCCTTAACATCAGATGATGATAGTGTTGTACATATAGTTGCATTTGTGAGAACTGCATAGTGTTTTGTTGGATACAATGGGAAAATGTGATGAAACTAATGTGGAAGTTAATATGGGGGACTCCGCGTCCCCCATGAAGCCTGACAATTTTACGTTCACGCCACCTCCGGAGGCGCCAGTGTTCGAGCCCACTGCGGAGGAGTTCCTGGACCCTTTGGCGTACATCAGCAAGATTCGTCCTATCGCCGAGAAGTCAGGGATTTGCAAGATAAAACCTCCGGCGGTCAGTGCATTTCTTTGTTCTTTACTTTTGCCCCAACTTTATAACCATGTTATACGTCAGAAATGGAGACTATCAGCTCGTTTACGATGTATTTCTAACCCTAAAACACACGCGAACTACGTATGATGCAACCATATTAGCTCGCCCTGTTCAATTCATCGTTATCAAAATTTAGATTTGGTCTCACGACAATTCGTATTACGTGTCAAACTGTTTCAAAAGTAAAAAATATATAGAATAATGTCGTCTTTTTTACGTAAATGCAGTTGCATATTGTGTCTAAAATTGGTTGCCATCTTGTGTCGTGCCTCCCTGCCTACGAAAGATAGATAAAAAAAGAATCTCAGCTGCTTTTTGTCGTCTCTGTACATCTAACTGTTTTGATCACCCAGTCATCTTAGATTTTTTGCTGAAAACACTAAATTACAAATACCTCAAAGTACTAAATAGCATAATTCCCAAACCAAAATTTGTGATTATGTCAAATCCAATGAAAACAATGATATTGAAATAATTTATTCTGAACCTACTTTTTGTAAACTGCCTTGTAAGTAATGTTATCAGTTGTCCTCGCCAAGCTTTTGTGAATAACAACTCACATTATAAACCTAGCTAGTTGTTACCTACATTAATGACTTTTCTATTAATGTTTTTCAACCTCTAAGTAGTCTATTATGACATAAATAGATACCTATAAAATCCCACATTATCCCAACAGAGAGACTTTCTTGTCTCTAAGTATTATAGTTTCTATGGTGCTTAGCACTTTCATTTATTTTTATTCCAAAAATTTCGTGTTATAGCTATTGTCCTTTAACATTCACTAACTTTCATAAATTGTTGTTATAAATTCTGGAATTAAACAATGAGGGATGTTCTAATCTACCACACATCATACTACATAAAAGTCTTGTTTTAATATTAATCTTCTATACTTTGATCCTTCCAATAGCCTTAGGGCCTGTTTCACAATCTCTGGTTAACATAGCCAGTAGTTAAAAGCTATCAAGACAACTGAAAGTCTTTAGTAATGCATTTTTTTTATTGTCTAGAGATTCTGGCAAATACTTTCAAGCTATATATCTAACAGCTACTATTATACACCAACAACTATTATTATACACCAAAATAGCTTTTCTTTCAGAAAAATTAACCTGTGCCTTTTCCTGTAGCTCAAGGTATTATAGTAAAAATTAGTGACCATTAAACACCAATATTGTTATAATAACAACATAAGAGATGGAAGCTGAGTTGTTCTATTTGCTTCTCAACTCAGTGTAAAAAATTGAAGCGAACTGTCAAGACTATGTTATTTCCTTGATTATTCTTAGTTTTTATTTAAATTAGATTTAAGTTGACCTGTCCATGTAAGCATAGGCTTCTAAGGAAATAAACATTTTGACTTTGACTTTGAGTGGGTCTAGTGCAGGGGGCACTAGACCCACTAATTTTTATGTGAATATGTTATAAACAGGCAGTTTACACATTAACCCCCATATACATGAAAAAAAAAAAGTTGTTTTTATGTCAGACTTAAAAGAGGTTATAATATAAATTATCACATAGGAGGTTAATATAATAATAAATATTGCCAGACAATCCACACAAAAAAATCTAGCGCCGTGGTAAGCTCTAAGCTTGTGTTACTTAATATAATAGGTATACATATATAGTTTTTTTTTATAATACATATGAAACACCCAGACCATTACGAAATGTAATGTTTTATAAAAAAAATTATTCATTAACCAAAATTAGGCAAAATTTGTGTTTTTATATCTGTAATAGTAACAAAATATGTATGGCATCAATAGGCTTATTGTGTGTTTTTGACAGTTATATTAGCCATAAATAGAAGTTTTTATGAATACAAACAATAATATATTATCAGTAGGGATCTTAGAACTGTTTGCAGAGTATCACTTGCTGTTCTTTAATAATAATATGATAATTTTTATATTCTATTATCCAAAGTAGGCATATGCCTCTATCTATAGAAACAGTTTGACAAAATTATGTAGTTGGTTGCTCGAAAAGTGTTTTTATAGCGTTAGTGAATATTTAAATTATGACATGTGTTATTAATTAATTATATTTGACTTTAACATTTGCATGCCTACTTTAGGCCCATTTGTTCATTTGTCTCTATCTAACAATCTTTTCATACATGTAACAACCAGTTAGACTACAACAGAGGATTAAAATCAACCCATAAAGATATGTTATTGGAGTACTAGGTTATTCTAGTAATAATAGCAAAGTAATGTTCCAAACAGCTATATAAGTACCAACCTACATTTAAATAGTATTTTACTTAGTAACAAAATGCAGGAAATAACTTTGTAAATACTCCTTCAGCTGTCCATATTAATTGGATAAGTGCATGTATTCATTGACATTTGATATAATTTTAAAACTGCTTACAAAGTATTATATCAAGTACACTAAGTTTTCACAGTTGTTTTTGTTTGCTTATATGTATATAATCTCTGATAATTAAAACATAAACATGCCTGAAAACTTTAATGTCTCGCAGATAGTCAATAACTAGTGACCTCTCTTTCTCTGTCTACATTGTATTTATATGGCACAGTAAAAAGATATTTGAGCTTAATGTCCTGTCATTATTGGGGTTCCAGACCCTATTGCTGATACTTCTTCATCCGCCTGTCTGTCCGTCACCAGGCTGTGATATAAATGTTCTTAATTCCTGTTGCCGCTACAAAAACAAATACTACTAAAACATATTTATGGGGGGTACCATGCAACAAATGTGATTTCTACAAGGTTAACCAAATGCCAGTACTTGTATGGGTTACCACTCTGATTGATTTTTCTTGCACTATTAAGTAAATAAATCTTTTTTTTTTTCTTTTAATGTTTGTACAAGTAAAAAAGTACAAGTTTGCATAGTTTAGTCATCCCTGCGCCTCTTCACTACACCTCTAGTTGTTTAGAATCCAAATGTACTAACACATACCTTTTGAGGAAAGTTCCAACTCAAAGTCAAACATTTATTTCCTAAGAAGCACAGGGCATACATGGTCAGGTCAACTTTAAAGTAAATTAAAAAAAAACTTAGTTTAGTAGTTTATTTGCTTTTTCGCATAAAGTGAATTATCAAACCCTAGAATTTTCATGAGTCCTCTGTCATATTTAGTTGCCCACATAAGATATGCAGCCACTTCATGAAATTCTTAAGCATTACATGATGTGACTACATAATGATGATGATTAGGTAGGTACTTACTGACACAATTTTTGCTTGTTATGTAGGGATTGCGCCCTCGGCGCATAGCCTACGCGCGCCCCTTTGCAGCCTTCCGCCCCTGCCTGGTTTGCCTTTAGGGTAATTACCCTGGCAGGAGTTAAGGGTTAATTTCCTATATGTCTTAAAATTTTAATCTTTGACACCTGGAAATGCCACTGACCAGAATTTTATGATACTTTACTTTACAGGAAGTTGGTTCTTCTCATTTGGTTACATTAAATTTCAGTATGAATTGGTTTAGTATTTCCATTTCAACCATACTATTACATTATTGTTGTTGTTTGTTAACGAATATATATATGCTTATTCCTATTATGTCCAGCTATGTAGGTACTATGACAATTCAATATAAGCAATAAACACCCACATACAATATAAAAGTCACAAATATTTGCATATTCAACATATGTAAAGTATGTACATTTTATATGTTGAATACCTATGTAGGTATTATAGATCACTGCTGTGTAAAAACTGAACTGGTGTAGTATAAAATAAAAAACACTTTTCCGGACAATCCACACAACAACATCTCACCTGTTTGTCCGCCCCGTGGTAAGCTCTATATACATAAGACATCTGATATACTTAATATATGATAGACATACATATACATACGCAAGCGCGCGCGCCACTGAGGCAGTATAAGTCAAAATACGTAATAAAACTAAATTTTACTTTTCATTAACAGTGTAAAGTAACCTTGGTTGAGGTCAGTACTTGGATGGGTGACCGCTCTGACTGTAACTTTTTGTTAATATTTAAATGTTAATGTTAAGACAATATATGTATACTGTTGAAATACACGAAACCCTTGGTGTAGGTGTCAAACTCATACTTATCGAATTTATTTTTATATTCCTATCACAATGAAATTAAGTAAATAAATAAATATCTCCGGACTAATCAAACAGCACCACCAAACCGCAAACTAAGCAGAGTTTGTACTGGGGGTGCTAGGTCACTGCTATTATACTACTATATATATCACTTTCTTTATTTTATGTTTGACAATGCTACTTGTAAGCAAAATGTGTTCTTTATTTTTATTTATTATTGGATTTTATACTAAATCAAATCAAATCAAATCAATCATTTATTTGCCAAATACATTTTCAATTCAAGTACATGTCACGATATAATTATAGTACAAGTAGTATATTGTATTTAACCCGCAAGCACCCGCTTGCAAATACAAATGTTAAAAAATATAATATTAAAATAATCAAAAACCAATTACTTAAATAAAAAATTAAACATAATATAAGTCATCGATATCAGAATACAAATTAAAAATGTCAATACAAATGTCAATTACCTACTTAAAATCAATATATATTATACTATGACATTTAATTGGTGTCTTGTCTGTGACTTGCAGTGCTTATTTATTTTTTTTGGATTATTTACTTTTTGAATTAAGTTAATATAATATTAAGTTAAATAGAGTGAAACGAAGTCAAGTGTAATAATGTTACCTACGCCGATGAAAAAAAATGTATCTATTGGTATTGGTAATTTAACCAATACCAATAGATATATTTTTTTTAATGTAAATACATTCATATTATACAAAAACACCCAGCCCCAAAACCAAACTGTACCTATACCTTTTGTCAACAAAGTTTCTTAAGCTATATTGTAATGCAAAATTGTCTGTGTGTTGCAGCACTGGCAGCCGCCGTTCGCGGTGGACGTGGACCGGCTGCGCTTCACCCCCCGGATACAGCGGCTCAACGAGCTGGAGGTAACATTACACATGCTGCTAATTGGGAGAACACTCGACCTTCATTCCTTAGATCGTAGATTCGAACCCCGCGCTGAGCCTCTCTGGATTTTTCTTGTAATAATCTAAATTTAAAATTTAAGAAAAACCACCGATTCCAATGCCTTGTTCCTTAAAATTAAAACACTATATTATTATTTTGTAATGTGCACGCGATGCGCTTTCATTTGATACCCGGACTCGAGTATATTTGCAGATTTTCGGTTTTACTTCCCCACTTTCGCCCTCATAACTTTTAAACGGCACAACCGATTTTCATGAATAATGTCTAAGATAATTCGCGCGAAACAAACCTATCTTACAAAAAAAACTAAATGATCGGAATTAACGGATGAAGCGATTTCAGCTTCATCCGTTCGGGAGCTACGATGTTACAGACAGACAGACGCGTCAAACTTATAACACCCTTCTTTTTTGGTCGGGGGTTAAAAAGGTAATTATTATATAATAAAAAAACACCTTTCATACAAAAAAAAACTAAATTAATTCGATCTATCCGTTGGGGAGCTATGATGTCCCAGACAGACAGACACGTCAAATTTATAACACCCCTCTTTTTTTGTCGGGGGTTAAAAAGCAGTGCCCATATTAAATGTGGTAACACATTTGTAGGTCAACTGTAGATTAGAACGGCGCGGCGGGCGCTGTAAGCTGTAACCATGCGATCTGAGTTCCACCGTCAGTGTCGGTCGGTGTTGCTGCGGATGCAGATCAATACACCTGTAGTAGGAGCGCTGCGCCAGGTATTCCAGGCAACGGAAATAGGTCAACACTGGCCCTGAATTATATACACTACTAACTTATAGTTGACTAGCCGTCCATCCGCGGCTTTGCTCTCTTTGCCAAATTTCATCCAAATCAGGGGTTTCTCACTATAATTGATTTTTCAAAATTTTGTATTTTACTGCGGTTAAAAATCGCGTATGTGTTATGAATTTGTATGTATTACGGATCCCTGTTGTCTGAATAAATGAATTATATTATTATTCTGATATTTAATAAGTACAGCTGTTAAAATGCTGCAGATAAGATTTTATGTTTAAGATCGTAAAATCTTTCTGTTCTATTAAGCAGCATTTCATATTTCTTCACCGCTGCAAAGATTACTTTAAAAATAAGTAACTTTATTTATTGCAAATTCTCGCATTGTTGTAATAATTATAACGCAAACAGTCTGCCAACGGCTACAGCCGTGCTCACCCCTAACACCACTTTTGACAACCAAACAGATCACCTTTAATAATTGTAAAAAACAATCTGTTTAAAACTAAAAGCCAACTACTTACTCAAAACACGCTCTAATAAGTATGAAACAAGAAAATTACTGATAGAAAGATATATTTAAAAGAGAGCCGTTGTATGCCACCCAAAATACCTAACTATTAACCGTTACTGGAAATAACCAAACATTTTCACTAACGTGTTATACCAGAAAACTGCTCAACTTGCATTAAGATAGGCACAGATATAGAACAAAGGTGGCCGTAAGCCCGGCCATGCGGCTCGTACACACACACTTGTTTGGCCTAGTAACTCCAGAACTCGAGGGACCAGATTCTGTACGATCTACAATTTCTGGTTTCGGGTCTGGGTGTTTTCTATGTATCATCATATGTAAATATTTACAAAAAAAAATGAATGTATTATGTCAGTCACCTAGCACCCTTAGTACAGGCTCTGCTTAGTTTGGGGTTAGGGGATGTGTGATCAGTCCGGAAATATTTATTTAACTTTTTATCTCACTTACTAGCTCACTACGAGCTCTCAGCGCCGAGAGTTAGCGTGACACTCAAATCAGCCTTACACTCGTATAATCTCGAACGCTGCGGCCCTTATTTCGGTAAACATCCGAGCAAGTGATAAACTATGCTATGTATGTACTGGTGCTTTTTCTCCAATGGACTGGATGGACAATTAGTGTATTAATATAACTTTTGAAACTATCATAGTTATCAACTCTATATATATTTATACATAAAACTGTGCCGAAATATCGGGAAACTCATAAACCAGTAAATCTTGGTAAATATCCCGTTATAAAAAATAGAATAGTGTATTGACTTTGATAGCACCGGTGACAGTTATGTTGGAAGATAGGTAGGTGGTTATTTGCTTGTCATGAGAAGGGATGAAATCATATGATGAAATTGTGCATTAGATATGGAGATGTGGTAAAGAGATAGGCTAAAGAAGAGATGGATGGACTGTGTGATAGGATATGTTATGCTGGCTGTACACACGCGCCGAGACACCCCGAGACAGGCCGAACGCGCGTGTGTACAGGGCGCTCTCGTCTCGTCTCGCTGTCTCGTTCTCGTCTCGGTCGCTCTCGGTGGCTTGTCGGTTTTTTGCGCCCGAGTCAAAGGGTCTCGTTGGCTCTCGCGAGGTAAACGAGACCGAGCATGTACACACTCGTTCATTTACTTGCTCGCTAATAGTATTTAATATTATTTTTAATTTAATTTTCATTTAATTTAATAAAATTATTTTTTTTCTTGTTTCTTCATGGTTTACGAATTTTATTTTTATAGTAAATGTTAAAAAAAATATAATAGCTCATGGCACAAACACAAATAGCAGCAGCAATTTCTACGTCCATTGTCGCGTGAGTCTTCAGTTCAAATGTTAGAACGCGTGTGTACAGGCATGCTCTCGACGAGACCCCTCTCGGCCGAGACATTCGCCGAGAGGGTCTCGGCGCGTGTGTACAGCCGGCATTATGTAAGAAAGGAGTGAGTGAGATGACGACTCATCACAATGCCCTACTTTATAATCAGAATCAAAGGTAGATAATTGTCTGAATATTTAAAAGGTCATCTGATTTATTGAAAGTTTCCAAGGATAATATCGGGTCGCGAGTCTAAAGCACAGTCTAGTAGTCGCCCACTCAATCGCTTCTCAGAATGGTTTATGTAAATCCGGCGTTTTCCGAGTGAATGCGTTTCTGAGGGCGTGCGTTGTCTCATTACATTAAATGGATTTGCGATGTTCCGCTGAAAATTGAACGTTAATTGTTATTGTTGAAGAGCAACGCTTAGCTTTTTAAACGTTCTTTGAATTTTAAAAGCTGTAATTAATAGTATTTTTTTATATTGTTGAAATTAACTAAATATCGAAATGTAATGTGACAATAATACTTCTCTGTACGATATTTGCTATATGTTATGCGAAAATTGAGTTTGTTGGAGTAATATATTATATGTTTCAAGACTTTCCTCCATTCTCGCTGTAACAAGAATAGGTAGTCCTATCTCGGGCCGGAGCTACTTACATACCACATTTTATCCAAAACGGTACTGAGGTTCGGGAGTAAGTTATTTAATTTGCCCTTTTAGGATCAAACAAAAAATAGTATGACTTTTCGGTTTTTTCATTCATTTCTGTTGCAGGCCATAACCCGCGTGAAGCTGAACTTCCTGGACCAGATCATCAAGTTCTGGGAGCTGCAGGGGAACGCGCTGAAGATCCCCACGGTGGAGCGGAAGCCGCTCGACCTGTATGCCTTGCACAAGATTGTCAAGGAGGCAGGTTAGTTAACACCATTACTGATTTGATCCTACGTTTCTATTTTACAGAATATACATTTAGAGAACGGGATTTACTCACGTAAACCGTGACGATATTATGTATATCCTCCGACGGAACATATCCAGAATATAATTTACGAAAGGTGGTTTAGGAAAAGATTAAAGAGATTCATCCCGGAACTCTTAGGTTCTGGAACGATATCCCATCCGAGGCTTTTCCTAAAGACCTAAAAAATATGGGTAAGTTTAAATGTGCATTTTGAAGCATTTACGAGCATTTTCAGGTGATATCTGATGATACAGACGTCCATAGGCTGCGGTAGCCATTTCCCGTTATTTTGGCCGCCGGTTGACTAAAATCAGTAGTGTAAATAATTTTTCATAGGCTCGGGCCCATATAACTTAATTCCACTATTAACATCAAAAATTTGCCAATTTCGGGTGAGCACCCGAACTTGGCAAATTTTGTACTTTTTGTTCATAATTTAAGGGCCGCAAGTTGAAATAAAAATCCGAGAAGCATTAGCCAATGTGTTGCATGCTGTTTAAGGTGATAAGCATGTCAAATATTGTTTCAACGAACAAGGTTTCAGATGTGTTGCGCAACAACCACTGTAATGTGCGCGGTCGCATTTGATGAACTGTTACAAACGAACGGAAGGAAGTTAGTTTCAGTTAGGTTGTAAATTATGCTCAGCAGTCTAGTTTTATCAGAAGAAGAGGCATATCTGCTTCTTTTTGGGTGTACGCAATAGGTGATCCCGTGATCCACGATCCAGAATCACGGAGCGTGAATCGGGGCGTCAACAATTTTGTTTAACAAATCGCCGCTGGCACCAGCATAGTGTTGGCTAGCCCTCCTTATTGTGATGGTGGTAGGCCAAAGTCCTGCAGTGGACCATCTGCCGTCGAATCGATGTCCACCTATGGACAACCTATGGCTAAAATGATGAGGATAATGATACGGACCAAATGTTAATTCCATCGGTTTTCAGAAGTTTTTTCCATACATTATGTGACCTCATCTGAGAAAATGTTAATTCCCACAGGTGGCTTCGAAATATGTTCCGCGGAGCGCAAGTGGTCGAAGATCGCGCGGCGCATGGGCCACCCCCAGGGCAAGGGCATCGGCTCCATCCTCAAGAACCACTACGAGCGCATCCTCTACCCCTACGACGTGTTCAAGAGCAACGGCACCCCGGGAGACACCAAGGAAACTGTGCGTCCAACATTATGTGTCTAGGCTATCTAGCTCCACCAGTGCTTAGTGCCATTGTCCGGCATTCTAGTGAGGAGAATTGGCTAGAACTCGCATTATAAATGCTAGTACTTTAATTTAACCAAAATTAGCTGTATCTGAAGAACCGTGATAGATGGAGATCTGACATTTTGATGATGTTTTTCTGTTGCCGCTATAACAACAAACACCAAAAAGACACAATTCATAAATATTTAAGTAATAAATAATTGTGTCTAAGTATTGAAACACATAAAATTAAATAAGCAATCTAGCTCGAGATCAGTACTTGGATGGGTGACCGCTGACTGCACTTTATCAAATATTTTTCGTTCTTATTCATTTATGTGTTTTTATTGACAAAAAGTGTTAATTTACACGGAACCCTAGGTGCGCGAGCTATCTTACACTTATCGATATCGCACTAATTGAATGCACGATATACCTCACAAGGCAGAAGGCGAGCGCTAACCGATGCACTTTAACTTGCAGAAGATAGAAGTGAAGCGGTCGCAGTCCCCGGAGGCGGGCGGCGGCGGCGGCGCGGGCCCGTCCCCGCCGCGGCGCTACAAGGCGGAGCCCGAGCCCGCCGCCGAGGGCAGCCACACCGAGGGCGCGCTGCCGCCCGGCCGGCCCGCGCGCACGCCCGTCAAGGAGGAGGGCCCCGAGACCGCCCGCCGCAGTGAGTGCTCCTACCCTACCGTGCCGATCCACTCATACGCTATATCTGACATTTACTCGTGGTTACTTGAAACGACATTAATGTACCGCTAACTGTGCCTTCACTGGTATGTGTAATTCAACCTTAAGCTCGTCGTCGCGTCATCTCGATCTTCGTAATTTAAGCGACGTTATTCCTCCAGGTCCCCGCGAGAACAAGTGGATGTCTGCCGGCAGCGCGTGCGGCGCGCGCGGGCGCGTCACGCGGTCTGCGCGCCTCCGCGAGCACCGCCTCTCCAACATGACGGTGTCCGTGCCGCCGCCCGCCGCCGAGCCCGCGCCGCACCACGACCCTGTGAGTACGATGTGTGACGCGGTGTGCGCGCCTCCGCGAGCACCGCCTGCCGCGCCAGGCAGACGTCGCGGGCCAGTCTGGACGTGCCCTACCTGCGACCGACGGGCCGAGCGTTGTCAGGTTTAGCCCATGCTCAAAGGTGTACACCTCGGTGCGTTTGCCGCGGTCACTCGAGACTCCTCGCCTCGCTTGTTCGTCGCAGGTTAGCGCAGATAGTTTTCCGAACGTCCGGCCTCATGGCGATCTCGCGCAGAACTAGGTCCTCTGCTGGTTACTTCTATTGAAAATACTTGCACATCAGACAGTCTACTTATGTGCGAAAATAAATGTATTTCATTTAATCACTTTTTCGATCCCAACTCTCACTATTGTTCGCCTATCCCTGTAGAAACTGCGAACGCCTCCCTAATGGTACCTATGTTTACCGTGCCCACAGCTGGCGAAGTACATGTGCCACGTGTGCGGGCGCGGCGACGTGGAGGAGCAGATGCTGCTGTGCGACGGCTGCGACGACTCCTACCACACGTTCTGCCTGCTGCCGCCGCTCGCGCTCGTGCCCAAGGGCGACTGGCGCTGCCCGGTGTGTCTAGCTGAGGAGGTAAGTACATGTGCGACGGCTGCGACGACTCCTACCACACGTTCTGCCTGCTGCCGCCGCTCGCGCTCGTGCCCAAGGGCGACTGGCGCTGCCCGGTGTGTCTAGCTGAGGAGGTAAGTACATGTGCGACGGCTGCGACGACTCCTACCACACGTTCTGCCTGCTGCCGCCGCTCGCGCTCGTGCCCAAGGGCGACTGGCGCTGCCCGGTGTGTCTAGCTGAGGAGGTAAGTACATGTGCGACGGCTGCGACGACTCCTACCACACGTTCTGCCTGCTGCCGCCGCTCGCGCTCGTGCCCAAGGGCGACTGGCGCTGCCCGGTGTGTCTAGCTGAGGAGGTAAGTACATGTGCGACGGCTGCGACGACTCCTACCACACGTTCTGCCTGCTGCCGCCGCTCGCGCTCGTGCCCAAGGGCGACTGGCGCTGCCCGGTGTGTCTAGCTGAGGAGGTAAGTACATGTGCGACGGCTGCGACGACTCCTACCACACGTTCTGCCTGCTGCCGCCGCTCGCGCTCGTGCCCAAGGGCGACTGGCGCTGCCCGGTGTGTCTAGCTGAGGAGGTAACTCAAACAGTCCACAGCATCACAATCTTTACCTAACGCTTACCACAAATCCTTCTTTCAAAAGCTGCAGCATCAAGCCTAAACTAGGGTTACCTATGTGTCAGGAGTCAGCTCCTTCCATACAATGTAATTAGAGGTACATTCTAGAAATTAACAATGTACATTTTACAAGGCTTGGCAGCTCTCTTTTATTATGAAAAGTATTTCCAGCAGGTGGTTGATTATTCCGTTTTAAAGTTTTTAACTCGTATGTATACCTAGGATTAACCTCGTAAGTCTTGGCCACAAAGAGCTATAAACCTGCGGTGGTGTGAATCAGCAGGCTCATATGAAGTAGAGTGCGAGTACAGAGTGATTGTCCGGCAGGTGTCGAAGCCGGCCGAGGCGTTCGGCTTCGAGCAGGCGTCGCGCGAGTACACGCTGCAGCAGTTCGGCGAGATGGCCGACCAGTTCAAGTCCGACTACTTCAACATGCCCGTCCACGTAAGTACCCTTCTAGAACATCTATTAAAAATAATGTACTCCACTCAAACTCACAACAACTCTCACTTCAAGTTTCCAGTGTTTGGGTTGTTGAAAGAATGATCTGCATTTTAAAATTAGATATATAGATAAAAAAAGTGTGTGTGTGTCAGCTACGACGCACGATTGGAGTTTACTCCTTACGAACTATCATTATGATATTATATCGAATAGAAAGAAAGGGTAAATGAACGCATCTGCTAAAATGATAAGAGAAACAAACATATTATATCTGTAATTATTCGGATTATTTATATTACTTCAATAAAGCGTATTACATAAAGTATGTTACAAAATAATATAAATAAAATACAGCAATACCTCTTTGCGCGATACTTCGTCTCAACTACGACGTATCGCGCAAAGAGGAGACCCCGAGAATGAGATACGCTGTGTAATGTATTCCATCTCATTCTTTTACACGTTCAATCCTACAGATATATATGTTTGTCTCTTTCTACGTAACGCCTCAACTTTCGTGTTACACTTTTTAATGCCCGGACCTAAAAAGTGTCCGGACCTAAGAGGTGTCCGGAACTAGGTAATCGGGGAGCATAAAAAAACACGGAATTAATGTAATTGTAATTTATTTAAATAAGGTTATAGTGAGCCAGAAGGGCTATAGAATTAATTTAAATCTAGCTTATAACTGCCGGAGGGGCTTAGAAATGGGTTCGTTAAAATTCCTACAGACGGCGGATTCTAGTGGTTATGAAAGTCTTCTCCTTGTTTTTCCTCTTCCTCAGTACTGTCCTTTTAGTGCGCCGCGAGTGTAGCAGCGACCCGACGGCGAAGGCAGTGCTGGATGTCCAAGTAAAAGGGAGGCTTCCTCAGCACTGTCCTTTTAGTGCGCCGCGAGTGTAGCAGCGACCCGACGGCGAAGGCAGTGCTGGATGTCCAAGTAAAAGGGAGGCTTCCTCAGCACTGTCCTTTTAGTGCGCCGCGAGTGTAGCAGCGACCCGACGGCGAAGGCAGTGCTGGATGTCCAAGTAAAAGGGAGGCTTCCTCAGCACTGTCCTTTTAGTGCGCCGCGAGTGTAGCAGCGACCCGACGGCGAAGGCAGTGCTGGATGTCCAAGTAAAAGGGAGGCTTCCTCAGCACTGTCCTTTTAGAGCGCCGCGAGTGTAGCAGCGACCCGACGGCGAAGGCAGTGCTGGATGTCCAAGTAAAAGGGGGCAGCTCGTGAGAAGTCCGGCCGGAGACGAAGACTGCCCTAGGGTGGACTTTGAACCCTGGAATGCGCCATAAAGCAAGGCATTACAACCAGCTCCTCGCAGGGTGACGGGCTCCCACGGCAGCACAAAAAGCTAAAGCACTAAGTGTTCATGATGCCGTGGAAGTCACAATCAGAACGGGAGGTGAAAATAAAAATTAAATGTTAAAGGAATGTAAAAGTGACATTATGATTTGCTAGAAATAGTACATAGTGATAAGAAAGAAATGACGCTAACAATAGGTAATGCAAAGCCAAGCTCGAGTACAATATAAAGAGATTTAAGAGATGACATGGCAAGAATGAAAAATACCACGTCATCCTTCGAGCATGAGAATGAGTGTCTATACAGCCTGCATTACAAATCAGTGCAACACTTACCCAACAGGGGTTTGATATCACTCCTAGTAGTTAATATAAAATTGTTATTAGGTAAAAAATTATGAAAATTACGCAGACGGCAGCGAACAATGAGCGCATCGGCGAGTCAAAATGGCGACCGACGCCATGCCCGACATACGCTGACACAGCGACGACGCTAGGCGCCGTCGCTGCGTCCGTCCCGTTTTCTCCTGCGCAGTGTAATGTCATGACTCGACCGGCTCGCGACCATAAACCACCGCACGGAGCGCTGTGAAGTTAGGCGCGTGTTGACGAACTTATCCATGGCCGTCAAACTCTCGATCGATCCATCGAGTCGTAAACAACGAATACTACAGATAATAAATATTATTCCTAATAACCTATTTCAAGGTTACGAATTACGTTACAAGTAACATATTAACTTCATCTAAAATGTGTCTATTTTATACTTAGAAGTTAAATTGACCGTGCACTTCTTTATTCAGATGGTGCCAACAAGTACAGTGGAGAAGGAATTCTGGCGCATCGTGTCGTCCATCGACGAGGACGTGACCGTGGAGTACGGAGCTGACCTGCACTCCATGGACCACGGCTCCGGTGAGTTGCCACTTCTGCATTCTCCAATACAAAATACAAAAAAAATATTACCAATAGACAGTTACAATTTCACTTAGCAGCGGTCCTCGCGTGGGGCTAGCCTGTATTGCGGGAGACCTGTTACAATGTGTTTTAACCAGAATACAGAGATCAGTGCATGGAAACAAAAGAAGTGATTATATAGGACAAATAATAAAATTACATAGGTAACATTTACAACAAAATCAACAATTTTTTTATGAAAAACACTCAAGGAAAGGGAAGGTAGTACTATAACATGTCATAGGCCACCCATAAGAGCCAAAAAATCACCTAAAAATGGGCAGCAGTTCTTTCAGTTTAAAATTTTAATACTTTGCTTGCCAAGCGCTGACGAGGGTTTTTAAGTATATAATCATCATCATTTCAGCCGTGCTTTTCCACTGTTGGGCATAGGCCTCATTGATTTCCAAATATTACAAGAACTTTTTGGGTACACTGATTTTTGAACTAAGTTAAAAGTCAAAGACAAAACATTTATTTCCTTAAAAGCACAGGGCATACCTGGACAGGTCAACATAAAATAATAAAACTAAATTGTTCAAACATAATTTATCAAGGAAATAACATTGTCTTTACAGTTTGCTTAAATTTTTATACTGAGTTGAGAAGCAAATAGAACAACACAGCTTTACAATTTTGTAGTTATTACAATTTAGGAGTTGTTATTTATAGGTAACTATTATTGACAGTCAGTGACAAGTATTATGACGCGCAGGGTTCCCGACCAAGTCGAGCGCGCAGCTGTACCCCGGCGAGCAGCAGTACGCGGACTCCAGCTGGAACCTGAACAACCTGCCCGTGCTGGAGGGCTCCGTGCTGGGCCACATCAATGCGGACATCTCGGGCATGAAGGTGCACTATATACCACCTCTTTATTGTTATCTTTTGTCCTTTACAGGGAAAACAGCTATGTCCGTGCCAAATTTGAGTCAAATCGGGGTTCGCTCACAATAATTGATTTTCCCGCGAAAAGCAGTATTTTACGAGAAAAAGTCTGTTCAATATAATTTATTCTATAGATTTGGAAAAAAAGCTTTAATTTAAACTATGGAAATAAACGTTAATAAAGTTTGCTTTTAGTGGAACTCTTTTTCAATTAAACTACCCAGTTGTAATATATCAGTATAGCTACCGCACCTATTTTTAGGTGGCATAACTTTAAAAAAATACGCCCACTCAATCTCTTTCTCACCTGTGATCTCAACAAAATATTCTTTAAATTAAATTTAATTCATTAAAACATGTCACGGAAACTATAATCTAACATTAAATCACATGTCATACAATTTTCTTAAAAATATTATCAAACTGTACAAAAAAAAAACAGAAAGTATTATTTAATGCAAGCACTCCGAGTAGGTACTGTAAGCAAGCTCGGAGTGTGTGCCAATCTGCTGAGTATGTAGTTGTTATGCTCAATCCATGCAATGCATTGTCAATCATTTAGTTAATCTTTCATTTTTGTTAAGTTTTAAGTTATCAAGGAATGGAAATTTCATTCTAAACAAACCCCTAAGGGTTTTCAGAATGTTTTATTATAATATCTGTTAATGGTAACCTTATTAATAAATATATTGTTTGTTCAGGTCCCCTGGCTGTACGTGGGCATGTGCTTCGCGACGTTCTGCTGGCACAACGAGGACCACTGGAGCTACTCCATCAACTACCTGCACTGGGGGGAGCCCAAGACTTGGTCAGTACCAGCGATACTAATTCACAAACTGCATCAATCAACACCCTATTTACGGGACACAGTGACTTCTCTCTTGATGAGATAGTTTAGGTCTTGATTTACCACGCTGGCCTAGTGCGGGTTGGTGAATGTGACATGTCATTCAAACTCTTCAAAGAACATGCCGGTTTCACGATGTTTGCCTTCACCGTTAAAGCACGTGTTTAAAGCGCACATTCATTTTCTAGAAGATAAATCCAGAGGTGCGCGGCGAGGTTCGAACCCACGATTAGCGGAATTAAAGTCGAGTGCGCTCCCACTTAGCCAACACGGCTAATTCACAAGGGATTTTGTAATTTTTATTTATTTTATTATAAAGCATTACATAGATATTGCAGCCTTTTGGACTTTACCTCCTGTGCTAGCTAGAAGCTGTTGCAGCAAGGTAATGTACCGCAAACCATGTTTACATATAAAATACCTTATAATAATATAAATACCTTACGGACTAACATATACTATGATTTATAACTTAATACTAATTAGGGATTTTGTAAATGAAATATTTTTTGTGAGATAAGATTTTAAATCTTGCTAAGTTAATGTTATCTGTCTTATTTTTAATTTTGTACACAAATAAATATTTTTCTTTCTTTCTTTCTTTCTTTCTTTCTAAGTGGTGGGATTAGAAGCAGAAAAGGTCAGATAGTTGAACCTTTCTCAAGTATTTTTTCAGGCTCTTTCCTGGTTTGCATTACAAATTTGCGCTTTTCATTTCCTTGTGATTTATTTGATACGTTTTTTAAATCTTTAACTTTACATTTGAATACAATAGGGTAGCTGACAAAAAAAGAATTAGTCCGTCATTTAGATTATTTACAAAAATTGCCCAAAACACAAACATCAAGGCGAAACTGTGCATTGAAGTTACTTATTGACTCTGTGAGACTTATTTAATAATTTACAACATGTCTAAATTTTATACATCGCCCAATTAATCTGAGAAGTAACTCATATTAATAATTAAGTCTTTATTCAGACTGAATGTATGTATATCTCTTTTTTAACCTACTGAAATGGTTAAGTCTCTGACGCTTATAACTTGGGTCTGCTTGCCCCGCTCCGTCAGAAAGGAGCTAACACACACAAATACTATCCCTTACAAAAACCAGTCGAAAGCTTACATACGTCAAGGTTAATCGTTCCCTCAGGTACGGAGTCCCCAGCTCGAAGGCGGAACAGTTCGAGGCGGCCATGAAGGCCGAGGCGCCGGAGCTGTTCCAGCTGCAGCCGGACCTGCTGCACCAGCTCGTGACCATCATGAACCCCAACCTGCTGATGAAGGCGGGCGTGCCGGTGTACCGCCTGGACCAGCACGCCGGCGAGTTCGTGGTCACCTTCCCGCGCGCCTACCACGCCGGCTTCAACCAGGGGTACAACTTCGCGGAGGCCGTCAACTTCACCCCGGCTGACTGGGTGAGTGGGACCTGCCCCCGCATCTCCTTATCTATTCATCATTCATTCATTACACAATGTTTACATTACCATATGATACGATATGGTTTAGCGGTCAGAACGTCCATATGCGTATAATGGAAGACCCCGCGTCTTCCGTTCGAGTCCCGCTTCTCGCTGGTAAGCTACGTTACTGCGTCTCAATATTTTGTACACAAACTACCTATAAAGATATAAAACGTATGTTGAACCGTCCCTCGTCCGCAGCTGAAGATGGGGCGCGAGTGCGTGGCGCACTACAGCCTGCTGCGGCGCTACTGCGTGTTCTCGCACGACGAGCTGGTCTGCAAGATGGCGCTGGAGGCGGAGTCGCTGACGCTGACCGTGGCGCTGGCCGCCTACCGCGACATGCGCGCCATGGTGCACGCCGAGCGCCGGCTGCGCCGCGACCTGCTGCACCGCGGCTGCATCCTGGTGAGCGAGTAGCGAGTATGTCGTATATGTACGCTGACCGTGGCGCTGGCCGCCTACCGCGACATGCGCGCCATGGTGCACGCCGAGCGCCGGCTGCGCCGCGACCTGCTGCACCGCGGCTGCATCCTGGTGAGCGAGTAGCGAGTATGTCGTATATGTACGCTGACCGTGGCGCTGGCCGCCTACCGCGACATGCGCGCCATGGTGCACGCCGAGCGCCGCGACCTGCTGCACCGCGGCTGCATCCTGGTGAGCGAGTGGCGAGCCGCATTGTGTAACAGTACCCTAATGTTCAGTCGAACGCGAGTATGTCGTATAATATGTGTTGACGTTTTTAGAATGCAATAATGTGTATTGTGTTCCGCGCAGGCCGAGCGCGAAGCCTTCGAGCTGCTGCCGGACGACGCGCGGCAGTGCTGCGTGTGCAAGACCACGTGCTTCCTGTCGTGCGTCACGTGCTCGTGCACGCCGCACTGCGCCTGCCTGCGCCACGCCGACCTGCTGTGCGGCTGCCCGCCGCAGCGCCTCACGCTCAGGTACGTGGGCCGCTGCCCTAGGCCGCCGTATGCTGCGATGGCGCAGACTGTAAATAATATATCCCGTATATATGACTCGTTCAGTCCAAAATGAAGTTATGCAAATTATAATGTTTTTTTGCCCGCGCAGATACCGCTACACGCTGGACGAGCTGCCGACCATGCTGGTCAAGCTGAAGGCCAAGTCGGAGCAGTTCCGCGCCTGGGCCTCCGCCGTGCAGAACGCGCTCGACCCCGACACGCCCAAGACCTGCGACCTGGACGGCCTGCGCCACCACCTGCTGAAGGCCCAGCAGCTCAAGGTACCGTCGGTGCCCAACTGGATTTTCAGAGCGCGAGCTCCCTTCCAGAACTTTCCCAATCTTTCCTAGAGTCTCAGTTGACGAAATAGATAACACTTTAGAAATTTAAATGAAAGAATGTTGCTTTGTAAACCAGTAATTTTATGTTTCATCTGCGGAGAAATTCGTAGTGGGCTGAATTTTTCTATACACCACTATAACAACGTCGTTCTAATAAGAGATGTGATAAATGTATATTGTGTCGGCTAAAAAAGTCTTATGCTGGCTGTACACACGCGCCGAGACACCCCGAGACAGGCCGAACGCGCGTGTGTACAGGGCGCTCTCGTCTCGTCTCGCTGTCTCGTTCTCGTCTCGGTCGCTCTCGGTGGCTTGTCGGTTTTTTGCGCCCGAGTCAAAGGGTCTCGTTGGCTCTCGCGAGGTAAACGAGACCGAGCATGTACACACTCGTTCATTTACTTGCTCGCTAATAGTATTTAATATTATTTTTAATTTAATTTTCATTTAATTTAATAAAATTATTTTTTTTCTTGTTTCTTCATGGTTTACGAATTTTATTTTTATAGTAAATGTTAAAAAAAATATAATAGCTCATGGCACAAACACAAATAGCAGCAGCAATTTCTACGTCCATTGTCGCGTGAGTCTTCAGTTCAAATGTTAGAACGCGTGTGTACAGGCATGCTCTCGACGAGACCCCTCTCGGCCGAGACATTCGCCGAGAGGGTCTCGGCGCGTGTGTACAGCCGGCAATAAAGGTCACACAAATGTCACGAATTTTTTAAGTTGGTTATGTTAGGGTTATGATTGGGTTAAAAGATAAAGATATGTTTATTTGAGTAACTGTGACTCCACTTGTTTCGGCACTACACTAGTAATCCAACAAAATTACTCAATTACGCAATACGTATTATGTATTGTACGAGTATTCAAATTTAAATGATGTCGGTGAATCTCACAAACATGTGTTGTTGTATCTCACAGATGCAGAAGACGGAGCTGGTCCGCGCACTGGAGACGGCCATCGAGGACGCGGAGAAGTGCGCGTCGGTGATCCAGCAGCTCGACCTGAACAAGATGCGCACGCGCACGCGCCACCACGACCCCAAGTACCGCCTCTCCATCCACGAGCTCACGCTGTTCGCCGCCGAGATCGACAGCCTCGCCTGCGTGCTGCCCGAAGGTAACCCGCCGCGCTCCGACCTGAACAAGATGCGCACGCGCACGCGCCACCACGACCCCAAGTACCGCCTCTGCATCCACGAGCTCACGCTGTTCGCCGCCGAGATCGACAGCCTCGCCTGCGTGCTGCCCGAAGGTAACCCGCCGCGCTCCGACCTGAACAAGATGCGCACGCGCACGCGCCACCACGACCCCAAGTACCGCCTCTCCATCCACGAGCTCACGCTGTTCGCCGCCGAGATCGACAGCCTCGCCTGCGTGCTGCCCGAAGGTAACCCGCCGCGCTCCGACCTGAACAAGATGCGCACGCGCACGCGCCACCACGACCCCAAGTACCGCCTCTCCATCCACGAGCTCACGCTGTTCGCCGCCGAGATCGACAGCCTCGCCTGCGTGCTGCCCGAAGGTAACCCGCCGCGCTCCGACCTGAACAAGATGCGCACGCGCACGCGCCACCACGACCCCAAGTACCGCCTCTCCATCCACGAGCTCACGCTGTTCGCCGCCGAGATCGACAGCCTCGCCTGCGTGCTGCCCGAAGGTAACCCGCCGCGCTCCGACCTGAACAAGATGCGCACGCGCACGCGCCACCACGACCCCAAGTACCGCCTCTCCATCCACGAGCTCACGCTGTTCGCCGCCGAGATCGACAGCCTCGCCTGCGTGCTGCCCGAAGGTAACCCGCCGCGCTCCGAGCTCAAACTACTGCCTCTCGATGGGCTCGATCGAGCGATTCCTGGTTAGAAGTCCCGCACACATTTATCAGTAAGCTGTGAGCGAGCCTAATCCATCATGCTCAAAAGTTAAAGGCTCTATCGAGTAGTCTGGACCGCTCGTCGCCGACGGTCCGAATGAGAGAGATAGGTTAAATAAATAAATATTTCCAGAATGATCACACAGCATCAACTAATCCCAGACTAAGCAGAGCTTATAGATAACACCCAAACCCGAAACCAGAAATCACCTGCTCTTCGAAGTTAAAAGTGATTTAAAACAAATTAACAATCCCCTAGCCATACATACATACTTGTTTTTTTTTAAATTGATTTTAATAATTCAACGTGCTATTACTATTATAATATGTTGTGGCTTTGATGTAGTTAATATGTGATATATCAGAATGAACGAGTTGTAATATTAGTGAATATGTGCAGGGTCTGCCGTGAAGGAGGTGCTGCGGCAGACGTCGGAGTTCGAGGCGCGCGCCGCCGAGCTGATGGCGCGCGACCTGGAGAAGGTGGACCCCGGCTACGTGCGCGACCTGGACGAGGTAACATCACACCCATGCAACAATACTACTCTAATAATCCTACTGATATATGTATTATAAACATGAAAGTTTGTGAGGGTGTGGGTGTTTGTTGCTTCTTTTTTTTAAAAACTTTTTTAATATTTTACTTCATCAAAGCCAACTTTCTAAAGCTAGTGGAAGCATAATTCTCATCGATCAAACTGTTCCTTTGGTCTTGGATAAGCGGAATTATCGTAGCGATGTCCCAGGATTGATGGCACCGCTCGGCCCAGGCCTCGCATACAACTACATTCACATACGTTTGTCGGGTTGAGGTTGACCTGTTCCGTTGTGCGCGCAGACAGTGGAGCTGGGTTCCCGTCTCTGCATCGTCCTGCCCGGCCTGGAAGCTCTGGCGGGGCGCGCGGCGCAGGCGCGCTGGCTCGAGGAGTCCTCCGCCCTGCGCGCCGCGCCTTCCGCCCTCACGCCCTCCGCCCTCGCGCAGCTGCTGGCGCGCGCCGCCAAGCTGCCGCCGCACGCCGCCGTGCTGCGCGAGCAGGCCACCCTCGCGCGGCTGCGGGCCCTGGTGGAGGACTGGGAGACTCGCGCGCAGGTACGTACCTCCTCGCTCACAGCTGCTGGCGCGCGCCGCCAAGCTGCCGCCGCACGCCGCCGTGCTGCGCGAGCAGGCCACCCTCGCGCGGCTGCGGGCCCTGGTGGAGGACTGGGAGACTCGCGCGCAGGTACGTACCTCCTCGCTCACAGCTGCTGGCGCGCGCCGCCAAGCTGCCGCCGCACGCCGCCGTGCTGCGCGAGCAGGCCACCCTCGCGCGGCTGCGGGCCCTGGTGGAGGACTGGGAGACTCGCGCGCAGGTACGTACCTCCTCGCTCACAGCTGCTGGCGCGCGCCGCCAAGCTGCCGCCGCACGCCGCCGTGCTGCGCGAGCAGGCCACCCTCGCGCGGCTGCGGGCCCTGGTGGAGGACTGGGAGACTCGCGCGCAGGTACGTACCTCCTCGCTCACAGCGCCGTACTAATCCACCGTGCCATGAAGCAACGATGAAGTGCTGCGCGGTGACGGTGGCTCGAAGAGAGTCGTGTCTGTATACGCTCGCTATCCGTTCCTGAGTTCATCCTTTATATTTTGTAGGCGCTGCTGGTGTCGCCGGCGGAGGGCGAGCAGCCCTACAGCACCGTGGACGCCCTGGAGGCGCTGCTGGCGGAGGGAGCCGACATCGAGGCGGCGCTGCCCTCCCACCACCCGCTGCAGACCGCTCTCTCGCACGCCCAGGACTGGCTTCGCAAGGTACGCACGCTGGCGGGCTCCCACGTCTCGCGACCGGCGCGCTACCTCAGCACGGTCCTCATGGAGCGATGTCCGCAGGTGGAGGAGATGCAGTCTTCGGAGCTGTACCCGTACCTGCACTCGGTGGCGGCGCTGGTGAAGCGCGCGGCGGGCGTGCCGCTGCGGCTGCTGGAGAAGGAGCAGCTGGCCGCCGCGCTCGCCTCCGCCGACGAGTGGCGCAAGGGCGCCGCCGACATGTTCCTCAAGAAGGTGAGCCGACCACCCCTGCCTATATGACTGCTACGGAGGAGAAGGTGGATCCCGAGTACCTTCTAAATTTTGGCACTGACTATAGTTTTGCCGCGCTATAATTTTCTTTTTCGCTTCGCGCTGCATCATTTGATTCCTTATTTTGTTCCACTGTAATATTTCTAGGAAATAATTTAAGCCTGAAAAACAGGATTCTCATAGGCGCAATAAATAATAGCACATCTTAGTTCTTATTCAATTTTAAGTATTCTTGACAGCATTAGCTCTAAGTGACCCTGTGAATAAATATTATGGTTATTTTAGAACTGGAAGGGCGACCTGCTGGAGGCGCTGTCCCCTCGCGCGTCGTTCGGGCCCGGCGCGGGCGCGGGGCGGCGGCGCGGCGGTGGCGGCGGCGGCTGCGCGCTCGCCGACAAGTTCACGGAGGAGAGCACGCCGCACGAGATCGTGACCGCGTTCAAACAGGCGGAGACGCAGGAGTTGACCGCCATCAAGGAGCTCAGGTACGCCTGGGTGCGGCCGGCCTGGCTGGGGAGGCTGGGGGGGCGCGTGGTGAGCACGTTGACTGACCGGGCTGTCCGCAGGGCGCGGAACATGCGCAAGGACGTGCGCGCGGCGGGCGCGGGCGCCACCTTCTGCGCGTGCCAGAAGCGCCAGTACGGCGTCATGACGCAGTGCGAGCTCTGCAAGGACTGGTTCCACGGTAACTACTCACATTCTCTCTATCTCAGTTATTAACCTTGTCCTTTTACCTTTTTAGAGTGTTTGACAGGTTTTTTTATATAGATTCGCTATGCGAAAACATGTAAATGGTTCATAGGTATTTTTATTTAGTGTTAGTAATAAGTTTAATAAAACTGTTTACTTTCCGATTAAAATAAAATAAAATAAATTAAATTAATATTTACGGACGATCCTGATGATCCAGTGATTAATCAGAAGAAAAAGAGAAGCAATAACGGATAGTACTAACTGCATTAATAGTTAAAAGATATTATTTGTGTAATGTTGCTCGTTGACAGCTGCGTTCCATTACACATTATGCTACAATTTGGTCGTTAAATTGAATCATATTACTTTAAAACAAAAAAAAAATAATTAACCCTATAGATGACTGCATTTGTCTCAAAGAAGACTTGGTAAACTTCTATCTATTGTAAAAATAATTTATTGTTTCCCGATGCTGCCAAATGTAATGTTATTAGTTTTTCTCAAAAATCGTATATTTTTTTAATTATAAGATTGATATGATAGAGCTGAAGCGAGACAGACTCCAAGTTGGTGTTTGGTAGATATAAAAAATTTGAAACATGCAGTTGGTTAGCTCGAGCGGTCCATGGATTAATTTATCATTAAATATCTGTAAATGCGACCGTGTGTAGGTTGCTGGAAAAGCCCTGCTGTAAATTTTATGCTATTTTATACTATATCTTTGACTATTTTATGTTAACGGCCACTGCCGCAGCAAGCTCGCTTTGCTCGACAGTCTTGAGCTTAGTCTGAACGGTTACTGGCAAGACTTACAGCAGGGCTTTTACAGCAACCTACACACGGTCGCATTTACAGCAACTTAATGATAAATGAATCCATGGGCCGCTTGATCATCGGGTAAACTCTGTTCTGTGCTGCAGCGTCATGCATCGCGGCGTCCCGCGAGTCGCGCGCGGAGTCGCCGGAGCGGGAGCGGGAGCGGGAGCGGGCGCGGGGCGGCGCGGAGCCCAAGTTCCTGTGCGCGTGGTGCGTGCGCACCAAGCGCCCGCGCCTCGACCGCATCCTGGCGCTGCTCGTCTGGCTGCAGAAGGTAACTACACACTAAGTCGCGCGCGGAGTCGCCGGAGCGGGAGCGGGAGCGGGAGCGGGCGCGGGGCGGCGCGGAGCCCAAGTTCCTGTGCGCGTGGTGCGTGCGCACCAAGCGCCCGCGCCTCGACCGCATCCTGGCGCTGCTCGTCTGGCTGCAGAAGGTAACTACACACTAAGTCGCGCGCGGAGTCGCCGGAGCGGGAGCGGGAGCGGGAGCGGGCGCGGGGCGGCGCGGAGCCCAAGTTCCTGTGCGCGTGGTGCGTGCGCACCAAGCGCCCGCGCCTCGACCGCATCCTGGCGCTGCTCGTCTGGCTGCAGAAGGTAACTACACACTAAGTCGCGCGCGGAGTCGCCGGAGCGGGAGCGGGAGCGGGAGCGGGCGCGGGGCGGCGCGGAGCCCAAGTTCCTGTGCGCGTGGTGCGTGCGCACCAAGCGCCCGCGCCTCGACCGCATCCTGGCGCTGCTCGTCTGGCTGCAGAAGGTAACTACACACTAAGTCGCGCGCGGAGTCGCCGGAGCGGGAGCGGGAGCGGGAGCGGGCGCGGGGCGGCGCGGAGCCCAAGTTCCTGTGCGCGTGGTGCGTGCGCACCAAGCGCCCGCGCCTCGACCGCATCCTGGCGCTGCTCGTCTGGCTGCAGAAGGTAACTACACACTAAGATGCGTTCGTTTGTTAGATACATAAAAGATACTACACAAAACATTTGATGGCAACAGATAATTAAAATATAGAAAATAATTATAAACAGTATGTAACGAACAGGTATTTAAATTAGCTTTTAGTTGACCTGTCCATGTATTTATATGCTTCTAAGGAAATAAACGTTTTGTCTTTGGTCTCAACTCAGCATTGTGTCGACTGAACTTAGTCATCAGTGACTTGTTGGTATTCTGTTGAAACCTTCCCGATCCCTTGGCCTCGGTTTGGAGGATCTATGAGTGCAATATAGGTACTTCAGTTAATAAAAAAAGGTTTGCCAGCAACACTATCCTCACCTCACTGCAGGATCTCTGAGCTTTTGATACGGTCACTAGACATCTGATATACCTCGGCGAGAATGGAACTCGCTAGCGCTGCTCCGAGGCGTCGAGGCGTCGCTAGCGCTTCCTAGCGGAGTCGTTTACGGAGTCGCTCGGCCACCATAACTTTTTCCTGCTCCCCAGCTGCCCGTGCGCCTGCCGGAGGGCGAAGCCCTGCAGTGCGTGACGGAGCGCGCCATGGCGTGGCAGGACGCGGCCAGGGCGGCGCTGCAGGCGCACCCCGCGCCCGCGCCCGCCTCCGCCCCCGCCCCCGCCGCCGCGCCCGACCGGGACAAGGCCTCGCGACACCATGATACATCCAGGTAGCTTTTACTATTCATTATGCTCTTGCAGTCTCTTCTACGATAAAAAAATATATAATAGGACTGAACACAAATCCAACATCTCCACCACCAATAAGCTGAGTATCATTAAAATGAAACAAATTGTAACTCATTTAGTGTAAATATTTTTATTTTTAACCGAAATTACCGTAATATTTAAAAATATAGACGAGTTTTGTAAGATAGCAATATCATTGTATTGTATATTTTTTTGGTGTTGATCGCGTGATTGAAAACGGCTTTCAAAATGGCGTTGTATTGCCGGCCTGTGACGTAACCGAGAAGTGCAAAACTGTAATGTTCTATGCACCGTCCACATCAGATTTCGATGAGACGTAGTGATCATGCCTGTTGCATCCGCAGGTCCAACGCGCGCATGGAGCACGCCTACAGCGCGTGGGAGGGCGCGGGGGCGGGCGCGGGCGCGGGGGCGGGGCGCGTCGGCGCGGCGCAGCTGGCCAAGCTGGAGGACCTCATGCTGGAGGGGGACCTGCTGGAGGTGAGCGACGGGATCTGCCGCGGGGCACTTCCGCTCCCCGGAAGGGTTCCGCACCCGACGGGTTCTTATCACCGAGACTTCGTCGTCTACTAAGATTCAACTTCACCATGAATTTACTTCGCCGCCCTGACGGCGTGCACCTCGAAATATGTAAGTTCGGTCCGGCACGTTTAACTTGTCTCGTCACCTTCGCAGGTGGTCCTGGAGGAGCAGCGCCTCATCTGGTCGCTGGTGTGGTCGTGCCGCGGCGGCGGGCGGGCGGGGCGCGCGGAGGCGACGCGCGCCAAGCGCCGCGCGCTCGCGCCGCTGCCCGCCGCCGCGCGCGCGCACGCCAAGCGCGGCCGGCACGCGCGCGCGCCGCCGCCCGCCGCGCGCCACCAGCCCAACTATCTCAACAGGAAGCAGGTATGCGCGCGACCACCTAGCGAGCTGTTCACCGCGCAGGTGCATTTTAAATCTTGATCGTTCGAAGTGCGACACTGCGGACGGTCCGCGAGCGCTGGCGGTAACAATGTGTCACGTTGCAGGGCGGCTCGTCGGCGTCGGGGCTGATGATGCGCAAGCACTACATGGCGCGCCAGGAGCGCCGCAAGCGACCGCTGCCGCAGCGCCACAGAGGTAGCTAGTAGAAACTCTAAAATATCTCGTTGTTGTACATTTGTCTATTTTTTATTTTTATTTATTTATTGGAAAACCAAAAACTAATACAAGGTTGCAATTCAAAATAAAACAAAATAAAAACGAAAACTCTGGGAACACAGGTAGATTTTTAAAGAAAGACCTAGAGTAGCCTATATAGACTTAGAGTAGCCTGTGTCCTAATCCCATGTATTTCCCGTACCAAATTTGAAGCTAATGAGTTAAGCCTTAACGTAACCTTTTGAACATAATAGCTTTCGGTATTTTTGAGCCATCATTGTAAGGCAGTTGTGTAATAGCATCGTTTGACCCTCAGGACGCGGCGCAGGGGCGGGCGCGGGCGCGGGCGCGGGGGCGCGGCGGGCGGCGCACTCCTCGACCTCGTCCTCCGCCTCCTCCAACGACGACGACGAGGACTGCGCGGCCAGCGACTGCCTGCGACCCACAGGTAGCTAGCGCCGCATGCTCCTCCGTCGAGGTCACCGCGGACGATAGCGTGCGACCGATGTGTGTCACATTACAGTGATGGATGCGTTTCCAGGCAAGGAGGTGGACTGGGTGCAGTGCGACGGCGGCTGCGACGAGTGGTTCCACATGCTGTGCGTGGGCGTGGCCAAGCACGCGCTGCGCCCCAACGACGACTACGTGTGCGGCTCCTGCGCCTCCGCCGCGGGCGAGGGCCGCCCCGCCGCCGACTGAGGGGCGCCCCGCCGACGTCCACTGACTGATACGCGTGCGCCGGCAGCGCCATGGTGCCGCGGCCGAGCCCGACGACTGAGCGGTGCCGTGTCGAGTGATCAAGTGTCTTAATGTCGCCGGACATGCTTCTCCTCAGCCGTAGAATGTCTACTATAGGACATCAATCCCTCATCTGAGGCGTTACCTTACTCTGCACGCTTGGGGGTGGTTGGTGAGTACTGGGCCGGGTTTTACGGCACTTGCGGTAAAAAGGAGATGGGTCGATTTTAACGATGGTAATCTTGCTCGTGACACATTTAGTTTAAAAAATATTGGCTTGGGGAGAAGAGGATAATAATTGTATAATAGCCGGTGAAACGTCTCAGAGACTATCAATGTGTAAACTAGTTAAATTAAATCTTTGGATGTTACAAAGCTATATAATGGTCCGAGGAAGTTACAGATTTTTGTATCACGTGTTGTTGATGTTGTGTCGCGTTCTCGGACTCTTGATGTTAACAGACTCAGAGTTCACTGAACTCAAGTTTATGACCAAGACGTTTGGTGATTTTATGTCTAGATAATTGAAACTGTTCAATAGTTAAGATATGCTTGCGTAATCAGAATGTTCGCTGTCCCCGTGCTGC
This sequence comes from Gymnoscelis rufifasciata, assembly GCA_929108375.1. NCBI lineage: Eukaryota > Metazoa > Arthropoda > Insecta > Lepidoptera > Geometridae > Gymnoscelis > Gymnoscelis rufifasciata. Next base: position 10,362,494 of record OV815327.1, read on the forward strand.
GGGCGCCGAGATTTCTATTGTAGTTATTTTTACGGATTTATATTTAATTTTGTATTCCTCTGAGAAAACATGAAATCTGGATGGCTGTCTATATTTAGACAATTGTTTTTAAACTGCTATTGGTTGTTACCGTCAATTGAAATTAGCTTGTGTGTGCTTGCGCGTGAGTTGATGAACTAGGGAGAATATTTACATATTCTCGCAATTTATTTTCAATTACTTGATAGAATGATGTTATTGACAATTTAGGGAAAATTGGTTTTTATACGAAAAAGTTTTTGTAAATATTTTTTTATTGACTAGTGAATGGTACTTTAAATTTTAGTGTGAGTATGTATGCGTGTGCGCACATGCGCCGTCGGCTGTCCGGCTCGCCGGCAGTCAAACGAGATTTACATTATTTATAAAAGAAATTAATTAACGTTTTAAGAAATTAAATGTGATGTTCTTTCCGTACGAGGGCGAGCTTCTAGATCTGTGCACTGTGTTGTGTCATACAAAACTTTAACGACATATCTAGAAATAAATAAATATACTTCTATTCATACTGTTGAAGGCAAATGTCTTATTGAAAATCTAGTTATTGTTGTTATGCAGATTCATTATGATCCATGGTATAAATGTCTGTTAAATATTGTAGAAAATATCTGTTACTGGTGTCAGTAGGTATATAGCCGTAAGGACGTTAACAAATCTCGATGTGAAATATTCAGTCAGTCAGCTGCTCTCAGTGCGTTTTGGATGTAAAATGTGAGTTGTTGTAATCGGCGTATGACCCCGCGCCCGGACTTGTTCAGCAATTGTGATGTAGATAGTAGATTGTAAATACGACCGTAGGCTACTATGCACAGCGCGCGGCGGATGCGCCCACTGTTGCTATGGTGATAAGGAGCTTGCGACGTCTACACGTCGACATTACCTACTTTAAGGTATATCATAATTTATTCTTTAATAAAACTTATTTTGGTTGATATTTGGTTGATTTATTTTATACCTAGAGCTCGATATCTTTCAAAATAAGTTGGTACAGGTCAGATGATAAACAATCAAATGTTAAATGATAATTCTGTTTGAGTCCACTTGGATGCGATGGCTGCGGCTGCGGCTGCGGGCGCGGCTGCACGCATGTTGTCGTTGTTCTGTCTCTGGGAACAGGTAAATCTGTGGAGCAATTCTTGTCATCGGGCTTCGAGTCAATGACTTGATGTGGCATTTAAGAAATAATAATTAACACATTTATGGGCCACATACCAAATCATAAAAATAACAACAAAATATCGCACTTATTAATATCGAAATAAATTAATATCACCACGCAATTCCCTGCTTGTTCCAACTATATCTAATTGATATTTCTAATTCACTTGCAGTGGTTTTTTTATTGATGTCGAATGTTCAGTTTTATCGCTTTAGGGCGCCACTGTTATTAGTTCTTGGAATGTTATTAGTAACAAATAAAATGGCTTTAAAAGGCCAACTGATCTCTGCCGATGACCGCACGATCTGGAAATATATTCTTGTACCCATATGTATATAAATGTACTGTACATAAGATGTTCGTTTGTCCAACCATACGAGGCGCGGCGCCGGCGCGCGCTCGATGTCTGCCCTCGCTTTGAAGAGGCATTTATTCATTTAACAGTTTTGAACAGGTTCATTAGTGCCAGCCTCACTCTTATCGTTGGACAACACGATATTGTACCAAATAACAGATAATATAGAAAATATTATGAAATAAAATGTGATTTAATTTAACACCTTTCTACTTAAATCTATCAACTATGTGACTTACTCGGTCCCTTGGCCTCAGATAAAAGGGGATAAATACGACATTGAAAACTGTAGACCCATAAGTCTTGTGTTTGTGTCTCACTCGCGCATAGAAGTCTAGAACTGCAAACAAATATCTAGACAGCTAAATGGGCAGGATATGCAATACCACAGATTAGATATCTGTGGCAATACTAACTAGTATTTATTTGGGTATGATAGCAGCCTGAGCTTCGTACGTCCAAGCTCAACATATTATGTCAATGGAGTACTCTCCACTGCCTTATAACAAATCCATATTTTCAGATAATACATCCTGAGTATTAGACGAACTGATCGAGTTAGGAATACGGAGATACGCTCGCTTACATTCAGTGCAGTCAGGAGTTTGAGTCTCAAGTGCCAAAGAGCTGGAAAATTTCAAGGACTTTTGATAGATATTGATAGAAGTTAGAAATTGGGAGAGGCGTTTACTTAGCATTGCGCCAAAAGAAGCTCAAATAACCATCTCTTAGTTTTGTCAATAGTGTGTTTTACAAAATTATCAGTGAAAATATCTCATACCTAAAATTACATAAATTAATGCCTATTGTAATACCATTTAAATTTACACGCACCACAAAACGTAGGTTTTTCTCTTAGTTTTACCAGTTCGGATGATTTTATACTGCCCAATGGTTGTCGTCTTGAACTAAACTTCACAGAGATGTGATCATTGCGTTAACGACTTCTTTGAGTTGAATTCCGGCGTCTTCTCCTGAGCCGTTAGCGCGACGCCCTCCGCGTCGGCGGGGGCGGGGGCGGGGGCGGGGCGATGGCCTCGGAAGGCGTCCTCGATCTCCTGCAGCGTGCGGCCGCGCGTCTCGGGCAGCAGCGCCAGCGCCACCGCGTAGCAGTACAGCAGCGCCGCCGAGTGCAGCGCGTAGGCGCCGCCCAGCCCCGCGCGCGCCACCAGCCCCGGCCACGTCTTCTGCACCAGGAAGAACGTCAGCGACAGCGCCGTCAGCGCCACGCCGCCGCCCGCGCCGCGGTACCGCAGCGGGAACACCTCGCCGCCCAGGACGTTCGGCAGCGGCAGCACGCCCATCGCGATGCTCGCGAACTGCAGGTTGATCAGCACCGCCGGCAGCCACAGCCCGCCGCCCGCCCAGCCGTGGGCGCGCGCGCCCGCCAGCGCCGCCAGCGACGCCTGGCTCAGCACGGCCAGCGCGCCCGTCCACAGCATCATGGGCCGCCGCCGGAAGCGCCCGATGAAGTACACCGCTACCGAGTTGAGCAGCAGCCTCTGCGCGTCCAGCAGCACCATCCAGAGCGCCGCGTCCGCCGCCGGGCCCAGCAGCTCGCCCAGCACGAGCGGCGCGTAGCTCGCCATCACGGTGGCGCCCGCGAAGTTGGACGTGATGTACGCGTGCGTCATCAGCGTGATCGGCTTGTAGAACTCGGGCCGCGCGAGGGTCTCCCGCAGCGTGTCGCGGCGCGCGGCCGCCTCGGCGCGCTCGCGGTCGCGCGCCGCTATCAGCTCGGCCAGCTCGGGCTCCTCCCCGGGCCCGCGCAGCCAGCGGAACACGGCGCGGCACTCGGCGAGGCGGCCGCGCTGCGCCAGCCAGCTGGGCGACTCGGGCGCGTGCAGCGTCATCACCAGGCTCACGAAGTGGCTGGCGGCGAACAGCAGCGCCGTGCGCTCCCGGGAGAGCAGGCGCGAGCCCGCCAGGTGCACGAGGAAGATGCCGGCCGCCTGCGCCAGCGCCACGGTGGTGAGCAGCGCGCCGCGCCGCCGAGGCGACACGTACTCGCCGATCAGCACCGACCGCAGCGGCGCGAGCAGCCCCAGCGACAGCCCGCACAGCGCGCGCCCCACCAGCAGCTCCTGTAGATACGCATGACCAGTTATCGCTGGGTTACAGGAGGATCATCTCCAAACTCTCGCGAGGCGCCTTTCCCTTGACTCGAGACTCAACACTATGCAGAGCTTCAGTGGGAAGAGACAGGCAACACGTCATGAGCGAACCGTTGTGACTCTTGCACTGGCGGTCTCATGTGTAGCCCGGTGGACGGTCTGGATGGAGAACAGCTCGTACCGAGTAGGAGGTGGCGGCGGCCAGCAGCAGCCAGCCGGCCAGCGCGGGCAGGGCCACCACGACGTGCGCGCGCCGCCGCCCGCAGCGCGACATCAGGCCGGGGGACAGCAGCCCGCCCGCCAGCTGCGTGATGCCCAGGATCGACGCTGCGGAAACAGAACATAGAGTTCAAGCTTGTATCGGTATCCGAGCATGTATAGGTACTAGTTTCACTTCCACATAAGGCACACCACAACGCTCGACTTTACGTTACACTAACGCACAGGTGTCGTGGTGTGGTCCTGATACCTAGAAGACTTACTCTGTTGCATTATACATTTTTGGAGGGTCGTAGGTACGGTTAGTGTCGTCGCCAACTGGTAACCCCCTTATTGTGGTGGTTTGTATGCAGGAGGGGTTACCATTTAGCGATGCATAAGGGGGGTGTGTACCGATCCAGAAGGCGGAGTCCTCGCGCGGCAGCAGGGCGCTGGGCGGCGGGGGCAGCTGCGGCGCCAGCACGGCCGGGTAGCCGATGGCGGCGCCGTGCCCCACGATGTTGAACGCCACGGACGCCGTCACGAAACACTGAAATAACAAATTTCATTATTCATCATCACTCCAGTTTTACTACATTAAGTTCTGGTTACCAGATTATCTCCGTTGGAATCTCAAGAGTTGCTGGGCGTCTGACCCTTCGCTTCCGATTCGCGGCTTCTATTCGAGAATTTGCGCCCCAATGTCCTTCAGTGCGCTATCTGACCGGGCCACAGCAACATCAAAGATCTATATATACCATGCGGCATTCGTTTGAGCGGGTTCAATCAATCTTTCGCACAATACACAGTCATAATGGTCCTATATAAGTATAAATTTTATTTTCTTGTAATGTAGTAATAATCGAAGTCTTTCGAACACTGTTTATAAATAATATTTATTTGTGGTGGACTACGGATGTTTCTAACAATCTTAAGTGGCGCTTTTTGGCGTCCTCATTAACGCCATTTTTATTTCACATTTAAATCTGTGTAAATACATATCCCATCAAAAACAATACTTGTCAAAAAAACCAACAGTTTTTGACAAGTATTGTTTTTGATGGGATCTCATTTCTTTTTGTATTTTGTAGACAGTTCTACTTTTTTCCTTTTCGGTACCTTCTACTTATTGTATATATGACGGCGTGACGTCCTGGTTCTTCATTGTAATACATTTGTACCGAGTGGAAGTAGCATAGACTCAACCTATGAGCCTCAGATTATTTGTGTGATTGATATTGTTAGATTAATCCCGTAGTGAATTACTATTCAATTATATAATCTGTTTAAAATCACCATGTCAAACCTTTCACCTACATATATAATTTTCTTTTTGCCGGTCTAGATTGGATTTATTTATATTTCGCATTGTTATTACTTTAGTACATATTTCGTATATACGTGACGTTGCGACAGCGCCCTCTATACCGGTATTTTCTAGATTTTTTAGTTTTTCCTTGATTCATACACCAAACACTACATAAATTCCAAATTTGAAGCTTTTAGGTCTGCTAGAAGTGCCCTAGAATTTTGATGATCGGTGAGTCAATGAGTGATAAAATTAAGAAATTTGACCCGTTATAATTCTTAAAATACTGGTTCAAATTGAATGACATTTGAAATATACCGTGTCTTTACAATGCCTGCACGGTTACTGAAAATTTCAGTCTTCTAGTTTTATCCACAACGAAGTTACAGGGGGTCGAAAATGGCCTGAATTGCTTCGAGAAAAGGATGGTACGGCCGTGCCGCTTTTTTGCTCGACTTGGTGGGGGCACTGCCGTGCCCCCAGATGTTGCATAGAATGCTTACAGTATGTGCCTGTTAAACAATCTAATTACGTGGCTCTATGGAGTCTATGGTCTAAGAAAGCCCCGGATAGGAAGTCGTACAACAACATTAGGTTTTCAATCTAAATAATGTTGATAAATGTAAAAGTTAAGTACCCGGCCTATACAATGTGAAATTGTACCCAATTTTAAATGCTTAACGCTTATTATCACAGAGACAAATATGCAATTGTTCAAATTAGCAATCCTTCGCGGTATCACTTCAGAATACCTGAGACTGCATTTGCATTTACGTCCAGTTAAGTTGAATTCGTTATTATTGTATTCAGATGTATTTTTCATTTAGTGCTTTGTTCACGGAGTTCATTCAAATAAATGCATACTAATTGTAAAATTAAAATATTGTAACAAAATTTAAATGTCTATAAATATTAATTATGTGGCGTTCTAGCACGTAAGAAAACACCTAGTAGAAGGCGCTTTCAATTTAAGTGTTTAATGTCGGACCGCTCGCTGCAGTGCCCAAGTGGAGCGTATTTCCTACAGCGCACGGATGGCCTATAAAAATGTTTCTTATTTATTTACAGGACTTATACAATTTATTAAATAAATTAGTATAAAAAAAACTTTTAGAAATAATCAATATTATAACCAATAAACCACTTTTGTTACCGCACTGTGAGAGCTGGTGAGAGCTGTATGCAAGCTTGTCTCATTGAAATATTTTAAGAATCGGTCCAGTAGTTACTTGGGCCATTACTGGTTCCACTCACTTGTTTCACTAGCGGCGACACCCGGCTCTTCTCCCACTGAGACGCCATACTCAAACTCACGCACGATACCTATATTTACTTTATTGCAGGATGAGGGTTAAACTCTTATACTCACTAATTTTAAAATTACATAAATTCACTGGCATTTTATACAAAAATATGTAATCTAAACAACATGCGAGTCAGGTGAGATCTAGATAAGGCATCATTTGATAACTCGCATTGAATAATCGACGTAACAAATTGAAAAAAGTTAGTGTACGTGAGATATGATAACAAAAATGTCCTAGAGAAGATTGCTTCAACAATGCGCGGAATATTTTTCAGGCAGCATTTAAATACATAATTTTATGATGAGCTGTGGAAACGCTACAATGTGGAGATAATGAAGCGAAAACATTGTAGTTTAAAAATTGCTCTAACTAGCTACACCGGCGGCTTTGCCCGCGCAATAAGAAATGTTCCCGCGGTAAAAAGTACATTTTGCCCATTACTGAAAAGCAGCCGCCACATTTGATCCAAATGGAGGTTTGCTCGCAATCATTGATTTTCCCGCGAGTATGTCGTATCTTACCGCGGTGAGAAGTAGCATAAATGTGTTATACTGATATTATGTAAGTTGTACTATTGTGACGTTTCATCAAAATCCATTCACTTGATGAAGTCCCCCGCGGAGTCTGCCTGACTCCGCGGAATCCTGAATGGATTTTTATGAGGTTTTCTTTTCTACAACAGGTAGAGTGATTGAAGTGCAAACTAGTAACTGATATACCTTTTCGTATGGATCCCATCCCATACGAACATGCATTAAGGTGAGTAGGAACCTACTTCCTTAAGCTTAAAGACCTGAACGGATTTGATTAAAGCTTTGATACCTATATAGGTACGTTATGTCAATATCCGACCAAGAGTATACAGTATGTCTCAGAATTATCTGGCTGGCCTATTTTAACATGAATTAAATATTTTTCCCATAGCTTCCTAACAGTAACACCCTCTATTGAATATATGAATAACGTATTTTTATTATTAAGATTTCTTAAATCCATATAAGTCAGCACATATCCCTCACATAATACCTACTGTGAGTGCAGATAACTGTCTGTGAGTCGCGAGAGCAAACTGCAAAGTCCGCGGTAGGTACACAACATTTACAACCTGTCGTTATAGATAATGTTGATACGTGCATTTTATAACAAACTACCGAGTTTTAGTACAGTTTGAGCTAGCTGAGCATATGGATGCATGATGAAACATTTTTTTTATATCATAACATTTATTTATTTAGGTACTCTTTTAAATTGCCATTACAGTACCTACAAAATAAATGCGACAATAGAAAATAAAAACACAGAACTACAAATTACATTTGAAAAGCATGAGATGGACTCATACTACAGATAGGGTATTCATATTCATATTCATTTATTCGTTGATTCATGTGGTTACAAATGGTGTTAAGTTTTATATATACCCTGACATGAGCCCCGTTGGGACATTACAACTGATACATAAGTAGTTCCGTATAGTTGCAATGTTAACAAATAAAAAAAGTGTGTGTGTGTGTGTGTGTCAGTTACGACGCACGATTGGAGTTTACTCCTTACGAACGATAATTATGATATATATCGAATAGAAAAAAAGGGTAAATGAACGCATCTGCTAAAATGATAAGAGAAACAAACATATATCTGTAATTATTCGGATTATTTATATAACTTCAATAAAGCGTATTACATAAAGCATGTTACAAATTAATATAAATAAAATACAGTGAGACTACGAAGTATCGCGCAAAGAGGAGACCCCGAGAATGAGATACGCTGTGTAATGTTTTCCATCTCATTCTTTTACACGTTCAATCCTACAGATATATATATGTTTGTCTCTTTCTACGTAACACCTCAACTTTTCGTGTTACACTTGATTTTACTCCTCATAAAATTTCCGTAATTAAGGCCCGGGCCTTAAAACTTAAATCGTTTCTTTTAGGAAGTGCTTAAAGATGTTTTCAGACCCATACAAATGCTGGACTACTCGCAACTATGCTTGTTAAAAATCACTTTTGGTGTATCGGATCCCCTTTAAATATTTATTTATTGTACATATGTTTGAAAAAATTCAATCCTATAGCTGACGGATCTTGAGATACAGCCGGGTGCCAGGGCATGGAACCCTAAAGAGATGATACAGTAAACACCATACAAAAGACGAGCTTCATCATATAAGGAGTTTTGTTATCGATTTATAAGCATTTATTTGAATAAAATAACTCCGATATTTCATCATCACCCTATTAACGTTCCCACTGCTGGGACACAGGGACTTCTCTCTTGACGAGAGAGATTAGGCCTTAATTCACCACGCTGGCCAAGTGCGGGTTGGTGAATGTCACATGTCCTTCATACATACTCTTTAAAATTATCAGAACATGCCGGTTTCCTCACGATGTTTGCCTTCACCGTTAAAGCACGTGTTTACAGCGCACATAAATTTCTCAAGAAGAAAAATCCAGAGGTGCGAGGCGGGGTTTGAACCCACGACCTTCGGAATGAAAGTCGAGTGTCCTCCCACTTAGCCAACACGGCTTTTTTCCGATATTTGCTTGTAATCAAATCGTTATTACTTGTAAATTGTAATCAACTCCCAGTAGAACAGTTCTACCGATTAGTTCTACCAGTACAGCTACTCGGTGTTTCCTCACAGAATATTATAATAGTGGTTTCCTTTCCAATACAAGAAAGAAAGAAGAAAGAAAGAAAGAAAAATATTTATTTGTGTACAAAATTAAAAATAAGACAGATAACATTATTAAATTAAACTTAGATTGAAGTACACAAATGGGTCGACACTCAGCATGCGCTGTATCTGCACGAATGTAGACACAGCGCTGGTTTTCAGTGCCGCCCGTCCGGGTGTTGAGCACAGCACTGCCAACACACATTTATAAAAACATATTTTTAATACCCATTTAGAACATTAATTAAACAGGCATACTTTTTTAAAATTAAATAACAGCTTTTCTAAATATTATATAACTAAACGCACGTATACATAAGTAAGACAATCTTTATAGGACTTAGTACTACTTATCTCTATATAATAGCTAATAAAATAAAATATACACATCAATAACAATACTTATAATTAGCCAAGAACGACCATCATGGGAGATTTAACTGAGAACTTAACAAGTAACTTTTTAAATTATTTTTAAAAGAGAACAGACTTTTTGAATTTCTGACTGGAGGTACAACGAGTAAGACTTCTGAAAACTTTAAGAACCAGTTCCCAGTTGTCTAGTACTTTACTTACTTACCTTGCAAATTTTATCTTTGCTTGCAAATCATTTTTTTTTTCTCTTTCCAGTTTCCGATTTGAAATTTAGCGCACACGCATCAATCGCGTGCAGCATTAGGTACGAGCCCCATCGAGAGCAGCGCGCGCTACACATTTTTACACTTCTTTACCAAGTGCGCGCCTGTCGGCGTGGTGTGGTTCGTACCTTATCTTATGGAGGCGAAAGGGCTCTACATTGCTTTGAATATGTGTATAGTTGTGTAGTATATGCTATATATAGTTTAATAGCTCATTAAAACTAAGGTCCGTCCCCAATCGTGACTGCGAGCGCGTCGTCGTCCGCGGTCGTGCGCAGCTCAGTCCATAACTCGCACACTTTTAGGATAAGACGCAATAGCTACACACGTAAAGCCTCAAATTTGAAGCATTAAATCCTTCTGTCATTTAATAAACCTGAGTTCAATACCCCGGTGACCCAGTGAGCGGAAATGGTCAGGGACTTCACTGACGAATTTCCATCATAAGTACATTACATCAAAAATGTTTTCCTTGTACTTGTTGATTTATACACAAAAACATGGATATTAATTATTTCAGCCGTAGTAAGTCCACCATTGGGCAAGCTGATGCCATACTCAAATGCATTAGAAGTTCACAAGTGCAGTACATTTGTGACTTTTTAAGCATTTACTCGCGATTGACATGTCGCTCATTGAATGCAAAACAGCCACATATCAGAAACCTCATTTTTTACAGGAGAACCGAAACAAAATTAAAAAAATATTTTTTTGGAAAAAATACTATTTTTATTATTAAATATAATGATGTTAATATATCATTGGTTTCCTTATTTTTTGCTCTTTCTTTTTAAATAATGACCACTGTGATAGTACTGTTCCAACCTGATAAAAACTACAAAAGCCGTTTTTGCATTCAAAATTTGAACAAATGTTAGGGTATTTATCTCAAAAATTTAAAACAAATATTAAAAAGAAACAAGCTTTTTAATGTTTTATAAAGCAAATAACTATAAAAAAAAAAACAAATAACTTGCAGGAAATCTAAAAGGATACAAACTATTCAAAATAGCATCACAAAACTAGACATTATTTCATCGTTTTATGTTAAAAAACGCGATATCAATTTTACCTAATCTAAAATTATCTTTTAATAATCTTTAAATTCTCAAAATATTCATTATACTTTTAAAACTATATACACAAATCTAAAATTAAATTGCTGAAAGCCTAACATTAAAATAAATGAAATTAGGCTTAAATTAGTATAATTGAATACTATTTATTATTTAATCACGAACTGTATGGCTAAAATCACAAAAGTAATACGAGTATCTAAGTTTAAATCACAAAATAACCTGATTAATATCTAAGACAGTTTTTAGGCACATTTATAAATTTTGGTAAATCCCTCTCTTTTTTAGATCTAGCGAGACTTTTTATTTTAAATGCATGTCGTACTTTTCTTTTAAAAGCGATTTATCATCTGCATTTAGGTTAGCTGTACGTACAGTCTTCACACTGGTCCTTTTTAGATTGCCAAAAGGAGATGTTAAAGTCCTCCATGAATTTATAATATTTATTTTATAAGAAACATGTGACTTATTTTCTTCTTTGCACTTGTCAACTTACAGGCGATGCAAAGACGCAATTGACATGTTTCCCTCAATATAATTCAGTTCCATGCTGGGTGGTTAACAATGCTAGGAGGCTGGATGTCAATGCTAGAGGGCTGGGTGTCAATACTAGGAGGCTGGGTATCAATGCTAGGAGGTTGGCTGTCAATACTAGGGGGCTGGATCTTAATACTACCCAGTATTGTATTGATTGTGGTTGTTCTGTCTCTAAGATAGGTGGCTCAGTGTCAGAAGGCAGCTGTTCCCTGTTGTTGGGTTCATCATCTGCCTTGGAAGATCACGTTTGGAGTGAGAAAAATTGGTAATTAATTAGTTTTTTGTCTATGTGTTTCTCAGGTAGAAAATTAGGATCCTTTCCACTATCGTTCAAGGAAAAACCACATGATACAACAAATAAATAAAAAAAAAAATGTGTGTGTGTGTCAGCTACGTCGCACGATTGGAGTTTACTACTTACGAACGATATTATGATATAACTAGCTGTGCCCCGCGGTGTTACCCGCGTTATAATGGATTTTCCCGCGGAATGACGTTTTCCCGCGGTAAAAAGTAGCCTATGTTATTTTTCAGGCTCTAGAGATTCTGTGTACCAAATTTCATTCAAATCCATTCAGTAGTTTTTACGTGAAAGAGTAACAAACATCCATACATACAAACTTTCGCCTTTATAATAGTAGTAGGATAATATGTACATCGAATAGAAAAAAAGGGTACATGAACGCATCTGCTAAAATAATAAGAGAAACAAACATATATCTGTTATTATTCGGATTGTTAATATTACTTCAATAAAGCGTATTACATAAAGTATTGTAAGGATGGATGTCGGAGGCGAGTGAAACCACTGAAGTCTAGATGATTACTATTCTTTATTACGATACATTAATACTTATAACACAGATTATACATAGTTACTACATCTCATTTCCACCGCAATAAGAAAAATAAAATAAATGATAGTTTATTTTATTTAAATCTAATTACATTTTCTTAAGCAAATCGATAAACATAATGATAACATGAATTAATATAATTTTAGGAATAATTTTTACTTGATTAAATATTGTATAATGTTCGTTTATAATACCTTAATAAAATATCTTACTAACTATGATTACATTGTAGAATCAGGCGGTACATATCGCTTAGTCCTGTTCTTGTGTACTACATACATTTTAATTGTCCTTAATAATTTCAACATTTGGTGAACAATCTTTAACAGAATATGGACCTGAATAAATGCTTTTAAATTTATTTCCTGTCTCATTTTTTATTAAAATTAAATCATTTGGCATATATGTTATTGGATTAATATTCTGATAATATCTTATTTTCCTATTGATTTTACTTGAAATAAGATTATCTCTTGCCTCTTTCTGTGAAGTTTGGATTCTATAACGCAATTCTAAGGGATAGTTATTATTATAGAAATTATAAAGAGGGTCTATCTTTTTTGTGTTTAAATTCGATGGTAAATTACTCTTTTTGCCGAAAACAAGCTCAAATGGAGTGAATTTCGTCTCAGTGTGTACCGAATCGATGTATTATACGAGAAACACCAAAATGGAAGCCATGTGCTCCATGCATCAGAGTGATTTTCAGTTTGTATTCGCAAATAGTTACCTAAATGTTTATGTGAATTCTCCAAAGCGCCAATGCTCTGGTGATGATATGCTGTTGATTGTAAATGTTTTATATGTAAAAGTGTACATACCTCTTTCATTGTAGCTGATAGAAACTCGGAGCCCATATCTGTTGCTATACACCTTGGAATTCCATACCTCAGAATAAAATTATTTACAAAACTCCTAGCTACTTCTACTGAAGTTTTAGATAGTAAGGGATAAGCTTCGATGTACTTACTTTGTTCACATTGTATAGTCAATATATAGGTATAATTATAATTATCCTTGTCTAAAGGTCCTATCAAATCTAAAAATATTTATTATTACACGTTGGTCATTTTTATTATCTATCCTTTCTACATCTTTTAAAATACATAATCGTGGATCGGCCCAATTATTTATTTTCTGTACCTCTTTAATTACTTTTTCTGTGAAAATATTATTATTATTATTTTTTATAAAATATATTTCTTTTATTTCACACTTTCCACATCATCTTTCCAAATCTCTCACAAATTCGCCTGGCGATAGTTGCGATTGAGATGCTGGATTGATAAAAATGGTACTATCGCTATGCTCATCATCGATAGATGACTTTTTATATCTTCCAAATGTCCATTGTTGGAACCTGCTGCATTTTGATTTAGAAATACGGTTTCTTTTTGTATATTTGAACGACACATTATTATTTTTATTCTTAATTTCACAATACTTAGGTGTCCGTGTTACGCGTTCTAAACATGGCACGGTTCGCCATGTAAGGTGCTGGCAGGGTCGCCATGTAAGGATGAATGTCGGAGGCGAGTGAAACCACTGAAGTCTAGATGATTACTATTCTTTATTACGATACATTAATACTTATAACACAGATAATACATAGTTACTACATCTCAGTATGTTACAAAACAATAATAATTGTGTTCAATTTATACAAATCCAATTTTAGGATGATTGATTTCTTTCACTTTGAATTATAATATCATTCTTAAATACTGCAAAGAACAAATTAATTAGGTGTCGAAACTATAGCTTCTTTTTAATATTTTAATTAATAAATAACAGAAGGTACTTATTATATGTTCCAACGAAACGCGTTGAGAGGACCATAAATTCGTCAATTGTTTTAGTTCCCTGCACAAAAACGTAAAGCTATCTTTGTAAGACGATATCCAAGTGAAAAAGAAACGTCCGTAAATATTGATGATTTTACTGAATAACTTTGCACTCTCACCTCTACTCACTGAGAAATTCTAAGTGAATGCTAGACGAATACTTTTTCGAACGCGTATTCGAATGTCAAAAATGGTAACTCGCATTCCAGAGACACAACAAACAACCAATCAAAATGCGTTAAAGTTCTTATTTCGAACGTGACGTTTCGACGGTATTCCATCTCATTCTTTTACACGTTGAATCCTACAGATATATATGTTTGTCTCTTTCTACGTAACGCCTCAACTTTTGTTAACACTTGATTTTACTCCCCATAAAATTTCCATACCGGGCCTTGTAACTCAAATCGTTTCTTAAGGAGTAAACTCCAATAAAATCAGACAAACTAGATGCTGTAGAACAGTTGGTATCACTGTCGTCAGAGTCGCTGTCTGATGACTCTGATGAGTGACTCAGTGGAACGATTTTAATAGGTTTTTTCCAAGTTCTTAAGCTCTCTTCATCATCAGTCAATACTTAACAACGATATATCGTTATCCGGCTGGCTGTCGGGGTAAGAGTCCGTATCAAAACTATAATGTGAAAATAAAGTGGTGCGAAGTTTCCGTGAAAATTAGCAATTTATTTATAATTAGTGATGAATTAATAAAAACCGTAATTGGTTTTACAAGTACAAGGACAACTGCGCGACATTGCCGTCGCGACGTCAATGTCTATTTGGTATTTGGGCCGGGGAAAAAGAACCAGACAAAGTCAAAGTATCTTTATTGCATTATTACATGTAGTTTAAATGGTAGGTATTATATAAGGTTTAGTATCAATGTAATTTGCCCATTGGAGCGTGCAACATTTTGATTAACAACAATTTAATAATAACAAATTTTAAAGAATAATTGTATATAATTAAAAAATAAACATGTCAATAATTTTATAAATCAGATTAAATTAAATAAAATAATATTAGTTAATGATTAAAAATAATTACACATTACACTTATTTACCAATGGTTTTGTCATTTAAATATTCGGCAACTGTATCATAACATTGTATAATAACAGTACATTTACAGTTATATGTATATCGAAAGAATCGAAAAAGATGATGAATTTTGGAAATCAAAGATGGAATCAAAATAATAACTTAATACCTTATACCTACTACAATAAACTTTCATTTCAATCAAATAAAAGAATATAGTCAGTAAAATAATCAATATACTAAAAGAATACAGTCAATAAAATTAGAATCACCGTAGCTACTGCATTATGTTATACTGTGGCGTTCTTGCTGCCGACAAGTCGCCGGAGTTCATATCAAGTCGGCTCCCGCGAAACGCGCATGCAAGTCGACTGGCCGAGTAAAATGCCTAAATCTTCGAAACAAGGTGGCCTTAAGTACCTAATTTAAAAAAAAAACATTTTCTAAAAATTTTGATTTTGATAAATTCTACACAAAGCTTCACCCAAGTGAGGTTTAATAATGACTTGAAAATTCATTATTATTTATATAGATCTACAGCGTATATTGGTCGGAACCCGCAGCTGGGACAAGCCGCGCGCTTGGCCTCGCGCGTGTCCTAGTTGTTTTAATTAGCCGCGTGCCGCGCCGCGCCGCCAGACTTAGTCCGCCGCTGGACGCGTCTGCAGGACACCAGCCACCTGCCACCAGACACCAGACACCAGTCAACTGCCACCTGCCACACGTGCTGCTGAGAGAGCATGAGCGGGTCGCGGGGGCTGCGGCGCGGGCCTGGCGGGGGCGGGGGCGGGGGCGGGGCTCTGTACGCGCCCCTGCGTGCGCAAGAACAGGTCAGTCTGTCTCTAATCAAACTCAAGGTTCCTCATAGAAGGCAAAGAAAGTAGCTAGTGCTAGATCGAGGTAAGGTGCTGCAATGGACAAAGGTTGTATTATGTACTAGGCCTTCTACTGTTTACTAGTTTTAGTGATTTTTCCCGCAGTACGAAGCCGTGCTGTAGTAAGAAGTAAATGTCCTTGACAAATAGGCTACAGAGCAGTGAAATAATTCTTCAAATTGAGCCATTAGTTCCGGAGATAAGCGCGTTCAAACAAACAAACAATCAAATACAAACTCTACAGCTATATAATATTAGTAAAGCACTTAAGACTATGTAACATACTATGCAATGGCTGTTTCCGCTAGAGAGCGCTTTCTACCGATGCGAATTCGCAATTAAGTGTTTCGACGCGGACGCCGTGGTTTGTAAACAAGCTATGGAAATCATGAATGTTAATTAATATTATTCTCGCTGAGAGCCTGTTTTTCTGAAAGGTGCATAAAAAAATGTGCTATCCAGAGCGTAGCACAAGCTGATATGGTGTAGGCATATTCACCTTCTGTATAGATAAAAAAAAAAAAAAAAAAACTTTTATTTCGGTCAACAATAATCCAATACTTTGTTAGTAAACTTAATTAGGTTAGTAAAATAAATCAGGTCATATTCTATTAAATTAAAATTAATCTAAGTTTAATTAAATCAATTTAAACCAAACTATACTAAATCAAATCAAATTAAACTAAATTTATATATAATAGTATATAATAGTAATTTTGTATAGGACATTCTTACCTGCCTAAGGAAATGATGCGCACTCTTGTTGTACCGATTATTAAGAATAAAACCGGAGACGCCTCTAGTTTGGGCAACTACAGGCCTATATCGCTAGCGACGACAATAGCAAAGGTGGTGGATGGTGTGATTGATAATCATCTCAGTCATAAATTGAGCTTACACGATGCGCAGTTCGGCTTTAGGGCCGGACTCTCTACTGAATCGGCAATACTGAGTCTCAAACACACCGTCCGGTACTATACGAGCAGAAACACGCCTGTCTACGCCTGTTTCTTAGATTTATCGAAAGCTTTTGATCTGGTGGCGTATGACAGGCTGTGGCCGAGGCTGTCCGGTGATACAGAGCTGCCGCCTGAGCTAATAATGCTCCTAAAGTATTGGTATGGCAATCAAGGTAATGTCGTCAAGTGGGCAGGATCGTTATCGTCCGAGTACAGGCTGGAATGTGGTGTGAGACAGGGCGGGATATCTTCTCCACGAATTTTCAACCTGTACATGGATCGTCTGATCCATGAGCTCAGCGGCACCGGTATAGGCTGTTCTATAGATGGCAAAACAGTAAACAACATAAGCTACGCCGATGACATGGTGCTGCTGAGCCCATCGATCAGTGCCCTCCGCAAACTGGTAAAAATCTGCGAGAGCTATGCGGAGGCTCATGGGCTCAGATACAACGCCAGCAAAAGCGAGCTGATGGTTTTTAAAGCTGGAGCAAAGACGTATTCCGCAGTCCCATCAGTTTTGCTCGCAGGCACTGAACTCAAGAGGGTAGCCAAGTTCAAGTATCTGGGCCACTGGGTCTCCGAGACTCTCTCAGATGACCTAGACATAGAAAGGGAGCGCAGGGCATTATCGGTAAGGGCAAATATGTTGGCCCGCAGATTTGCGCGATGCAGTAGAGCAGTTAAATTAAGTTTGTTTCGAGCGTACTGCCAATCCTTCTACACATGCAGTCTGTGGGTTAACTACACGCAGAAATGCTGGAATGCTCTGCGCGTCCAGTATAATAACGCGTTCGGAGTGCTACTGGGACTGCCCCGCTTCTGTAGCGCGTCCGGGATGTTTGCAGAGTCCCGCGTTGATGACTTTTACGCAATCATCCGCAACAGAACAGCATCCCTGCGGGCGCCGGGTAAGGGGCGGCACCAGTAGCTATCTGAGCGTTATAGCTGGCAGGCTGGACACGGACTGCGCTTTTATGCACCACTGGACGCACATTCATAATGTCATGCGTCTGTAAACGCAGGATGTGTTGTACTTTCTTGATAACGTATTTTTATGTATAAATGATGTACATACTCTAACTATTAACTCCCTATGGCTGTAATATTTACTATGTAAAGCTGAAATATATAAATTGAATTGAATTAAATAAAGTATGCTATAACTCTTTAAATATTTAAGCGGGTAATAAGGGTCGAGTCATTTCCCTATAGAGAATGACTTACTGTGTTTAAGGCTCTCTAGTAGCAGTAGACCGGCCCGCGCTATGCAGGGTCTCTGGGCTCCGTTAGGGATCTATGACTAGTTCAGTTTGTCAGGAAGATATTTTTATAAGAAAACTCAATAAACTAGAGAACGTTTTGTTCGCATCTGAACACGGATTTGAATAAGAATATAGATTTCTGTTCAAATTGATAACGGGTCCAGTCTAAAAAGAAAAGTAATAAATTGAATGCAGTTAAACAACCGACCCGCGTGGGGCCGGTTTTTGGATCTTTTTGAAGTAAATTTCATCAGCGTTAAATAAAATCTGTTGCGTAAAGTAAATGATATGTAATTCCGTCCTGATAACCTCATTGCCGACGCGCCACCGCCGCGCCGCCGCCCGCCCCCCGCCGCGCGCGCCACACGCCCGCGAATGTGCGCGTTGTTTTGTTGTGCTGGCGTCAGATGGTGATGTGACTTATGTGACATTCATTGATAAATAGTGACGATATTGTTTATTGATTTATCGTCATGTAACAATATCAGCTGTTTTTTTCTTTTGAACCGCCCTTTAAGTTGTTAACTCTGAAATCTGCGGCGTCGGTTAGATATATATAACCAGTGAGTATTCTTCTCTTTTTTCTTTAGCCACTTAATTACTGAAGTAGAAGTGAGCATTTCTACCTATTGCATTGCGTGAGCCCACCGGTGGGGCAGTTTAGTATGTATTGTATATGGTTTTTTTGTTAGTTGACAGGTTGTGAGTATTCAAGTATTGCTGGAAGTTGTTGTGTGGAAGGCGGTTGGGAGGCCTATGCTCGGACACGGCTCCCTTAGGGCCCTTAGGGCTTTGTAGAATAGCTAGAGTTTTATCATAACTTAAGTTGCAAATTGTTTTTTGGAGTTTTAACTCCTTAAGAAACGATTTGAGTTTTATCCGGGCCATAAAACGGCTTACGGAAATTTTATGAGGAGTAAAATCAAAAGTGTAACACGAAGAGTGAGCGTTACGGAGAAAGAGACAAACATATTTATCTGTAGGATTGAACGTGTAAAAGAATGAGATGGAATACATTACACAGCGTATCTCATTCTCGGGGTCTCCTCTTTGTGCAATACTTCGTAGTCTCACTGTATTTTATTTATATTATTTTGTAACATACTTTATGTAATACGCTTTATTGAAGTAATATAAATAATCCGAATAATTACAGATATATGTTTGTTTCTCTTATCATTTTAGCAGATGCGTTCATTTACCCTTTTTTTCTATTCGATATATATCATAATTATCGTTCGTTAGGAGTCAACTCCAATCGTGCGTCGTAGCTGACACACAACAACACTTTATTTTTTTTTATTATTAAATGGGGTTGTATAAAATAGATTCTTAAAAATGTATTTATCTAGCTTCTATAACAAAATCTATTATTTTGTACCATTACACACGAAATTTACTAATATTAGTAGGTAATCATATTATATAATCTGTGTTATAATTATAACCTAAAGTCTGTAATTTTTTGCGGTTTTTCTACGAATAGTTGTATAAATAAGCAAGAGAAATTGCCCTCTGAAGGCCAATTGTTGAACAATCATAGACAAACTTATTTCAATCTTAATGATATTTACAATCTGACTCATTTATTTGACTAATTTATTGACATCTGATACATGTTATTTGTTTAACTATAACTTAATAAAGAAAGAATTATCATAAAATATAATAAAATGACTTACCTAGAATAGGAACCATTATTATAATTACTTATGTGAAATAAATACATCTGAAATCAAACATCACTTCTGAGATTAAATTATTTAAAAAAAAATAACGGGTAATATGTCGAATTTCTTTAATATCAAAGGTGCGAGAAGTGCCTTCCAGTAGCAGAAATAGTATTTTTAATATTGTTATATTTTAAGTTGAATGCCAAACTCCGGTCGCTGTGTGCGAATACAGTGAGTCAAAGTCAAATTGTTTATTGCATTCAATTAGCAGGCTTAGGAATAGGAACTAGGAAATGGTTTATCATGACCTTCTTGTCATAATTAGTCATGTTTTGGCCCCTTCCGTCATCTATTATTATATAACTCTATATTCTATTATATAATTAGAGAAAAAAACGACGAAAATGTACCTATTGTGAATAAGTCATGGAATGGTTTTACCTATGGTTAAACGTAATATAAACAATTATTAAAATTATTTACAAAAATCGACTCACTTTCCAGTAAAATAAATATATAACCTCCATGCTTTACTTTCGTTAATGTTAAAAACATTTTTTTTTTGTTGCCGTGTTTAGTGAAATTTCCCGCGGGAATCACCTACTTTCCACCGCGGCCGATAGCCTTCTGCAATAAATAAGTCAAAGTCTAAGTCAAAGTCAAAACGTTTATTTCCTTAGAAGCGTTCATTGACAGGTCAACTTAAAATTAATTATAAATTTTTTTTAAGCAAAATTTATCAAGGAAATAACATTGGTCTTGACTTTTTATACTGAGTAAATACTATAAATAAAATGTCTCTATCTCAAACGTCTAGAGTTAGAAGATATCGCTTGTTTGAAGGCGCTAACATCAGCCGGGGCGCTGCCGTTGGGCGCTGCCGTTGGGCGTTGCCGTGTTGTTTGGATTTTTCCGCAGGATCTGCGTATTTTCCTGCTACAAAAAGTAGCCTTTATCCTCGATTAATCAGTGAAACCGCACCAGTAGCTCCAATATTAGCGCGTCCAAACAAACACACTTCAGCTTTATAATATCTGTATACAATAAAAAAGAGTTTCTTTGTTTTCTTACGCGCGCTTAGACAACTATTGGGTATTTCACCGATTTGATATTATCAATATTATATAGTTTTATGATACTTACCCTGTTACTTACTTTTACTTACCCCGTTTATCGTTAAGGGCTGTTTATAAACCGTCGTCTGTTGAATTTTAGCCAACATTAAATAATGAATTAACCTAAATAAACAAATATCTGGAGCGTGCAGCGTGTGCGAGCGCGTGCCCGCCATCTCCAGTTTACTTAACATTCACTCTAGATAATAGTTATTATTGTGTGTGTGTGTGTGTGTGTGTGTGTTGTGGTGACGTCACAGCGGTCACGTGACGATAACAGGCCACTCACTCGAGTGCCTGGACCCTCGGCGCTATCGAGGGTCATACAATGTTGGCTGATGTTGACCTCCTCGCGAGAAATTTATTTTAAGTATTATTAGTAAGTATTTAATTATTGGCAAACGTTTCTTATCAGTATCTCGTCTCGTATCTACAATAATTTTCAATTAGATAAAGGATATGCGATGGCGGCGGCAAGTCGCGCGAACGCGCTTATGTAATGCATTTGTTTGCGCCTTAATTGTGTCAAGTACACAACTTATAGGTATAATAATCATTATGATGAGTATGTGTAAACCAATTGAGTATATAAAGCTATCTTTGTCGGGAAACAATTCAATAACTGTAGTT
Organism: Gymnoscelis rufifasciata; assembly: GCA_929108375.1. Classification (NCBI taxonomy): domain Eukaryota; kingdom Metazoa; phylum Arthropoda; class Insecta; order Lepidoptera; family Geometridae; genus Gymnoscelis; species Gymnoscelis rufifasciata. Next base: position 10,384,170 of record OV815327.1, read on the forward strand.
GTAGGCACATTAACAAAACCGCCAGGTACTCACAATTGCACAAGTGGAAAACTCTCAAAATTACAGAATTAAAAAAAGATATTTCACACATCAGCAGCCCGCACTAACTTACATTTTCAAGATACAGATTTAAAGACTGAATCACTGCTGACCCACCATACCCCTGGCCATAGCCCTGTGGTGAAGGGAAATTTATTTATTTCAATAATTTATTAAAACCCCACGAAAATATTACTTAGTTAAAGCAGTCACCACCCTCCGCGCTGGGCAAGTGATTTATTTTTACGTGATTTTTTCGTGTTTCGTAATGTGGTCCGGAGAAGCCATCTACCTTCTAGGTCTTCATGCTCCATCTTAGACCACATCGTCACTTTACATCAGGTGAGATTGTAGTCAAATGAAGGCTTATCTAGCATAAAAAAGACATCTTTAGGACCAGATAATTTTTAATTGTTATTTTTTTTATTTTTTTATTTTTTTAAAACCCCGCGAACCACGTATACATATAAAATATTTTACAAATGGCATATAAATATATACCTTACAGACTTACAGACTTACAGACTTGGTCTGGATATTTAATATGTATAATAATAAATATCTGTGTATGTATGTCTATTATATTAAGTATATCAGATGTCTAGTACCCGTAACACAAGCTTAGAGCTTACCACGGGGCTAGATGTTGTTGTGTGGATTGTCCGGAAATATTTATTTTATATTTATTTATTTATATATAATGATAAATTATATATAAGTAATATAAGCCATTTATAATTATTATGAACTAATAAGGGATTTTTTCGAACTTATTGAATGGTGAAATGGTGATCTCAGAGGTCGAGTGATAGCACCCTGAGTATTGAAAATTATGTGGTTTATAGAGTATCTTCTACGTCTTCGATCCCGGCCATATCGGCACTTCATATCAGGTGACGGAAAGGTCAACCGAAGGCTTATAAAAAACCAGGACAAACTGATATTTTTCAATAGCCGAGGTCGATTCTATGTTTTGTGGTAATTCGCCTAAATCAGGCAGTCACGTGTGCTCAGTTCGGCGGCACTGATTGCGCATGCGTGCTTCACTGACGGCTGATTCGTCTGAGGATAGCGGCGATAACGATCCACGACCTGTGAACTAACAAAATACTCCTTTTCAGATATATTTATAATAAAAATAAATAAATATTTCCGGACTACTCACACAGCATCACCTAACCCCAAACTAAGCAGAGCTTGTACAATGGGTGTTAGGTGACTGATATACTACATAGATACATATATTTTTTTGTAAATACATACATATGATACATAGAAAACACCCATACCCGAAACCAGAAATTGTAGATCGTACAAAATCTGGTCCCCCGGCGGGAATCGAACCCGCAACCTCCTGCGCCTCAAGATACAAGATACAAAATCATTTATTTCCATAGTTTGGTTTTACAAAACTTAGACACCCACCGAGCCACAGGGGTTCTATAATGTTATAGCAATTATTTCGATGACATAAGAAGAATGGGGCATTAATGTCCTTATAATCTCCAATTTTCTGGCTTTTGGGTATTTTCCTGTGTACAAAGAACAAAAATAAATGCAATTCTTGGAAAGTTGTGTAAGCCGAACGCGCGTTGAAATCTTCTGTTTGCATCTCGGCGGCGGCCGGCGGCCGCTAAGTCAATAAACTGCATGTTGCTGTACATTATGTGGGATCCTTTTGTTATGTTTGGTAACTTGTCTTTAAGAGACACGACAATTATTGTACAGTCAACAGCAAAAATAACTGATGAAATAGGGTTCCAAAATTATATGGACACTAAATTTAGTCAAAAGCTTGGTTAAAAGTAAAGGAACTACTACCTACTTATGCTGTCGACTGTTCCTGAATAGCTATAGACGCTCTAAGCTGAATAGACATTGTATAATACTTGTCAGATATAATAATAATGTAAGTAAGTAGGTACCACAGTATTTGTAATCATTGGCTGAGCACATACGGTTCTGTGGTCGATGGAATAAACTAACAATTTGAGTAATTTTTATTATTGTTGTCTGTCTGAGTGGCGCAGTTTTTGTGTTTCAATTAAATCTCGTAAAATTTTATAACTTAAAATAAATAAAAAAACGATAGCAAAACAATACAAAAGTATAGATTCCCGCCGAGGTGGAAAAGTGATTATATGTAGGCGCTTTTTCTTGGTCTGGGTGTTTTATATGTACATATAATATAATACTGATTTTAATTTATTTATTTCATCACCACGGCTTACACCAATTACAGAAATGAATATGAAATTATTACATTATACACGTATGTCTATTGTGTTAAGCATATCAAATGCCTAGTACTTGAAACACAAGCTTAGAGCTTACCACGGGGCTAGATGCTGTTGTGTGGACTGTCCGAAAATATTGATTTTATTTATATAATCATGTCGGTACAAAAAAAGTAATCCATACATCTCTATCTAGTGTAGATTTGTTGTTCTTGTATTACTATTATTATTACTAATTAATTAATCTTATTATTTTTATGTCACCGCACCGTCCAGTTATTTGCTGTGCTTTTTCCTCTCCATCCAAAGGTTGTCTTTAAGAAATTTCTTTAAGCAATAAGGCTGCCCATTACGCATTTTGTATTTAGCAATATGTCTATTTTTGTATTGTTTTGTCTTGGTGTGTAATAAAGAGTTATATCCCATCAAAAACAATACATGTCAAAAAAACCAAGTCGCGCAACTCAGTTGTTCTGCGGTAAGAAGTTGTGAGATCCAAGTAAATCCAAGTCTTCAAATTTCGTCTCAAAATTCTTTAATGTTTTATATAAATATATTAAGACTTGGCCATCGCACTAAATAATTGAAAATACACGTGTTTTCAGGCGATTGAAGTAATCTCATTTCTTTTTGTATTTTGTAGACAGTTCTACTTTTTCCTTTTCGGTACCTTCTACTTATTGTATATAATATGTCCATATAATTTTCTTTTTGCCGGTCTAGATTGGATTTATTTATATTTCGCATTGTTATTACTTTAGTACATATTATTTCGTATATACGTGGCGTTGCGACAGCGCCCTCTATACCGGTTTTTTCTAGATTTTTTTGTTTTTCCTTGATTCATACACCAAACACTACTTATATTCCAAATTTGAAGCTTCTAGATCTGCTAGAAGTGCCTTAGAATTTTGATGATCGGTGAGTCAGTCAGTCAGTCAGTCAGTCAGTGAGTGAGTGACAAAATTACGAAATTTGACCCGTTATAATTCTTAAAATACTGGTTCAAATTGAATGAAATTTGAAATATACCGTGTCTTTACAATCCTGCATGGTTACTGAAAATTTCAGTCTTCTAGTTTTATCCACAAAGAAGTTACAGGGGGTCGAAAATGGCCTGAATAGCTTCGAGAAAAGGATGGTACGGCCGTGCCGCTTTTTTGCTCGACTTGGTGGGGGCACTGCCGTGCCCCCAGATATTATTTATATTATTAGATCTCTAGAATGAATATTCACATGACAGACGTGACGACAAGATACGCAACGTGTGAGGAGGGGTGGCTGCGTGTGCCGGTAGTGGCGGTACTGGCGGTAGTGGCGGTAGTGGCGGTAGTGGCAGTAGTGGCAGTAGTGGCAGTGTGCGCGGAGCTGCGAGCCGCGTGGCCGCGCCGACACGACGCTCGCGCTAGTGCAGTGGCTCATCCCGCGCGGGTTCCCCCAATCACTCCGAGTGAAGTTTGACGCGCTAAAATATTATATACAGACACTTGTATTGGATTATATCTAAACTTAAATGATGTGAGTTATTATTTTTAAAGAATAAATAATTATCACTTTGGTGAGATTTGGATTTCGCAACGTTAAACTAATTGATCAGGATTAGGTATATAAAAATAATTCCTGAGTAAATAAATAATGCTTTGTATCAGATAAGTATATTACAGATGTGATTGTTGTTAATAGGTATAATTATTTGTTAATAGTTTCAACACGATGGTTTAATTCGCAAAATTTAACAATTCGAGCATATTATGCTATAACACTTAAATTGTTTTTCTTTCCTGAGAATAATTTTAAACACTAAGACAAATATATGTGTCCTATTTACGAAAGTCCTTGGCATCTGTTTTAACGCCAATATCCTTGTTAATTTTTATACACACATTTATTTGAAAACACGCCAGGAACAAGAAGAGTTAAAAATAGTGACATTTGTGTTGGAAATATGCCAATATATACATGGCCTTTTTTAGAATAGAAAAAACACGTTAGCATTGGAATTAGCTCACATTATGTTAATAAGCTATTTAAAAAAAGGTGGTATACATAGTAAATGTATAGTAAGGAATTAATAATACTTCCGCCTCCAACATCCTACGCTGGGTTTGAGCGAAATAGATGGATATATCCTATCCCGGGGTAGTTTCCTAAATATCCACCACTTTAGAAATGTTTATGATTAATTATAATAGCTCACGAAACATCAAGATATATCGTGTTGCAGTTTCTCGTGACGTTAAGCTTTCGGCTGTTCTAATTCAAATGTTATGGCATTTATTTAAATGGATAAAGTAAAAATAGTAGGTGTCCAGTATTTTGAGAAGGGCTAAAATACCGACCAAACAGAGTACCTATTTTTTATGTAGTCATTCTGCATATTTTAAATATATACAATATTGGAAATAACTCGTTTGTAAAACCAGTCAGTCAGTTAGTCTCGCTTTTTTACGCGATCACTTGAACTTTGACTTTACTCGAACAAAGCAAATATTCTCTGCAAACACGCAATAGCAGGTACAGTCAACAACAAAAGAAACTGATGAAATAGTGTCCCCAAATAATATATACAGTATATTTTGTCAGAAGGTACTGACTACTGCAGTTTGTTATAAGTAAAGTAACAAATGACGTGTCATATACATAAGTAAGTGATCACATTTAGTTCGATCCTCGGGTTAGTATGATCGTTTTCTTTTACGAATTAAAACTTCATTTGAAATGGACACTTCTGCATACAATACATACACATAATACACCCCTACCCAATGATGTACACTCTTAGAAACAGGCCCCAAGTGCCCGGCGACTCCAGTGGGAATACCGCCGATGACAGTAGACTGGTGACCCCTGGAGCAGGGGGCGCATACAATCCCCGGGTGAGGTCCCACTGTCAAACGACTTCGGCTCGAAAAACGGACTACGATAAATTAAATATAATTACATTAAATGCAAGAACATTGCGCACTGATGAAAGACTCGTCGAATTAGAACACGCCTTGGAACACCTTAAATGGGATGTGATTGGACTCTCAGAAGTAAGAAGAGATGGGGAAGAGATACTAGAGAGAGCACAGAACACCTTTTATTACGTTGGCAAAGGTAGTTATAACGGCGTCGGATTCCTCGTGTCAAATAAATGGAAAAACAACATAATTGAATTCGTATCCATTTCAGATAGAATAGCTTTATTAAAACTTTCAATAACAGACAAAAAATCAATTACAATTGTACAAGTATACGCACCAACGTCATCTCACTCCGACGAGGAGGTCGAAGAATTATATGATCATCTAAATGCTGCTTGTGATCAATACCGGAGCACTTGGACTTTAGTAGTCGGAGATTTCAATGCAAAAGTAGGACCTAGACAAGAAACAGATGATCCTAACATAATTGGCCCTTACGGCTTAGGATGCAGAAATGTGCGTGGCACACGTTTGCTTAATTTTGCCTTTGGTCAAACGCTTAGCGTAAGCAATAGTTATTTCTACAAAAAGCCACAAAAGCGTTGGACATGGTTTTCCCCTGATAAAGTAACCAAAAATGAAATAGACTTTTGCTTATCTTCTGACAAAAGAATAATAAATAATATCAATGTCATAAGTAACTTTAAATTCAATTCTGACCATAGACCTTTACGAATAACTTTAAAATTCAACATTAAGATTCACCGACTAAAATTAATCAGCAGTTCTATCAAAAAACTCGACAAACTTAGTATTTTAAGCAACAAGGACCAATTTATTATAGAAATAAAAAACAGTTTTAGTAAGCTTTCATTGGAAAATTTAGATAGTGTACAAAATCAATATGATATCATAAATAAATGTATAAAAGAAGCAAGCAGTAAAATTCAAAAACCTAAACGAAAAAGCAATAAACTTAGTAACAAAACCAAAAAACTCATAGAGGAGCGGCACAAATTAACACTTTACACGCAAGAACATAAAATCAAAGATAAAGACGTTAAAAGACACATCCGTCGAGATCTGCGCAATTACAACATCAATTTAGTGAAAATCGCTCTCGAATGTAATCGAAATCTTAAATCAGCAATTAACGGCACTGATAAGGGTAAACAGATCATGGGAAACCTTAAAAACAGAGCTGGTGTGAAACAGACGAGGAGAACAGAAATCTTAAAAATATGCACTGAGTTCTATAAAGACCTTTACTCAAACAATGACGATAATAACCAAGTGGCAAATACACCGTATTTATGTCCAGAGCATGTGGAATGGATTACTGGATCTGAAGTACACAAAGCTCTGATGAAAATGAAGTACGGTAAAAGCCCTGGTCACGATGGCATAACCACTGAAGCTCTAAGAATAGGGGAACCAGCGCTTCTACCTCATATAACGAATTTATTTAATTCAATTTTACAGTCTGGTGTTTTTCCAAAGAACTTCTGTCATTCCGACATCATTCTTCTCTTCAAAAAAGGCGATAAATCTGAAATATCTAACTACCGTCCTATCAACCTTGTATCACACCTCTATAAAACCTTCATTAAAGTAATTGAAAATAGAATTTCCGGCCAGTTAGATCTACATCAACCAGCGGAACAGGCGGGATTCCGCAAAGGGCTTAGTACTACTGATCACCTTCAAGCTATAAATCAGATTTTAGAAAGACATTTAGAATTCCGAATCCCTTTGTACATTGCTTTCATCGATTATACTAAAGCTTTTGACAGTATCAACCATAGTTCATTGTTTCAGTCTCTACACAATCAAGGGATAGAGCCAACCTATGTAAATTTACTTTGTAAAATATATAGCACCAGTACAGCCGCCGTCAAACTACACACAGCAGGTCCGTCATTTCCCATACAGCGAGGGGTTAAACAAGGGGACCCACTTTCTCCCAAACTTTTCACGGCCACGTTAGAAGAAGTTTTTAGAAAACTTAAAACCATCTGGCAAGATAGAGGAATTATCGTTGGCAGTGATAGGTTGACGAACCTCCGATTCGCCGACGATATTGTGCTTTTTTCCTCCTCAGCCTCCGAACTTAGCCTGATGATTAACGAGCTAAACACCGCAAGCCTCGATGTCGGACTTACCATGAACATGTCGAAGACGAAAGCCATGACAAACAGCTTTGAACACCCCGTTTTTGTAGAAGAAGTGGAGATCGAGTACGTCAGAGAATACCTTTATCTTGGCCAAATTGTCTCTTTCCAGGGTAGAGCAGATAAAGAGGTTGCTAGACGCACAGAGAACGCCTGGAAGAGCTTTTGGTCAATGAAAGATCTAATGAAAGGCAAACTACCATTATGCCTTAAAAGGAAACTCCTAGACGTTCGCGTTCTCCCTATTCTAACGTATGGCGCTCAGACTTGGTCTCTGACAAAACGCCAAAAATCCGCTCTCGGAGTATGCCAGCGAGCCATGGAGCGTAGTATTTTGGATATAAAGTTGTCAGACCGCGTGAGAAACAGCATACTACGTTCCAAAACCAAAATCACAGATGTTGGACAGAAGGCTGCATGCCTGAAGTGGAACTGGGCCGGACACGTGTGTCGTATGTCAGATGACAGGTGGGCCAAGCGAACAACTGATTGGTCGCCACACATAAGTCGTCCCCGTGGAAGGCCCAGGATGAGATGGCGGGACGAACTGGATACTCACCTAAGCACGTGGCCTGTCACAGCGTTCAATCGCGAAGAGTGGAAGAAGGGTAGGGAGGCCTTTGCCCTGCAGTGGGACAGTATGGGCTGAATAATAATAATAATAACTTCTGCATAACTGGTTACATCTGGCACGTCACACTAGAAGATGTTTTGAAACGTTGATTTTGATCATTTACTTTTGCTGTTGACAGTACGTGCGCACAATCACTACATACGAGTATTCATGTTGTCAGTATGAATGTTGGCTCACAGACACCCTTATAGAGTCTTGTTGGCCACTATGCCACATGCGCTTTGGTCAAGGCAGACGAAATTTCGCAATTATATGCAGCGTGCCTAAGTAGGAACACAAAGGGAGCGCTCCTTCTAGGTACTTCCAACTATAAGGGTATGTCTCTACGTAAAACTGCAAGAAGATCGTTAGAGTACCTAGTTAAAACATGAATAAACAAATATTACGTGGAGAAACAATTCAAAAAACTTAATTTCTTAGTATTGTGTGTGTATTTTTCCATATTATTGCAATAATTATGTAAATGTCGCACTTAGTATAATAATTCTGTACGTGTACAGTAGTTGTAGGTAATTGCGCACGCGACCATTGTGAGAAGTCTGTCCGTTCGATTCGTCCTTTAATTAGGTCCTGTGCTCCACCTGACCGTAGAAGAATGAATAAATCAATTTAATATTTTATAATTGTCCTTGCTTTCCGCTTGGGTTCGGCTCCAAATCTTAAAAATATGAAAATATGTATTTTTTCTTCTAACACCTATAACTTGAGAACAGCTGGATTGATTTTTTTTTAAGGTTCCCGTCCCAAAAAAGCTAAACTAATAAAAACATTAAAAAAAATAATGGATTGATCTTTGCACCACAAAAATAATATTCATATTCATATTCATTAATTATATTAATACAAGGAGAAAACAGTAATAGAAGAATACATCGCAGTACAAAGGGCGGACTTATCGCTGTGAGCGATCTCTACCAGGCAAAGTGCAAAATGTATCCATCTGTTTTGCGTTCAATTAGGTTTTTTTTCCAAATTTCGAATTTTATCGGTACCAACCCGCAGCAATCAACGGGGCGCTAGTAGTATCTAATTCGGAGCAGATATTTAAACGATAGGAGATAATACACAAAATTACTTTTTTATTATAAACATTATTTAATTAATTAAATGTTATTATTATTTAATGCGTTTAGGTTTAATTTTAGTTTTAATTATTAGTTATTTTTGTATAACATATGGTGTGTGTAATAAAGATTTTTTCCATTCTATTCTATTATTATTATATTTTAATAATAACCAGAATTCCGTGACCTGGTTCTCAGACTATATTTTGAACAACATTATTATTATTTATGAACTTCTAAGTTCTCCACTTTCACATAGTCAAATTTCTACGCTTTCCCATCAATCCCAGCACTATGCTACTTTCACAAGAGGCGGTCCCTCCTCCGCCGCCGTTTAGAAACGCGCCTACTCATTCGTTAAGCAATTAGACCACATAAAAATAAATAAATAAATAAATATAATCGGAAAATCCACACAACAACATCCAGCCCCGCGGTGAGCTCTAAGCTTGTGTTACAGGTACTAGATATCCGATATAAAGTACCGTTTGAGGTTAGCAAAGCATTTGGCATTAAGCCCACCTTTTGTACAATCCTTTATTTTCTTGTGCAAGAAAGTATTCTTAATAATAATAAAGTTTATAATAAAATATAAATAAAATCCTTCGTCTTTCCAGATGGAGACGGCTGACCAGCCGCCCACAGCAGGCAGTCTGCGGAGTCAGAAGCCACCTGATGCTGAACCCGCAACAAACCCCTGCGTTACTAGTTCGGGTCCTCAGCCAGCCGGCAGTGATGGAGCTCGGCCTGCGTCGCTGTACCTCAGCAACGTGGCGCTGGCCGGGGGCGCAGCCCTAGCGCCGCCCAAGTCGGATAAGGAGGCCGCCTTACTTCCCGACTCTAGCACTGTCGTCAGATTCTCTCCAGCATGGAAGCAGGTATCAACTTCGTCATTGCAAAGATAAATGAATAATGTCAGGATTCACCTAATTGACAAGATTTACTGAATCCTAAACCTTCGGCAATAGGGGCTGTCGGCGTGGATACGGGGCTTGAGCGGCCTCAGTCTTGTTCCGAAATGAGAAAACCGCAAACTATATGAACACTCAGGTATCCAGAAAAGAAAATCGTACGCCGAGGACACAGCTCTTCTATTCTCAGCGGAGTCCAAAATTATTTAATAAATATTGTGAATAAATTTGCTTCAGTATATTCTCGCCTTGAATTTTGAAGAAACGAAATACATTCAGTTTACTATGCGAAAACAAAGATGACAGTGGCGAATGATCGATTTTATTCGCAACTTGTTTATTACTAGGCAAAGAGCGCCTGTACACACACGCGAGAAGTGCAGATGTTCTATACGTAGCAAGCATTGAAAAAGTAAAATTTTAGATGAAACATTCTCCTTTATCCGAGAGCTTCTCTTTTAATTTAGGTATTTCATAATGTCCCTACCTGAAGTAACCACATTTTGTTTTGTCCCCGGGTAATATTCTGTTCTTCCTGTTTCCACTGAGACCGCGTTAGTGGTTTCTGACGCCGGCAAGTCGTTCGTTGGCGCAACATGTAGACTGCCGCGTGAGAAACAATGTACAGTTAACTTTCACACGAGAAGCGAACTGAATGCTCACACCAAGTATCAACATCAACTCTGTAAAATAATTGACTATTTAAAATCGGTCACAAGTTGTTGTCGAATTATTAACAAATTCAGATCAGCTCTATGATGGTATGTTTATTGCAGACGTTGGCGGCGAGCGGCTCCATCCTGCTGACGCTGTGCGCCGGCGTCACGTCCGGCTACTCCGCCGTGCTGCTGCCGCAGCTGCGGGCCTGCGCCGCGCCGCTCGGGCTGCGCGCCCTCGACGACGACACCGCCTCCTGGATCGGTGCGTACATAATATCCTCGACCAGCTTTCATGACATCGGACAGCGGAATCGGGTCGTTGATGCGATCGCTCCCATTGCAGCGTCCATGGCGGCGCTGCCGATGGCGCCGGGCTGCCTGGCGGCGGGCTGGCTGATGGAGCGCCTCGGGCGGCGGCGCGCGCACTTCCTCGTGTGCGGCGCCTTCCTCGCCGGCTGGCTGCTGCTGGCCGGCGCGCGCGGGCTGGCCGCCCTGCTGGCCGGCCGCGCGCTCACCGGCCTCTGCACCGGCCTGCTCGGCCCGCTCGGGCCCGTCTACCTCGCCGAGAGCACGGCGCCCCGCCTGCGCGGCACCTTCCTCGCCGCCGTGTCGCTCGCCATCGCGGCCGGCATCATGCTGGCGCACGCGCTCGGCGCCGCGCTGTCCTGGCGCGCGACTGCCGGCGTCGCGTGCGCGCTGCCCGCGCTCGCCGCGCTGCTGCTGGCCGCGGCGCCCGAGAGCCCCGCGTGGCTGGCGGCGCGCGGCCGGCCCGAGGACGCCGCGCGCGCCTTCCACTGGCTGCGCGGCCACGACGCGGAGGCCCGGGAGGAGCTGCGCGCGCTGCTGGCCCGCTGGCGCGCCGCCGACGCGCAGCCGGCCGGCGATTGGCGCGCTCGCCTGAGGGCGCTGCGCTCGCCCGCGCTCTGGAAGCCGCTGCTGATCATGTGCCTGTTCTTCCTCACGTGTCAGTTCTCCGGCGTGAACGCGGTCGCCTTCTACTCGGCGGACATAGTGCAGCGCGCGCTGGGCGGGGAGGGGAGCGAGCGCGCGCGGCACGCCGGCGTGCTGGCGCTGGACGCGGTGCGCGTGCTGGCCTCGGTGGCGGCCTGCGCGCTGTGCCGGCGCTGCGGGCGGCGGCCGCTGGCGCTGTGGAGCGGGGCGCTGTCGGCGGCGGCGCTGCTCGCTCTGGCGGGAGCCCTGCACTGGGAGGCGCCGGCGTGGGCGCCGCTCGCGGGGCTGCTGGGCTACGTGGGCGCGGTGTCGCTGGGGCTGGTGCCGCTGCCGTGGGCGATGTGCGGGGAGGTGTTCGGCGCGGGCGTGCGGGGTGTCGGCGCGGGCGCGGCGTCGGCGGTCGCGTTCGGCGCGTTCTTCGCGGTGGTGAAGACCGCGCCGGCGCTGCTGGCGGGCCTCGGCGCGGGCGGCACGTTCGTGGCGTACGGCGCGGCGGCGGCGGCCGGCACGGCGCTGCTGGCCGCGGTGCTGCCGGAGACGCGCGGCCGCAGCCTGCAGGACATCGAGGACCGCTTCGCGGGCGCCCGCGTCCCCCGCCCCGAGCCCGGTGTCTGAGTCTCTCAGTGAAGAGAAGAGAGATCTCTCAGTGGTGTGGGCGAGAGGCTCTCAGTGGTGTGGGCGAGAGGCTCTCCGCTTGTTCATGAGACGTGACTTTTTTGTGAGACTGCATCGAGATCACATCGCGTCGGTTCTACTCTGGGATAGGAGTATCTTCGTATGACGGTGGATTTACGCTCGATGAAATAGGCACCGTGAAGTGAAGCATCATTAAGATATAATTAGCTATAAGTAATGTGAGACAAGTGTTCAATGTCGTCGCGTCGCGGCGATAAGAAGTCCCTATCTGTGATATTCTATAAGATATTTGTTCTTATCAAATAAAACAAACTGTTAAGTTTATATCTCAAATTCATTTACTGAATGTCGCACTTATCACCTATTTATTTCTTAGAACAAGATTAAATGGCACTGAGGAATCAGATAAATGAAACCCACACATAATTGAGAGCAGAGAAACTTAAAAATATTATTCACTCAGTTAACCTAAACATAATTAACACCATCCACCCAACACACCACACTTCATGTTCTGATAGCTTAATTGACTTAATTATTTCTTCAAATATTGACCGAATACGCCGAATAGCCACACATGGCCAATTATCAGCACCTGCCTAAAATGCCAAATAAAGACATTTAACTGACGAAATTAAAAACACATCACCAGCTTGCTTATGCAGATTTCTGAACTCTCTAGGAATTGGTAAGCAGAAAAGTCAGAGTGAAAATTTAAATATTGACGTTAACTCACTGAATAAACATTTTACTACCAGAGCCTTGCTTGATCCTACCTCTAAAGAATTAGCCATTTCAGATATTAGCAGCTTAGCGGTTAACAAAAGTACTCCGCTCATCTTTGAAACTGTCAGTGAGGATAGAGTAAAAAAGATATTTCTCTCCTTTAAATCACAAGCAGTGGCAGTGACAATATAAGTCGTAAAATGATTGCACACTTACTCCCGCAAATTTTTCCCACTATCACTCACATTGTAAATTTTTCACTTATGTCCGGTCAGTTTCCCAGCCAATGGCGCAAAGCTCATGTTATTCCCCTACCAAAAATTGCAAATCCTACTCTTCCTAAGAACTTTCGTCCTATGTCTATCCTCCCCTTTTTCTCTAAAATAGTGGAAGCAGTTGTGCATGCTCAAGTAACTGATTTCCTTTCAAGTTGCAGTCTTATAAACCCTTTCCAGTCCGGCTTCAGGAGAGGTCATAGTACCACGACTGCTTTGTTGAATGTCACAGAAGATATCCGCACTAACATGGACAATTCCCGCCTGACGCTTCTCGTGCTGGTTGACTTCAGCAGTGCCTTCGACGCTGTTAACCACGATCTCCTTCTGTCCATCCTTCCTGTTTTTAATTTCTCAAACTCTGTTGTAAAATGGTTTGCATCCTATCTTGAAGATCGTCAGCAAAGGATCCTGAATGGTACAGAGTTGTCTGATTGGTTGGAGATTGAATCAGGTGTACCACAAGTTGGTATACTTTCTCCTCTTCTCTTCTCCCTTTTCATTAATACTCTCTCCAACAAACTCCTCTGTAAATACCATATGTACGCTGATGATCTTCAGTTATACCAATCCTATACTGTAGATTGTATAGATAATGCTTTTACCTCGCTAAATAAAGATCTTCAAAGTCTCTTCGAGTGGTCGTCCCGTTTCGGCATTAAAGTAAATCCTGACAAATGTCAGGCGATTTTGTTAGGTGGCTCCCGACAACTAGCTAAACTAGATTATCAAAATCTTCCGTCTCTACTGTTCGAGAGCACGACTATTCCCCTTTCATCAACAGTCAGAAATCTGGGCCTTATCATGGATAGCAAGATGAACTGGACTCCTCACATTAAAGAAATTTCGAGAAAATTTTACTGCTCTCTACATTCACTTCTTATCACATTTCATTATTATTATCATTATTTTATTTTATTATCTTTTCCACATCTAGTTCTATCCTTATATTATTTCGGTTTTCATAATTTTTTTTCTTTAATTGATGTCACATATTTGTACTGTATTTGTATAATTTTAATTTTAACAAATAACATTATGTAGTTTTAAGATTTAACGCGCACGGAAACATTGTTAACAACCATTACAGGTTGGCAGGTAGAAAATGCCTAGGCATTAAGCACACCTTTTTGTACACAATTCAGCGTTGTGCAAATAAAGTGTTTTAAATAAATAAAAATACAATAATTAGATCATAATTTAATTGGTAACAAAACTTTATTAATACACAAACAACTATGATATTACATGACATGATTAATGGTAAATTATTTGAATGGCATCATACAATACATTATTACATACATCAATGTTGGAATGACTTTCGGCATCTGTTCCTCTCTCACATAGTCAGAGATTGAAAAGACGTGACGTAGTTAGAGAGTTATTCTGAACTTTGCAAGAGAAGCTCGGAAAACACTTGATTAAATCAAGTAGAATCAGCTGGTACCAAAGGCTCTGTTGATGTGCTGAAGACCCCAAGTTGTGACACCTGTCGGAGACGCTTAGAAGGAAATCTGGGATGAAACACGAAGAGTTCGTCGTGTCTTGAACTCTAGGGGTCACACTTTGAGGTGGTGTCTTCAAATAAATAAATGCAGACGTGTTAGTGATGCGGCGCGGCGTTAGGGCGGCGGTCGGCTGGAGGGGGTGTGGGGGGTCACTTGGAGCGCGGCTTGAGGAGGCGCGAGGCGGGCGGCGCGAACTTGGCGAAGCCCTGCTGGTCGAACACGGGCAGCAGGTCGCGCACGCGCGCCGACACCGACCCGCCCGACACCCTGCAACCAATACACCATTTGTAGGGAAAACAGCAATGTCCGACCAAATTGTAACCAAATCGAGCCTTGCTCGCAATCATTTATTTTTCCGCGTAATGTTGTATTTTACCGCGGTAAAAGGCAGCTTATGCGTTATTCTGATATGTAAGCTATATTCATGAGAAATTATATTAAAATCCATTCAGTAGTTTTAGAGGGAAAAACTTGCATCGTCACAAACATACGCCTTTTTAATATTAGTAAGACTATAAATACAGGCTAGGTTACTTGTGCCAGTGTAACTATGGCTCAGTGGGCGAAGATCTGCCTCCGGCGCAAGGGATTCGATTCCTAGGCTGGTGTTTTCTATATGTAATAAAATTACGTATACATATGCGTATGTTCATCCAGCACATCCAGCCGTATTTACATATTTATTATTCATAACAACTACATTTTAAAACTGCTACATAATGTCATAGCAACATCTATTCTGTTGGTTGTTTTAGAAAAGATAAAGAAAACTTTATTGTTAAATTGTGTACAGAGATCTTACACAGTTAAAAAAATAGTATCAACAATCTTTATCCGCTAGGACATACGATAAGTACTATCTTACACAAAAATGAAACACAAAATATAAGTACAATAAAGTAAAACCACAATTTGACATTTGTAGAAAATAAATGAAACATCTAAAGAATATAAATTTTACATAACACCTAAACTATATTTATTATGATTGTTATTATTTTTCGTAGCACTAGTAGTAGTATTAAAACTATAATGAACTGATTGGCCACTTTTTTAAACCAAAGTCTTTACTTGGAATGTTATTTAGAACTAGTGCCTACATAGAACCCTCCAGAGCAGTGCAGAGCCCTGCGGTCTGCCTGAATACGCCGCCAACACGCGCTATACAGGAATACACGCTTATTTAGAATGGATATGAAGATTATGGAGGCTTAAAATCAGTTAGGTGTCTGTTTATGTTATCTCAAATATAAGGCTTCGTGCTTCACACATTCCGCAAACTTACTATATATATTTTAGGCCTTGATTACGCTTTGTGCGGGTTGCTCTCGCGGATTTGGCAGGCATGGGTTATCTATCACACGTTCGTACGAATAGAAGTCAGAATTAGATGCAATTTTACGTGTGTGTGTCCGACCGATTTCGGTCATGGCGACAGCTTATATTCTTTGATGCACCCGCATGTGGCTTATATAGCCTATTTTCCTCGAAAATACCCTCGAACACTGGGGACATGTGAGTACATTGTTGACATAATTATATTCGTTAACAGTTTGATGAAGATTCGTATAAATGTAGCAAGTCCTGACCCGCTCCAGCGCCTGGTGTGGCCAGCTCGGTGGCTCGGCGGGGAATAGGAGGCCTGTAGATCAGTTCTGCAGCAGGATGTCGGAGAGATTGAGCTATAGTGCAGGAAGAACCGACCTGGTGGGTTTGATGAGCTTGGCGGCGTGCGCGGGCGTGGCCAGCTCGGTGGGGAAGTAGGTGGCCCCGTAGAAGTCGAGGCCGTTCTGCAGCAGGATGTTGGCCTCCTCGATGCTGGCTAGCGTCACGCGCAGCACGCTGGTGGCCTCCTTCGGCACCATGCTGGACACCAGCTCGCCGTCGACGGTGCTCAGGGCGCGTGAGGCTGACTTCTCCGGCTTAGGGGTGGATGTGCCTGTAGTGTTTACAACATTTTTAACGAACTGTCAAGACAATATTGTTTAATTGTAATCGCATAATTATCGTAACATAGCATAACTACAGACCTTTTTTGTAACCTAATGAGTTTGCAAAGAGCACGCAATTGAATTGTTCCTAGTAATAGTACTTTTACTTGGCTTTATTTTAATAATAATCAGATAACTTTTAGAGACGTACCTACGCCTGTGCGGCGTACGTACGGCAACCGAATTCGGATTATTCCACTTTCCTCCAGCAAGGAAATTTTAAAGCACCGTTAGAGGTTATAATCTGGACATTAACAAAGGGGCAGGAATCGACGGATTACCCCTATCTTTATAAAAAGATGTGCGGATGCACTAGTACTGCCACTTGAACGCATATTTAATAAGTCACTGGATGAAGGATCGTTTCCGACCTCCTGGAAAGAAGCTTTGATGGTGCCTATTCATAAATGCGGCGATAAAAACGACGTGAAAAATTACCGACCTATCTCGATTTTAGTGACTTTTGGGAAGTGTTTGGAAAAACTTGTCGCTCAACGCTTATCATGGCATTTTAAAGAACACATAGTCAATAACCAACATGGGTTTGTAAAATCACGGTCTACAGTTACTAATTTAGTATCCTACACAACAGAAATAATACAACCTCTAGACAATAGAACTCCTGTCGACTCTATTTATACTGACTTTAGTAAAGCATTCGATAAAGTCGATCATAATTTATTATTGCAAAAGCTTTCCAACGTGGGGATATCTGGTTCATTGTTAAATTGGTTCGCATCATATTTAATGAATCGCTCATCAAAGGTTGCAATAAGTGGTCATATATCATGCCCATTCTCTTCTACCTCTGGTGTACCTCAAAGTTCCCACTTAGGGCCAATACTTTTTAATGTATTTATAAACGACGTCCCTGATTGTTTTAAAAACACAAGTATTTATATTTATGCAGATGATTTAAAAATAATGCGACCGATTTCTTCACCTTCCGATGTCACACTACTTCAAGAAGACTTGAATAGGCTTTCACTTTGGTGCAGCAATAATAATATGCAACTTAACGTAAACAAATGCTTCCATATAAATTTCTCTCGTAACACTACTTACCAGCCCAATAGCTATTTCATAAATGGAATAGAATTACAAACCACCAATAATATTAAAGATCTAGGAATACTGATTGACTCAAAACTAAATTTTAATACTCATGTTTTAAACACTACTATAAAATGTTTTAAAGTTCTTGGATTTGTTATTCGGAATAGTAAGGAGTTTAAACACTACTCCACTCGGATCAAACTGTTTAACTGCCTAGTACGGCCTCTGTTGGAGTATTGTTCTGTAGTGTGGAACCCGCAATACGAAGTATACTCAAAAAGATTGGAAGGTATTCAGAAGCGTTTCATATATCATCTTTCATATAAAGATAATTTAGCGCTTAGACTTAACAGTTATAAGGATAGACTTTTAATTTACAACATGACTTCTCTTAGCAGCCGTAGAAAACACATGGATCTCATATTTCTACATAAAGTCTTTAATGGATCCATTGATTAAATGGATCTCATAAAAAGTTTTAATCTATCAGCCCCCACGACTACCTAGATTAAAAGCATTTAATCTGTTTAACATACCGTACTCGAACACAAACCTTGGTCAACACTCTATCATCTCTATCATAGCAAGCAATATAATATTCTGTCTAAATCCAGCGAAATTGATATTTCTGATTCCTTACCTAAATCATCCTAAATTTAAGAAACATTTGCTAGACTTAATTTTATAAAAAGTTTTACCTCTTTGTCTGATTTATACTTACTTTTCTGTGTATGAATGATGATTTTAATTTTTGTTTCCTATTGTTGAAATTTATATGTATTATTAATAATCTTGTGTATATTATAATAGTTTTAAATTTCGTTTCTTTTGTTCTTTGTCCACTGATTATTTTATTTTGTGCTAATGTTATTTTAACTGTCTGTTGCCATTTTATATTGTACTCGATGTGATGTCAATAAGAAAGTCTTAAAGGTAAGGTCTTCTTAGATCCACTTTGTTAATTGAATTGATATTGTAGTATAGTAGTAGTGCCGAAATAGCGTAGATGATATATATTAGATGTATGTAGGTATGTACCGTCCCGGGGCGAGCCGGCGTAGTGCATGCGCGCGAGCTCCACCACGGAGGTGAACTTGTAGAGGGCGTGGCGCACGTCGTCCTCGGGCACGTCGTCCGGCACGTCGTGCACGAACACCGTGAACGTCTTCTGCGGCCGGCACGGGATCGCGATCTGCGCACACACACACACACTGCAGTGGTCAATGGGGCCGCGACCAGTCGCCCTCGGCACGGGGCCCTCGGACCGAAACTCTGTGCACTCTCGCACACCGTGAACTCAGAGGCTGTGGTGGAATACATCCGAACCAAGACTGCATTTTTGGTTCGCGTCGAAAGGTTGGAATCTCGCAGAAATGTGAGCTTCGGTTCATTTATAGTGCGGGTTCCAACTCAACATCTGTCGACGTTCCTGAATGAGCAGTTTTGGCCGCAAGGGGTCAAGTTTCGACGGTTCACGGTTGACGGTTGGTCTGGGTGTTTAATATGTAAGTATAATAAAAAATATCTATGTACGTATGTATATTATATTAAGTATATCAGATGTCTAGGACCCGTAACACAAGCTAAGAGCTTACCACGGGGCTAGATGTTGTTGTGTGAATTGTCCGGAAATATTTATTATTTATTTATTCATCGGTCGCCTACACTGCAGGCGACACCGCCGTAACAGATGATCCACGATGCTGTAAAGTGTCAGTTTAGTTTATAAGATTTATAGTTTTATGTATGTTAGTCTATAAGGTAGGTATATGTTTATATGGGCCTTAGATGCCTGAAATAAATGATTCATTATATTATTATTATTAATGCTCACAAGAGCCTACCACGTACTGTAGGTACTTAAAAAACGAATCAGCATAATTTAAGAGAAAAATCTAAACCTACATTTTTCAGGCCATAATAATTCTATATCCCCCCCGATAAACAGTCTAACTAATATCGAATACATTTTTTATATCTGCCCAGTAGTACCTGAGGTTAGTTGCGCGTTCGAGCAAACAATCAAACAAACAACCATTAACTTTTTAATATTAGTCTAAATAATCCATTGTTCATGTACTAGATTTTAGTTAACATTTCACTTGTTTTAAGCAAATAACGCCATGATGACGTGTGAAGATCTTGTACCCTCACAGGAGCAGTGAACTAAGGGTCAGTGCTTATGTACCTTCCTGTAGAAGCGGGAGCCGGTGACCTTGTGGAAGCCCTTCTTGAAGACCATCTGGTAGTCGTCCACCGACGAGAACTTGAACAGGATGCCCGTGGCCGTCTTCGTCAGCGAGAAGCAGCCTGTGCACCAGTCAAGTTAGTTAAGCTAGCCATTTTTGTGGTACGACGCGGCCATTGAAAGGGCTTTGTAATAGCAGTAATAGACTTCAAATAATCTCGGTTGGAAACTGTCTGTTGAACTCGTCAGAGCAAGCTTTGTTGGAAAAGCAAAATGTAATAATAAATGTTCAACATTGCAATCAATAAATAAGTCAATGGTCTCCAAGCTGGGTGTGGGTCGATGATGTTCCGTTCGAAAAGGCTCTGAATAATGAACCTACACTATGATACCCCGTGTCTTGTTGATATTTTAAACCCCCGACGCAAAAGTTTTATATTTAATCTTGTTTTTTTGCTAAAAGGTACACAAAGTGCTTCTATTTACCTGAACTTTGATGCTCTATATCTTGACACTTTTTGAAGTGAAACTTCTATAGAATCGTTAGTGTGAGTGATTTGAAACCGGATGAAACGGAAATGGAAATAAGATTGCTTTTTATTTGGAAATAAGGTTAAACGCTAAAAAGGTTAAGCAGCCTGCAGCAGGTGACCGCCCGAACAAAATCTTTTTGCATAGTATTTTTTTTTTTATTTTTTTTAATCTTCTTATTCTTTTGTCGATTTACTGAAGTTTCACTTCTCTCGTGTGTGAATCGCACACAAATTTTTTATTAAATTGATAAAGCAACAAATAGGTGTCTAATGTTTTTGGAAGGGCTAGCAAAATACTTATTTTTTATACAAATTAAAGATCTGTATCGGTAAGAGGCACGATGCGGTGTGAGGCGGACGGGCGGTCGGGCGGTACCTTTGAACTCCATCTTCTCGCAGATGGCGCTGGCCTTCTCCATGGAGAGCCCGTGCGAGGGCGTGAGCAGGAAGGCGCCCTTCGTGAGGAAGTGCTCCGAGTCGGAGATGTCGCTCTCGCTCTCGCCGCCCTTCAGCATCGTGTGGATCTGCTCCTTCCACATGTATGAGTCGGACATCTGCGCAAACACACACATACACACCTTAGGACTGACATTGTTTTCTTGTAGTCCCATTATTGTGACGTGGGAGATATATTTATTTAAATTTTATGCCTAATTTTAATTAATTTTAACTTGTAATTTAATGGGCTCTATTGAATTAGGGTATACCTGTAATAATAGAGCTCCATGTATTTGAAAATAAATAAATACAAAAAAATAATATAATGTATTTCTCGTAGTCCTATAATTTTGCATACAAAATGGTGAAACATAGAACTAAACTACCTTGTAACAACAAATATGTGTAATAGAAAATAAAAAGTTCTATTCTATTCTATTCGATCTATTAGACTCTTATCTATCAACAGTGCACTGTAGTCATCAAACCATATTTAAACTACTAAACGAAATGAAATTATTATTTCTATAGAAGTTTTCATGAAATATTCGCTATTGTTACATATAGGGTAAAGGGATTCGAAAAATCTTGTAATTAATCCTTTTTTACACGCTTTAACCGACTTCTTTGGGCGCGATTTTGACCCACTTTAAACGGCCAGATTTCGTTCAAACTTTGTAGATTTATTGAGGACCGATGACAATACACTAATTTGATAAAATTATTCCATTTTTCAATTTGCAAAATATGATTTTTGTTAATTAACCCCCGACCAAAAAAGAGGGGTGTTATAAGTTTGACGTGTCTGTCTGTCTGTCTGTCTGTCTGTCTGTGTCACCATAGCTCCCGAACGGATGGAGCGATTTCAATTTAGTTTTTTTTAATGAAAGGTGAGTCTTGCGCGAGTGTTCTTAGACATGTTTCATGAAAATCGGTTGGGCCGTTTAAAAGTTATGGGGGTGAGAGTGGGGAAGTAAAACCGAAAATCTGCAAATATTCTAGTGTGGGGTATCAAATGAAAACGCATCGTGTCCACATTACATAATATTATGTTGTTTTCCATTTAAGAAAATTAAGGCATTGGAATCGGGGGTTTTTCATAAATTTTAAATTTAGATTTATTTATATAATTTTCATCTATGTATAGTCGATAAGGTAAGAAAATTAATTAAAATTTTCTATAATTTTTCTCTACAGTCGATAAGGCAGGACTCGATGTTAAAAAACAAGCTATTACAAATAATCAAAACTAAAAAGCACAAAATAAATAATAGTTAAAAAAACTAAAAAACACGCTTTTTATAGAAAACCGAACTAAAAAATAGAAAATAAAATTTAATGAATTGAAATTAAGAAAATAGTGTTATAAATTTCAATGAATATAAATTAATAATAGTGTGAATAAAAAAAATATTTTATTTTAAAAAAAGCGTGGGGTGCTTTTTAAGATATTATCGAAATGATAATCACTCTACTCATATCTGTCAATAAATAAGAAAGAAGAAGAAGATAAATATAATAAAGAGTTTGATTGCTTGAACGCGTAACTATTAGGAACTGCTGGTTCGATTAAAAAAAATATTTTATTATTCGATATTACATTAATCGACAAAGACTATAGTTTTCTTTTTACCACGGGAAAGTACATAAGCAAGGGCGATGCCCTGACTCAAACGGCTGGTATAAAAATCCAGTATAAAAGTTGTACATAATGTGTAAACTTTCCTCTTACACCAATATTGTTAAGAGAGATGAAAGCTGGTTGTTCTATTCGATTCTAAACTCAGTGTAAAAAATTGAAGCGACCTGTCAAGACAATGTTTCCTAGATTATACTTAGTTTTTTTTTAAATTAGCTTTAAGTTGACCTGTCCATGTAGGCTTCTAAGGAAATAAACGTTTTGACTTTGACTTAGGTATATAACACAAGTTATTACTGAAACCCGCGTTGTGATCCGATAGCGGCGAACTGACAGCGATTGCATTCTATAGTTCTACTCTATATTCAGTCTTATGTTCTTATCCTATGTTTTGTTATTTATATATGTTTATAGTGAATATCCATAACTCAATGTTATTGAGGAGAGCTATCAGCTTCAGATCGCTGACAGATGTTTCAATTATGCCTTGATGGATGCGTCCCGAGACGGCGCCAATGGGCCGCGACGGCGCGCCTGCCAATATTGCTCTTTGTTTTTATACAATCACTTCCGCTCGCAATCAACTGTCTCATCGTGGGCATTACATGACATCCATAATGTGATCATGTTTGGGATGAGTGGCCACGATGTCGACAGCGAGGACTCGAAAGTTAACATTTTAGACGACCTACAAAATCGCAGTTCTATCTCAACTTAACCGTGTCTGGTTACTTTGTACTGGCGAATCACTACGTGCGTGATTACTCGTTATAATCGGGGAGCGGGACCAGATTTTGTGAAGGTATTTGAGGCAGCCTGCACACGTGTGCACTTGACCGATGCCTGTCCTGCTGTACTCCAGCTCGGCGCAGCACACCTGCTACCGGGTGGCGGGTGAGGGCTACCTCAAATACCTTCCCAGAATTAGGTAACAGCTCTTGGATTATAAGTCGAGTAATCATATAAAAGAACTGACCCTCTTTTGGATCGAGGTTATCAATCAGCCAAATGCTGTTTGAAATGTCAACAGTTGGAATTCAAATTTAAAGGGATGTTTTTAAAACGTTTATGGCATGGTAGATAAATTTTATTCTTTGGATTGTGAGGAATTAGTTGTTCCTGAAAAATGGATAAATTACAAAATAATAATAATAAACCATTAATTTCTGGCAATTTTTTTACAGCTTCACGATGAAAATAGAGGATCAGTTTAATGTCCTAGTTAAAAGCATCTAACTCACGAGTTAAGGGTCCTAGCGGCGATGCCGCAGGCCTATTAATTAGAACGCAGCGCGTGGGCGACAATTATTGTCTAAACCACAAAACTATAAAACCATTTATGGACAAATTGGTAATGATAGCGCCAATTCCGGAGTTTGGGCGACTTGCGGCGACCGCGGCTAATCGTCCATTACCGCCCGCGCGCAGATGGTCGCCACGCACTCTAACATCACACTACTTATTGCCAATGATATCGCTAACCACTCGCTAACTTGTTAAATAATTATTAGTTAAGATAATTGACGCGGTGAGTAGAAACATGACTCCTAACTTACAAGCGCGTAAGTTTGTTAGGATAGCATGTGAGTAGAAACATGACTCCTAACTTACAAGCGCGTAAGTTTGTTAGGATAGGATGTGTGTAAGTATATGTGTTTGTTGCTCTTCTTCGCAAAAACTACTGAATGGATTTTGATGAAGTTTCACAGTAATATAGCTTACATATCCGTAAAACATGTAAACCACTTTAGCGCAGTAAAATACCATATAGCGCGGTGGAATACATTAAAGCGAGCACAGTCGATATGAATTAAATTGAACATAGCGGCTTTCCCAGTAAGGACAAAAGTACTTTTTACTTAAAAGAATGTATTATTACGGTAGCAAAGCCGCGGCGCGGGTGGAAATGTGCTTTGTGTTTTAAAGAAATCCAGATTAAACGTGCTTGAGGAGATGATAAAAGTAGGAGATTTGACGCGGCTCTAAACGGCTTTTCTACATTTTATAAGGAAAATTTCGAAAAAACACAGCGTTTGTTTGCTTTAATGAGCAGCAAAAAAAAGCTTTTAACGTAAATATGGTTTAACGCACTTGAAATTATCTAAAAATGTTATTTTAGAATGAAAAGACCATTATCTTCATAAGTTTAAGACCAACAGAGTAACTTAGTTGAAATGGTTGCAGTTTTTATGTTTTTAATGATTCTAGGGCCTCTCAAAATACATTGGAAAATTATTATTATTATTATTATTTTCAGTTTTATGTTATTTATATTTTTGACATGTTATTTTAAAATCTTTATAGTCTAAGTTATTGTATTTAATTTTAAGACATTCAAATACGATTTGTGAATTGTTGAATTAGTTTTGAGATATTCATGTAACCTCCTCCCTGACTTCTTGCGGGTTTTAATTATTCGTCTTTTGTTAATTTCAATTCATTTCTCTTCACTTTATCAAAAATGAAAAATCGTTAAGTAATAAAAAAGGGCTACCTACAAAACTAAAGGTTTACAAATAAAACCGTAATTTCAAGAAAAATATACTTAAACTGAAAAATTGCATCTACAAATTTGAACAAAAAACTCGTTATAGCTTGGAAATAGAACTCGGACTTTTTGAAAAACAAAAGTAACATTATATTAACTTAACGATATCGTAGGTCTTAAGCAGGTAATTTTACTAAGAAACATGATGAATGAAATGCTTCATTTTTGTATCCTGTAATTTATCGTAATACCTGCGTGTTTGCAATGCACCATTGATACAATAAAGGCTTACAAATATGTAAGAAGAACCTCATTATTCACGGTAACCACCGGGCGGGCGGCGGCCGTAGGGCGGGCGGACGCAGAGGCGGGTCTATGAATCCGCCCGCCCTGCCGACCTCTATAAATAGGAGCACATCCAAACCTACTATAAGTAGTGACGCGAATAAGTAAGGTTTTAATTAATTGCCAGCTTACTTTGAACAATCAACGAAGCGGACGTGAGAGAGTCGTAAGGACTTTTAGCGAGAACGTGAAGGCTGTCTACTGCAGCCTCCATCAGCCTGTACCAGCTGGGCATTTCTCATGCCGTTCAAAATTGTTATCTATGTAGATACAAATAGCTGGTTGATCGCCGCGAACACAATTTTTTAAATCTCTTGTAACGTTTGGCTTTTTTATTATCTGAGTGCTGAGTCTAAGTTCCACAAACGTTTTCGAATGACTTTACTATCTCGTTAATCGAGCTAACGAAATTCGAATCGAAAAGCAATGGCATGCAAGTTGGAGTTCCTATCGACAAAAACTATACGAAAGCGTTCACTCACCGTGAGCATAGTTAAATATTTTTGTTAGGGTGGTAGCATGACGTCATCAAATCATTAACCGGCCAAATTCAGAATGATATTTTTACTAGTATTTTGTCAAGAAGCAGCTGTCTATCAAAAATGTTATGATTATTCTGTGTTTTGTTTACGTTTGAAATGAAAACTTTCGTTCGAGTAGGAAGAAGTGGCCGGCCGATAAATTAATAATAAATTGAAACTATGAGTTAAACAGTCTAAAAATGAAGACAAGTCCATGGAGCAGTGAGTGTTTGATAATTTATTTGATGTTTAGATCTATTTAAGTGAAGTTGTTTCATCGACGAAGAAAAAACTAAGTTTATTGTTGTTTCTAGGCATGGAGACCTCAGACATTGGGATGAACCTGGGCCATCAACATCATATGTTACCCCAGTCCTAAGCCCCAGTCAAAGAATTACTGTAACAACCCCAGTTCACAATATTGTCACAATATTGGATTTGTTTTTGAGATTTATTTCACAACATTGGAAGCACTGGAAGGTAAGACTTAACTTTTTTAAGGATAACATAATTATAATGTTAATAAGATTATAATAACATTAATGTATTTTTACAGATGCCCATGCACTCTCCTATAAGGCTCTGTGAGAGCAATCTGATTCGGCCTGAGCCTGCTTGCTTTGGGCAAACACCACCTTGCCATGCAAGAATTCCTTGAAGAATTTTGAGGCTAGCACAAAATTTTCTACAAGCTGAAGAGTTTTGGAGAAAGTTTATAATAGAGTAACATAAGCTTGAGGAGAGAGCAAAATATGATTAGGGAGATGGAAGCGCAGAGCCAGAGATTGGCAAGCAATAGGAATAAGAGTTTAAGATAAGTTAGTTAATAGACTCTGTAATGATTAGTTTATATTTTTGTAAATATAAGTATATAAGTTTATAAATTTAACTTGTCAATTCAGACTGTCTAATTAGGTAAAAAAATAAAGTTCATCTTATATAATTTTGTTTATTTATTCATTGTCACAATACAATATCCTTAACCTTATAATCCTAAGCACACTTCTATAAATATCAATAGTACATTAACACAATATATAACTGAGAACTACATACATATATATATCACACACTATTTATCAGTCTTCTTACTAAAATTGGTCCGCTGGTAGCTCCAGCTCCTTCCACATAGTCATTGTAACCCGGTTCACTATTTAAGTTTCCTGGAACTAGATATGATTAATTGTAACATAAATAGGTATTTTGTTATAATATCATATGAAATATTTTACCTTAACTAGACCCACCTAAATCTTACTCGGACACCGAGTAAGATTTAGATCAATGCCATGATTGATAACTATGTTATGCAATACTGAGTATGCTATAATAATAGAAGCATATTTGAGTGGCTTGAAGTGGATGGAGTGAACTCCATCCTTGTCTAAGCACTACCATCTGTTTTTCAGCATTTGAAAATGTATTTTCTATTATTACTCTAGCCCTCATTTGCTTGTTATTATAATTGGCCTCTGGTGTACCAGTATTTGCATCTAAAATTGGAGTCATTAGCCTGGGCGCTGAGGGTATCCAGAGTCTCCTAAAAATAAATAATTATGTAAAAGATAGAATAGTGAAAGGGATCAAAACATAATGCATTTTAATAAATCAAGTACCTAAAGATACTTTACCTATATAGAAGCCAGACCATTTCTCTATTTTGGTGCAGAGATTGAATTTATGTAGGTATTCAAGTCACTGTTTTCCCATACAAAGAATCATGCTTTGCACCTCCAAACTTAGGGTTAACATTTAAAATGTAGTATTGATCATCACATAGGAAAAAAATATCATTGCATTGTTTTGCTACTCAAATTGGCTTTTGTATGAACCAGAAGCAAAAAAGAAGAGAGCCGCCACCTGCGAAGAACAAATTAATTAGGTGTCGAAACTATAGCTAAGTACTTTTTAATATTTTAATTAATAAATAACAAAAAGTACATAATATAAGTTCCAACAAAACGAGTTGAGAGGACCTTAAATTCGTCAATTGTTTTAATTCTCTGCACAAAAACTTAAAAGCTAAGTAAGACGATATCCAAGCGAAAAAGAAACGTCCGGCCATGCGGCCATAATTTATTTGTAAATATTAATGATTTTACTGAATAACTTTGCACTCTCACCTCTACTCACTGAGAAATTCTAAGTGAATGCTAGACGAATACTTTTTCGAGCGCGTTTACTATTCGAATGTCAAAAATGGTAACACGAACTCGGGAAAATTTTCAAACAACCAATCAAATGCGTTAACGTTCTCACTTTCGAACGTGAGCGTAAACGAGTCGTCGATCGACGGTCGATAGTGAATCTCAAACTAGCAAATTATGTTTCTCAAGTTTGCCACAAGAGGCGCTGTTTCGATCCCATACAAATTATAGTTAACGTTCTCACGATCGAGAAAGTTAACTACAATTTGTAAACTCAGACTCAGCACTCTGAGAACATTTCTTTATCTGTGTGTTATTTTTGTTAGTGATGTATTTAATGTGTTTGGACAAATTTTGTCAAAAATGTAAATATTTCTAAAACGACTAAACCGACTTTGTTGACCAACGCACTTAAAAGTGCTCGTGGCAGTTTCTCCATTTTTCTTTTTCATCGAAATGCAATCTCACTTACTTCGTGCGTTCGTTCAATAAACATTATTACGTTAAGAATGTAGGTATAAGCTTTTTAATTTAAAAACTTTTTGTTGAATACAATGTATCTATGGCGGGAACATTTTTCTGACAAAAGGAGTTAATAAATTAAAATGTGCTTTAATTTTTTTTAGCAAGATTGATTTCGTATTTATGAAAACCTTCTTAGTCTCCTGTTGCTGAAAAACTTCACAGAGCGACCGAGCTCATATTGGAGTTTACATACACTACTATACAGGAATGACAGACAGGCAGGCCATCTCTCACAGTCAACACCTTTTCGGCTTTTTACTTTTAATATTTAATTATTTTTATTGGTAGGATATTTCTGGGATTTTCTTTCATTGTAAGATATTTCTATAGTTAGTTCTCAAAATTTAAGGGAGCCATTATTATGTTAGGTTCTCAGCTCATTATGTAAATACGAATATCACGAGAACTTCAAATATTTAAATATAATACTTACATGAAAAATTTTAATTTCTTTAATTAAACATATCTGCCATTATTTTTCTTCAAAGATAATTTTTTTTTATTATAAGTGTGTTTAATAGTGTTCCAGTCAAAAATATCACGTACACTTGTGAAATTTTAAAATAATTACAGTGGTTCTCAATTGGATGCTATTATTGTTGCAATGAAGGCAATTTGAAATTGGAACGGTGGGCGATTCGATTACTCGCCGATGCTGGAGCTGTTGGTCGCGGAATAAAATAAAACGTATTAGTGTGAAATGCGAAAGAGTTCACCACGTAGGGACTTATAATGCACTTCCTGGGTACCTGAAGGCCTGAAGGCTTGCGAGTGGAATTATTGTTTGAAAATTATAATAATCAAATTGGATTTTTGGAGTTGGTAACTGATCTGCCTGGAGTCTTGACGAAGGGAGTTAACGGTTGTAAAAGTTAATATACGCGGCCAACAACATAATATAATGATATAACTACTTAGAACGGGTAACATAACATATTTTGATGATTTTTGAGTTTACCGATGTCTTGACGCTGTTGCAAGCGCTATGGCGGCATATACGATTAAATATTGAAAATTAAAAAATCGAATCATGGCATGTTTTATAATACATTTTCATGGTTTCAATATCTTAAAAAAACCATGAAAATATAAAAAGTTATTTATAATGAGTTTGGAAATGTAACAGTATGCGGTATGTTCAATGCTCACCTGGCTGGTGTCGTGAAGGCTGGAGTTCTCGGTTGCAAAGTCAATATTTAATAAAGAAAAACTTTGGAAATCATAAGTGTGTTAGTCTCACCTGCCTGGAGTCTTGCGAGTGTGAGTTGCGCGATGGGGGCGAGGGGGGCGCGCGGGGCTCGTGCGGGGGCTCGTGCGGGGGCTCGGGATCGCGGGCGTCCGTGTCGGAGGCGCCCTCGGCGAGGGACATATTGCGAGTGGCGCGCTGCGGCGCCCGCGCACCCTTTACACCGCGCGCCGCCCGCCCCCGCCGCCCGCCCGCCGCCCGCCCCCGCCCAGCGGCGCTGTGGAGACGACATTATGTTACGATCTTCAAATTATTGTTATTTTATTGAAGAGTTAACTTCTATCACACAGATTTTTTGTAGATTCTTGAGTGAGTGCGGCTGATCTGTCACCCTCTGAGGTGAGAGGCTCTATCGGATGAAAGATAAGAGAAAGATACAGTCTTAATATATTTCTTACACATATCATTCACAGTGATCGATCACAAAGCCAAATAGACTCCTCATATAATGAGAATACTTTAAAAAACACGTCTGACTAACACATCAGACATCAATTACGATATTTGTTTCAGTAAATCAATCTAAAAAAATGCAGTAGTGCTGCGACTCCACAGTTTTCATATAATTGTATTAGCAGGAAGTAATGTATCCGCGGCTGAGACGGCGCTCCCCGGCGCGCCCGCGCCGCTCCACGGCGCCCGCGGCCGGGCTCCGCGCGCCGCTGCCGGGGTTCCCCACACTAGGTTTTTTTATAAGCCCAGAAAGAAAGGTATTGATTTTTGAAGTGAAAACTTCTTTAGATGGTTATTAACAAAGTGTTGTTAAAATGTGCCTGAAACTTTATCTGTGTGTTGGACGGACAATGTGGACAACCGGGACATAGCTACCCACATTTATATGTCGTGGGACCGCAGCCGCGTGTAGAAACGCACCGCTACTAGGTACTTACTTCACGTAAACAGTTAAAGTCAGTCGCGGCGCCGACAATGGCGCTGCGACTGACTTCTCTACTGACCCTGTGTAAATCAGCCATAATATTATATTGTTTTACTATTAAGGAAATTAAGGCATTGGAATCGTAGGTTTTTCTTTAATTTTATATTTAGATTTATTGTTATTGCGACTACAATTATCAAAATAAATCAAACAATTATTTCCATAAACTCCCAGAAATCCTGAACAAGTAGCGCACCCCGGCGCCGGCGCTTATGCCTTTTCAAAAATAATAATTGTGCAGTATATAATTTATAGTAGGTAGGTATTCATTAAAAGTTACTTTATAAAAAATATATATAAGGTTTTCTAACAAATACGCTTATACTTTTAATATTACTTAATAATTGAAGTCTTAAAAAAACTCCGTGACCTAGCCACCTCGTACGCCGCAAGGCCACAAACACCAAAAAGATCACAAACCAAAAATCTTAGGAAAATGCTCTGAATGTGTGGCTTTTCGATATTAACAACAACAGCAAAGCTAATTTTTATGATACTATTTAACCGTCGTTAAACAAATTTGTTGTTACTTCGGAGATCAATGCCAATTATTCTATCAACCCACCTACGACTACTGCCGGTGCCGGTGGTACTGGTGGTACTGGTGGTACTGGTGGTACTGGTGGCGCGCTGACATCGAGCACGCGCTAACGCCTGTTCCTCCTCCGACATTGTGCAGTGACGCAGGAGTAGGCTCGCCACGCCGCGACAAACATCGCCTACGTCCATACTTGGCGCTGCAACGAGGCACCGGCGCGGCACATCGCGTTCACACGAATATTCGCCGAGGCCGCGTATGCAGGCGCACCATGACACTGAGCCTGCCACAACATCGGACTTGTAGAGATGCTCACTCTAATGCATTGCCTCACGGCATTCACCCGAATGGATGGAATCTCTAAAATTCACCTTGTAGGTACAGATAGGTGAAGAAGAGAGCAGTTTCTCATCAAAGCAAATAAACTCTTAGTTTTTAATAAGTGCTAATTAGAATGAATCCTTTAAATTAATATATATTTAATTATTATTTTATATTTATGTAATGTATGTAAGTATTTTATTTTATTTGTGTACGCATATATTTATATTTGTCATATGGAGTAATTATAATCTAAATTATTTTATTTAATATTGTACACCCCCTGCCTACTAATTATTTTATTAAAATTATTTTCCATCCAAAGGTTGCCTGGGAGAGATCGCATTTTAGCGATAAGGCTGCCCATTAAACTATTGGTTTCCTACTTGTTGTTGTATTTTGTTGCAGCAAAACACTACAGTTGTATAAGAAGGAGCGGAAGGCACAGCACAATGAAAGTTACAGTGAACAATTAACACGGACAGCAGATGTAAACGTTACACAGAGCGAGAATTAAAGTTCTAATAGAAATAAGTTACTTCTGAGATTGCCCTTTTACAGCAGCTTTAACATTTTATATTACATGTCTTTTACTATTTATCTATTTTTAATCTCTTGTGACATGTTTGTTAGTTTTTTATAATTATTTTTTAATTTTTAATTTCACAAATGACAATGCAACTATACAGCAGCATTAATTTATTTATTAATATTGTTTTTGTACATTATGACATGTCTTTCAATTTAATTATTTAATACCTATTCCTAATTTTAGTAGTTTTTAATTTGACAATGCCACTATACAGCAGTAACAATTAAAGATGTTTCTTATTATTTTATGATGAATTTGTATTGGATTTATATTGGATTTTAATAGAACATTGTTTTAGTTGACAATGCACTACTCGGCAGCTCTATTATTAAGTTACATCTCAAATTGAACGTCTTGTCTGCGTCTTTTGCTGTATTTTCTGTGTGTGTTTATAATAATAATAAGAAATTTTTAACGAAATCAAGTGTACAATGTTGCCTATGATGAATAAAGTACTATGAAACTATAAAGACAAAGAGATTTACAAAATCCCTTTTTAACGGTAATAACAGCGAAAGTAAGAAGTGCGCGGTAGGAAGGTTCCTAAAAAAAAAAAAAAAACATGTGAACCCCACACTTAGGTATAAGGTATTTTACATACAACATACATTATTACTAACTTGGGGTATGGAGATCAGCACGCAGCCAAATTGACCCAGCCTTTGGCGTGAAGAATAACAAACACCCAAACATACGTCTTTAGAATTATTAACAAATAAATGGTCTATAGACTACTCACACAGCATCACCTTACCCCATACTAAGCAGAGCCTGTACTATGGGTGTTAGGTGACTGATATATCATGTACTACCTAAGTACATTTTTATTAATTGTAGATCGTACAAAATCTGGTCCCTGGGCTGGAATCGCACCCGCAACCTTTTGCGCCTCATGTGGGCCACCGAGAATAGAAATAGAAGAATAGAAAATACTTTATTGTACACCACACAAATTAATAATGAACTTTACAAAAACCTTAACTAATTAAATCACCGAGCCACTGAGGAAGAGAGTAAGCTAAGTAATATTTAAGCATGTTGTGAATGGCCACTAATTTCGTGGTTTGACGTGGAAGTGCTCGCGTTTCATGATGTCACAAATACGAGTAAAGTGTAATCGGGTCGAAATATCTCAACATGAACATTTACAGTTAGGCTTCTTCCAAACCTACGCGTCAGCAACGCGGGAATCGCAGGTAACGTGACTCGGGAGCGTAAGCAGCGCGGGATATTTTTGCCTGAATCCGTCACGCTTTGTGGCCGCGTAGGTGCGCAAAGAGCATAGTTAATGCTGGGTAGCCAGCCGCCGCGCGGCAGACATAGAGGTTTTCATTATATATTTATTTATTTATTTTGGGAAAACTAACAGCTAGTATAAGTTATGAACAATCTTATACCTCTATTAAAAGCTTGCAACTGTAACAGTCAGTTACAAACATAGAGACGGCCAATTACAAGTTTCCACTTATAGAAAAAGTATAAAAAAAATATATTTCTTAGCCTATCGAGACAAAATAGTAGGTAATTACATTATATTGAAAAGGAATGCTATTATTAAAAAAATAACAAAATAAAAATATTAGTTATGAAGAATTTGCGAAAAACTGCTCATTAATTAAACGCTTCAAGGTGCACGTTGATGAGTTAAACAGATGAACATGAAGGCCATCCTTGACCGACGAATTGAAAGAGTTACTGGCTCTAATTATGAACGCATTGCTTCTATAGTTGGTTTTAGCTATGGGCGTGTACAGAGTGCTAGGTTTTCTCAAAAAGGCCGAGCCAGCCGACGCCCACGAGGTCCCCCCCCCCTCCCGGCGGCCGGCACCGGCGCCGCGCCGCCGCGCCGGGCTCGTTTCTCGCCGGCCGCGGGCCTTACAAGGGCACGCTTTGCTTCCACCATCCAAATATGGACTAAAACTCATGCATAATAATTACAATAATAGACTAACTTTATATTCATTAGAAACGATTTGTTTAATATAATGTTATATTTAATTAGATTGTGTTTCCTATTACGTTGTAGATTGGTTTTGATCAACAATTTTTTTTTAAAAGAAGAAACATCAACACTAATTTATCTATCGGTAGCGGCTACCTACCCATTCAGAAGTTTAAGCTTTTAATTAAAAAATGTCTTCTGAAAAAGCCTTCTCTTCTACAGAAGACTATATCAAAGATGGTAATGCTTGGACGGATGTAGCTCCGTTCCATTAGGATGGAAAAAATAGCTGAATTTTGAGTTTTTTTTCTGTTATGTGCATGTTTGACTAGCGTTTGTTTGTTAATGTTAAATGTATAATTGTAACCATGTTGTACACCAATATAACAAACATAAGAGATGAAAGCTATTCGCTTCTCAACTCAGTGTAAAAAATTTAAGCGAACTGTCAAAACAATGTTATTTCCTTTATTATTTTTAGTTTTTATTTAAAAAAGCTCATTCTGTAACAATTTTCAAAAATAAGGTTTATAGTCATTTTCTTTCAACTCCACTTAATATTTATCAATAGTATGTTTAATTTGTGTTCATTACTACACACTCCTACTGTGTTTGTTTTCAGTACTGCATATACCTACTCATTTTATGTTTGTTGGAGTTTACTCCTTAAGAAACGATTTGAGTTATAAGGCGCGGTACGGAAATTTTATGGGGAGTAAAATCAAGTGTTAACAAAAGTTGAGGCGTTACGTAGAAAGAGACAAACATTATATATCTGTAGGATTCAACGTGTAAAAGAATGAGATGGAATACCGTCGAAACGTCTCGTTCGAAATAAGAACTTTAACGCATTTTGATTGGTTGTTTGTTGTGTCTCTGGAATGCGAGTTACTATTTTTGACATTCGAATACGCGTTCGAAAAAGTATTCGTCTAGCATTCACTTAGAATTTCTCAGTGAGTAGAGGTGAGAGTGCAAAGTTATTCAGTAAAATAATTAATATTTACAAAAAAAATTTGGCCGGACGTTTCTTTTTCACTTGGATATCGTCTTACAAAGATAGCTTTTACGTTTTTATGCAGGGAACTAAAACAATTGACGAATTTATGGTCCTCTCAACGCGTTTCGTTGGAACATATTACTTATTATATGTTCCAACGAAACGCGCAACGAAAACCTTCTGTTATTTATTAATTAAAATATTAAAAAGAAACTATAGTTTCGACACCTAATTAATTTGTTCTTTGCAGTATTTACGAATGATATTATAATTCAAAGTGAAAGAAATCAATCATCCTAAAATTGGATTTGTATAAATTGAACACAATTATTATTATTTTCTAACATACTTTACTTATTTTATGTAATACGCTTTATTGAAGTAATTTAAAAAATCCGAATAATTACAGATATTATGTTTGTTTCTCTTATCATTTTAGCAGATGCGTTCATGTACCCTTTTTTCTATTCGATGTACATATATCATAATATCGTTCGTAAGTAGTAAACTCCAATCGTGCGTCGTAGCTGACACACACACACACTTTTTTTTTTATTTATAAATCTGTGTTAACGCCACTGCTCTCTATTATTAAAAAATGTCTGATCCATCCAAAGGTTGCCTGGAAGAGGTCGCTATTAGTGATAAGGTCGCCCATTGTGTCACTGTATGTACACTACACTGTATGTAAACATATGTATATCTCCTATGTATGTTCCTATATCGTGGTGTTGAAATAAAGAATTGTGTATTTGTATTTGTATTAGCTTTAAGTTGACAATACAATACAAAAATTCTTTATTGTAACACCACAATATAGGAACATACAAGCAAATGAGAGCTAGGTATATTTTCAAATGCTGAAAAACCGATGGTGTTGCTTGGACAAGGATAGAGTTCTGAATCACAAGCCACTCAAATATGCTTGTATTATTTTAGCATGCTCTGTATTGCATAACATAGTTATCAATCTTGTCATTGATGACACCGAGCTAGATAGATAGATAGATAGATAGAGAACTCTTTATTGTACACCACAAATAAAATACAAACTGCAAACAAAAACAGATTTAGGTGGGTCTAGTTATTTCATATGATATTATAACAAAATACCTATTTATGTTTCAATCAATCATTTCTAGTTCCAGGGAACTTAAATAGTGAACCGGGTTACAATGACTATGTGGAAAGAGCTGGATCTACCAGCGGACCTTATAGTAAGAAGACTGATAAATAGTGTGTGATATATATTTATATTGTATTAATGTACTATTGCTATTTATAGAAGTGTGCTTAGGATTATAAGGTTAAGGATATTGTATTGTGACAATGAATATATAAACAAAATTTTATAAGATGAACTTTATTTTATTACCTAATTTGAGAGTCAGAATTAACAAGTTAAATTTATAAACTAATATACTTACACTAGCTGTGCCCTGCGGTGCTACCCGCGTTATAATGGATGAAGTACTCTTAACCAACAACATATTTATTTGAATAATATTATTATGTTGATACAACTTAAACAAATTATTTCGACCAAATTAGGTACCATAAAAACGGTTTTTGTGAGTTAATCATAAAAGATAGACATATACTATCGCGGAGGTATTATTCTTTAATACATATTTTTTGTGTATCTTGAACCGTTTTCACGGCGCACGCAACGGAAGGCTTCAAAGATGAACAATTTCTCCCGTTTTTTACACGTTTACCACTATATCTTTGCTCCTATTGGTCGTAGCGTGATGTTATATAGCCTATAGCCTTCCCTGATAACTGGACTATCCAACACAAAAAGAATGATTCAATTCGAACCAGTAGTTTCGGAGATTAGCGCGTTCAAACAAACTCTTCAGCTTTATAATATTAGTATAGATTTACAAAAATATAAACTAACCATTACAGAGTCTATTAACTAACTTATCTTAAACTCTTATTCCTATTGCTTGCCACTCTCTGGCTCTGCGCTTCCATCTCCCTAATCCTATTTTTCTCTCTCCTCAAGCTTATGTTACTCTATTATAAACTTTCTCCAAAACTCTTCAGCTTGTAGAAAACTTTGTGTTGCAACCTCTGTGTGTGCTGGCCTCAAAATTCTTGAAGGTGATCTCCGAATTCTTGCATGGCAAGGTGGTGTTTGCCCAAAGCAAGCAGGCTCAGGCCGAATTAGATTGCTCTCACAGAGCCTTATAGGAGAGAGTGCATGGGCATCTGTAAAAATACATTAATGGTATTATAATCTTAATAACATTATAATTATGTTATCCTTATAAAAGTTAAGTCTTACCTTCTAGTGCTTCCACAATATTATGTACTGGGGTTGTTACAGTAATTCTTTGACTGGGGCTTAGGACTGGGGCAACATATGATGTTGATGGCCCAGGTTCATCCCAATGTCTGAGGTCTCCATGCCTAGAAACAACAATAAACTTAGTTTTTTCTTTGTCGATGAAACAAGTTCACATAAATAGATCTAAACATCAAATAAATTATCAAACACTTACTCCTCCATGAACTTGTCTTCATTTTTAGACTGTTTAACTTATAGTTTCAATTTATTATTAACTAGCTGTGCCCTGCGGTGCTACCCGCGTTATAATGGATGAAGTACCTACTCTTAACCAACAACATATTTATTTGAATAAAGATTAATATTATTTATTATGTTGATACAACTTAAACAAATTATTTCGACCAAATTAGGTACCATAAAAACGGTTTTTGTGAGTTGCTCTTAAAAGATAGACATATACTATCGCGGACTGTTTTTTAGATCATTAAAAGAGCTATTTTTCTTTAATACATATTTTTTGTGTATCTTGAACCGTTTTCACGGCGCACGCAACGGAAGGCTTCAAAGATGAACAATTTCTCCCGTTTTTTGCACATTTACCACTATATCTTTGCTCCTATTGGTCGTAGCGTGATGTTATGTAGCCTATAGCCTTCCTCGATAACTGGACTATCCAACACAAAAAGAATTATTCAATTCGAACCAGTAGTTTCGGAGATTAGCGCGTTCAAACAAACAAACAAACAAACAAACAAACAAACTAACAAACAAACAAACAAACAAACAAACTCCTCAGCTTTATATATTAATATAGATTTATCGGCCGGCCACTTCTTCATACTCGAAAGTTATCAAACATAAACAAAACACGGAAAAATCATAACATTTTTGATAGACAGCTGCTTCTAAACAAAATACTAGTAAAAATATCATTCTGAATTTGGCCGGTTAATGGTTTGATGACGTCATGCTACCACCATGGAGACCCCGAGAATGAGATACGCTGTGTAATGTATTCCATCTCATTCTTTTACACGTTCAATCCTACAGATATATATCTTTGTCTCTTTCTACGTAACGCCTCAACTTTTACACTTCTTGATTTTACTCCTCATAAAATTTCCGTACCGGGGTTTAAAACTCAAAAATACAAGAAATATCTGTGCGGGGCGCGCTTACGTACTTTGGAAGCAGACTCGACCTACTGAGGGCATAAAAGAGGTAGTATCTTGTTAAATAAAGGCATTCAATGATAAATTATGGATAAAATCTAAATTTAAATTTAAGAAACACCCCTCAATTCCAATACCTTAATATCCTTAAATGTAAAACAACATAATATTATGTAATGTGGAAGCGATGCGCTTTCATTTGATACCCCACACTAGAATATTTGCAGATTTTCGGTTTTCCTTGCCCACTTTCACCACCATAACTTTTAAACGGCACAACCATGCTCGGCACAAAAATAGGTTATAAAGGGTGTCTCAGCAAGAACTTGAATTTTGAATTGCGCGCCATTTTCAACTTTCAATTGTTGAGTCAGCCATATTTGGTGTTTGATTAATTAAAACATAGACATTTACGAAAATGGTGCGTTATAGTTTGGATGAACGTTTATTAATAGTGAAAACCCATTATAAAAATGGGGAAAATTTTACTGTGACATTTCACAACAAAATCATCTTTAGTGACGAGGCTCATTTAAACCTCAACGGCTTCGTTATCAAACAGAATTCTCGGATCTGGGGAGATGAAAATCCACATGTCATTCAAGAACTTCCGTTACATCCTCAAAAAGTGACAGTTTGGTGTGCCATGTGGGCAGGAGGGACAATTGGACCATACTTTTTGGAAAATGGTGAAGGTGCCGCCGTGACTGTCGACGGCAATCGTTACCGGGCCATGTTGACAGACTTTTTATGGCAAGAATTAGATGGAGTTGACTTAAATGAGATGTGGTTTCAAAAGGATGGCGCTACCTGTCACACAGCTAGGGAAACAATGACTTTGTTACAAACCAAGTTTTCAGGTCGTGTAATTTCTCGTTTTGGAGACCAAAACTGGCCGCCAAGAAGTTGCGATTTAACTTGTTTGGACTATTTTCTCTGGGGTTTTTTTGAAAAGTAAAGTCTATGCGAACCACCCTGAGACAACCGAGGAACTCAAAGAAGAAATTGCACGTCAAATTCGTGAAATCCAGCAGCCCTTACTGCAAAATGTACTGCAAAATTTCGTCAAAAGAGTGCATACCTGCCAACAGACCAACGGTGGCCATTTAACCAATATTTTGTTTCATGTGTAAATGTCATCACTACCTCCATACACATGTAGAATAAAATGTTAATAAAATATTAAATAAACAGATATTTTTTAATTTTTTAAATTCAAGTTCTTAATGAGACACCCTATACGTCCACCATGTCGGCTTAAGCTCGTTAAACGTAATTCTTTCTATCATTCCATTACTATCTACAATAAACTACCTGACGCTTTAAAAGATAATTTAAATTTTAACCAATTTAAGAGACTGGCTTTTAGAAAATTGTTTTTATGACATGCATGAATATATGATTTTCAAAAACTGACATATTACCTAATTACCAATTATTTTTATGTTTTATTATTTTTTTATTTTAACAATTTTAAGAAAACTTACAGCTAGGCAAACAATATAAACAGACAAATAAAAAGGGACATGTCTTCAACATGCCTTAACACAGAAGGCCAATTAAAAGTTTCCATTTTTAGCATTACATAATGGAACAAACAAAAAAAAACGCAGACGACAAACATTATTGTGTAAACTGTTACAAAAATATAGAAATCTAATTTTGAAGCTATACATTTTGGGCAAGAATAATAAATAAATAAACTAAGGAACATAAATAATAAAGATGTGACCTAATAAGAATAAAATAACAATATAATAAAAACAACATACAATAATATCTAATATTCCGAAAAGAATTGCTCAGTTAGCTCTTTTTTCAGTTTGTGAGTAGTGGTATTGAACAAGTCAATATCTATACCTGATTTCGTTAGGTTATTATATGACGTGCATGCTCTTACAAAAAAGGAATTCTGCCTGTAGTTAGTTGTTACCCGCGGAACATACAATGCACTTGGGTTTCTCAAGGATGACTTAGTTGTACGCAACCCTAATAGTTCTAATAACTCTGGACAGTCTACTTTACCATTTGCTATTCCCAAGAGATAGGAAATGTCAGAAATTCTCCTTCTTTCATAAAGAGGGAGGAAATGAAACCTTCGACACCTTTCCGCATAATTTGGAAGGTAAACTTTCGCTCTAAACTGTAAGTAGCGCAGAAATCTTTTTTGAATACCTTCCAGACGCGCGATATAGGTGTCATAACATGGGTTCCAAACCTGCGAGGCGTACTCTAGGTGACTTCTCACGAATGCACAGTATAATATTTTAAAGGTTTTCAGGTCTGAGAACTCTGTTGACATTCGTAAGACGAAACCAAGCGCCTTGGATGCTCTATTCACAACCTGCTCTACGTGACTGTCAAATAGTAATTTGTTATCAAACAACACTCCTAAATCCCGTATTGAATCTACGCGTATGAGAGGTTTATTATGTAGCGAGTAACCAAAAAATACGGGAGAAAGTTTACGAGTGAAAGAGCAAACAAAACACTTGGAGACATTTAAGTTTAGCCTGTTTTGAACACAATAAATTTCGAACCTATGAAGATCTTCCTGCAAACGACCTGCCTCAGCTAAGGAACGTACCTGAGCAAGAATTTTCATATCGTCGGCATATAATAATATTTTTGAAAAGCGGAAACAGGACGAAATATCGTTTACAAAAATTGCAAAAAGCAAGGGTCCTAATAAGGATCCCTGAGGAACGCCTGATGGGATAGTAATAGGTGATGAGGAGTAACCACTTAAAACTACCGTTTGACATCTGTTGTTAACATAGGACGTGAACCACCGAAACAAGTTCCCTCTTATACCAACAGACTGAAGCTTACGGAGTAAGACATTATGGTTTAAGCGATCAAAACATTTTGCGTAATCAGTGTATATAACATCCACCTGCGAGGGTCCAGACATGACACTTGAGAGAAATTCCGAACAGAGAAGTAAGTTAGAAGTTGTGGAGCGACCTTGAAGAAAGCCATGCTGCTGGGGCAATAAGTCCTGCCTCAGCGCAGCGTAAACTTGTCTATAAACTATTCTTTCTAGAATTTTTGCAAATAAGCACAGTTTAGAAATGGGTCTGTAATTCTCAACATTATTTTTCGGACCTTTCTTATGTACCGGAGTAACGTACGCCGATTTCCATATCCCTGGAACCACGCCTTCAGAAAAAGTCCGACGAAATAAAGTACAGAGAGGATGGACGAGGCTTTCCGCACAGTGGACAATGTAAGTAGCTGGAATGTTATCCGGACCTGCCGATTTATTCAAATCCAGGCTCTTAAGTAGTTTTAAAACTTCCTCCTCTACAACCTCAACCATGCCTACATCCGCGGAGGTAATTACCCCCGACACGTCTTCATCTTGCTGTGTCACTGTTGAGGAATTTTCGTGAGAAAATGTTGAGAGGAAGTACTCAGCAAACATGTCGCTTATAACATTCCCCTGGTCCGATGTACGTACACCTAGCTTCATTACAGATGGATAACTATTTGATTGATTTCTACTTTTTATGTAGGACCAGAATGCCCGGGGATTTTTCTTAATAAAACTTTCGATTTTTGTAACATACGCATCAT
Source organism: Gymnoscelis rufifasciata (assembly GCA_929108375.1). Lineage (NCBI taxonomy): Eukaryota > Metazoa > Arthropoda > Insecta > Lepidoptera > Geometridae > Gymnoscelis > Gymnoscelis rufifasciata. Next base: position 10,426,387 of record OV815327.1, read on the forward strand.
ACATTTCTTTCTCTAAATTCTTCGCTCTTTCCCTTAAGATGATAAAGGAATGCCAATCATTCAAGTTCCCATAAATTTTATATTTATTATGGCATTTCGCCTTTTCACGTAAAATTTTAATTAGGGGCCGACTATACCACAAGGGATATTTACGAGAGGGAACTATTTCTTTTGATGGAATAAAGGAATTACGTAAAGAATATAAAGTGTCATAAAAGAACTGAACAGCTTCACCGATATTCCTAGAATATAGCTCTTGATTCCAGTCTATTGCGTCAATTTTTGAACAAATTAAAGTATAATCAGCGTTATTATATAAAAACCTAGTAAAGGACTTAGGTACAATCTCATGTATTTTGACAAAATCCACCTCAGTTACTAAAGAAGGGTGATGCGGGTCCTCAGGAACCAAAGGAGACTCACAAGCTCGGACAGAGACGGCACTATTAGAAAATACCAGGTCAAGAATACGTCCATTGCTCGTATTAAGAACATGATTATATTGAGCTAGGTTATATGTTGTCAAAGTATACATTAAATCAATTTGATGAGCGCCTTGCAAATTACTCGGAGCAAGAGAGATGTCGTCATCACTAGGGAGCCAGGTAATTAGTGGCATATTGAAATCCCCAAATACAATAAACTTATCTAAGGGATTTCCCATTATAATATTTGATATTTTCTCTGTAAAATTACTCACCTGCAAAGTCATAGTATTACCCAAATTTTCAGCGCAAACGTAAATAACGCAAATGTGCATTTTATAAATAGATCGAGAGTTTCGCGACCGAAATGTAAGAGTGACCCACAGATCCTCAGCAGATGAACTCCAGTCGCTGCGGCACTCAGCGGCGAGCTCTCTACGGACCGCCAATAGCACCCCACCGCCCTCCCCTGCCTTGTGCTTGCATAATTACGATCTCGTCTAAAAACTAAGTAACGATCATCAAAAAGTTCATTATCTATAATACCATCGATTAACCAAGTTTCTGTCAAACAAATTACATCAAACGAGCTCTGACAGATATTCCTATAGAATTGAGCAGTTTTAGTACGTAAACCACGTACATTTTGGTAGTAAGCACTAATCATTGTTATATGATTACATTTTCAATTCATTGATGTGTATTCGTTATTCTTATTATAAAATTAGTTATTTTTATGTATATTTTAGTATTATATTATGGATAATAACTTGTAATTATTATAGATTTGAACACCTGTTTAGGTAGAGTGTAAATGGACATTTAATTTAGATATAAGACCTTTGGTACTTTTTGTTTGTGCTATTATTAAACCGATTTTCATAAAACATGTAAACAAACAGACTCACCTTTCATACAAAAAAAAGGTGTGTGTGCGATTCACACACGATAGAAGTTTCACAAAAGAATGAGATGAATATATATAACAAGGGTAGGATAATTACAAAGTTTAATTGTTTAAAAATTAAAGTATTTTGATTAATTTTAAAAGATATTTTATTTTGCATTATGTTACATAATCTATTGCTCAAGTTCCATATTTTCAGTTTCTGGATTTGTTTTTCATTTTTTTTGCGTCGATATTGACGACACATTTCGGCATTAGTTTTCGGCATCTTATAAAATTTATTATTTAGCACAACAAGATATAAAAATAGTCACAAACACACCGTTAGATAATACAACAACACACCACGCTTACATCTTACTAAAAAGCTGTAATACGCAGCCGCATGCAGTGTACGTTAACTAACACACGTTAAATGCTCAAATACAAGCAAGTATTAAACAGTGTGAATATACATACACACCGACATCTGCTCTCTCGCTCTGGCTCACTAATTACAGGCGACTATTGTATTTGTGTCTCTTACCTGTCGTTTTTCCGTTGCATCCGGTTTGAAATCACAACGATTCTAAAAAAGTTTCACTTCAAAAAAACGGATTTAAAATTTTTTTTTCAATGAAAAAAAAAAGTGTGTGCGATTCACACACGATAGAAGTGAAACTTCAGTAAATCAACAAAAGAATGAGATGAATAAAAAAGAAAAACAAAAAAAATATACTGTGCAAAAAGATTTTGTTCGGGCGGTCACCCATCCAAGTACTGGCGTCGCGCAACGTTGCTTAACCTTGTTAGCGTTTAAGATTGGCCTACCTGTCGTTTTTTCCGTTGCATCCGGTTTGAAATCACAACGATTCTAAAGAAGTTTCACTTCAAAAACTTAATTGAAATCGCTCCATCCGTTCGGGAGCTATGATGTCCGAGACAGACAGACAGACACACAGACAGACACGTCAAACTTATATCACCCTTCTATTTTGGTCGGTTTAATGCACTAGATCAATATTGATTTGTAATTATGCATTACCTAGAAAACCCTACGAAGATTTTAGTATGTACACACAATATTTAGGTAACCTATGTAAAATATTTTATATTTATAAATAAACTAATACAATAACACCTAGCCGATTTCGAACTTAAAAGAATGGGGCCAAAAAGTAATGGGTAAATATCAAAGGTTTTTTTTTTTGTTTCTGTGTTTGTTGGTGTGTTCTTGCTGGGAGCGCAGCGCTTTTGGGATACACGTTGCCCCCAGCTGTTTAAGTAATTTTATGTTTGTGTGTTCATTGTTGATTGGTGTTAAAGTTATATAGCTATATTTAAATTAATTTATAAGCAATAATTATAAAACATTCTGTCTAAACAGCATCAATACTTGTCAAAAAAACCAAGGCAACTAAGTTGTTCTGCGGTAAAAAGTTGTGAGATCCATGTAATACCAAGTCGGTTATTAATTTATTCAGTCTTATAGTGTATCGCACTAAATAATTGAATTTACACGTGTTTTCAGGCGATGGCCAAGTCTTAATATATTTATATAAACATTAAAGAATTTTAATATTGATATGCGTCACTATAAGACTGAATAAATTAATAACCGACTTGGTATTTATTACATGGATCTCACAACTTTTTACCGCAGACAGTTGTGCGACTTGGTTTTTTTGACAAGTAGGTATTGTTTTTGATGGGATCTCATTTCTTTTTGTATTTTGTAGACAGTTCTGTTTTCCTTTTCGGTACCTTCTACTTATTGTATAAATGATTATATAATTTTCTCTTTGCCGGTCCAGATTGGATTTATATATATTTCGCATTGTTAATACTTTTATACATATTTCGTATATACGTGGCGTTGCGACAGCGCCCTCTATACCGGCCTTTTCTAGATTTTTTAGTTTTTCCTTGATTCATACACCAAACACTACTTATATTCCAAATTTGAAGCTTCTAGGTCTGCTAGAAGTGCCTTAGAATTTTGATGATCGGTGAGTCAGTGAGTGACAAAATTAAGAAATTTGACCCGTAATCATTCTTAAAATACTGGTTCAAATTGAATGAAATTTGAAATAAACCGTGTCCTTACAATGCCTGCATGGTTATTGAAATTTCAGTCTTCTAGTTTTATCCACAACGAAGTTACAGGGGGCGAAAATGGCCTGAATTGCTTCGAGAAAAGGATGGTACGGCCGTGACGCTTTTTGCTCGACTTGGTGGGGGATCTTAATAGGAAAAAAATAATTCAAATTTGTGACGTTTTAAAAGAACAAATTTTGTTTTTATGCCCTCCTGTATAGCGTAGGTTTGTCCCTTACGACATTTCAAATTTCCAGCGTCGATTTGTTTATTTATACGTTGTCCCCAAAAACATTGACAACAGAGGAGGACTTAATGCTAGAAGCATTCTCTACCAGTCATCCTGCGCGTGCAAGAAAATATTCAAATAAAATGATTAAGTATGAATAACATAGGCATAAAGAATATTTACGACCAAATTTAGATAGTCACCAGTTTGGATTTCGTCGAGTTAGAATGACTTTAATGCAATTTCAAAGCCAGAGGTGGAGGACGCTGAACCGTGCGGTGATCTTTAATTGGCTGTCTAATTAAACTTAATTAAATAACTAATGAGTCAGCACAAATGCTTTCAACTCATGCCGCGGTATCTTTGTGAACTTGTAAATAATTATCTTATTAATAGGTTCGTCGTTTATCCTACTCAGGATTACTCAGCTTGCGATAGCAAGTAAGGTAATGACATGCGGTGTTCCCCAGGTTCCATCTTAGGACGTCTCCTGTGGAACATCGTTTATGATAATAGGTTTAGGTTAGGTTTGGGTTAGGTTACGTTAGGTTTGGTTTGGGTTTGGTTAGGTTAGGTTTGGGTTTGGTTAGGTTAGGTTAGGTAAAAAAAAAAAAAAAAAAACCTAACCTAACCTAACCCTAACCTAACCCAAACCTTACCTAACCTGTTTTTTTTTTTTTTTTTTTATAAATCAAACAAACAGGTTAGGTAAGGTTTGGGTTAGGTTAGGGTTAGGTTAGGTTAGGTTTTTTTTTTTTTTGTTAATTACAGTTAAGGGTCCGGCGCTAATGGGATACACCTCGCCCTTAACTATATTTTACATTGGGTAATTATTTTATGATACTAGATAACAAAGATTATTTTATTATATTTTCTGCAATTCGTCCAGCCCGTGCGTTGTAGTGTTGTGTGACCAAACAGCACCGGCTCCACGGATCAGCGGTACAAAGTTACATGTATGTTTGAATAATTGGTTTAGCTCGTGCAGTCTGTTTGGATCGTATGTTTTGGTAACTTAGTTTATTGCTAGGTAGACAAGCTGCACGATTTTACATGAATGGGGTTACTTGTATAATAAGTAAGATTGTACAGTTAATACCATCCGTATCGTGTGTTGGTGTATTTATGTCTTGCGAACTGTACGGACAACTGTTTATTATTTATATGAAAAGAAAATACTAATGGAAATTTTGTACAGTCCGTACAGTTCGTGGTATTGGGTAATTTAATATCTTGTGAACTGTACTAACTGTGAGAATCTGACAGCAATGCGTGTTTGAGTTCAGATGGTTTGGGTCGGTAATTTTGTACAGTCCGTACAGCTCGTGCTATTGGGTGAGTTTACATCTTGTGTATTGTACGAACTGTGATAAATATGAGTGTTTGAGTTGGAATGGATAGGTATTTTGGTTTGCTTAAAACTAGATTAGATCTAATGGCTAACTTAAACTAGATATTAGAGCTAGGTCTTAAATGATCTAATGCTTACTATATTATATATATATATTCAATTCAATTCAAATTATTTATTTCAGCTTTACAAAGTAAATATTACAGCCATAGGGAGTTAATAGTTAGAGTAGGTACATAATTTATACATAAAAATACGTTATTGTGAAAGTAGAACACATCCTGCGTTTACAGACGCATGACATTATGAATGTGCGTCCAGTGGTGCATAAAAGCGCAGTCCGTGTCCAGCCTGCCAGCTGTAACGTTCAGATAGCTACTGGTGCCGCCCCTTACCCGGCGCATCAGGGATGCTGTTCTGTTGCGGATGATTGCGTAAAAGTCATCAACGCGGGAGTCTGCAAACATCCCGGACGCGCTACAGAAGCGGGGCAGTCCCAGTAGCACTCTGAACGCATTTATGTACATAAATTTTTATTATTTATTTATATATAATATATATATTATTATTATTTTTATTATTATTATTATTTTTTGTTGATAATATTCTGAATCTATATAGTGAAGTTATGTTTAACATTTATCTTAACATTTAATAATAATAAAAGCATTTATTTTATTTATCTTAACATTTAACATTTATCTAAGATGAGTTGTCTGATGAAGGGGAAGAGGGTGGTGGGGTGGCAGGAACCAATCTTCCCTTCTTGTTTTTTTTGAGTTGAAGGAAGCGAAGGTCAATGCCTTCAACTCCCTCCAGCATTAATGTCGGTGGCTTATTTACATCTGGGCATAGGTCTCGGGCAGCAATTGATCTAAAGTGAAAGTATGTGGGGTAGTGTGGGTGTCCCCGAGTGCGGCCACCCTGCTAATTGGGGTGTTTTTTTCTGAAGTGCCGGAGGATGGCCGTGCTCGTGTAGAACACCCCACACAACACACATTGGTTTCCTCCTTTGCCCTTACCCAGTCCGGTTTGGTTTGATTGGCCCCATTTCGGTTGAGCATAGTAGTTGGAAGGTTTATTGCTGGACAGCGTTACTTCAGGACGGGAATTGGGAGAGGGTAGTACAGTAGGGATAGCATGTATATTTGTTGTCGAGGAAGGTGGTGAGGTGATGGGTGAGTACTGGGGTATGGTGTTTGGTGGTGGTGGTGTGTCATCCACTGTGTGAAGTTGTGAGGTTGAGGGTTGCTCAGGGGTTGGAATGTTATTATATGTTATTTTGATAGATTTTTGATGCGGTGTGTGATGTTTTCTTGGTGTGGGTGTAATAAATGCAATCGTGTCTTGTGTGGGAGTGTGAGCAGGTGTGGTGAGGAATTTGATAGGGTGAATGATTTGATGATGTTGGTAATGGGGGTGTATGATTAGGAGGCTGTGCTGTAGTGGTTGGATCTTGGGCAACTGTGTTGGCTCGGCTTGGTGGTTGATGATCTTGGTGACGCTGAACGGCTGTAGACTGGGTGATGGTGGTTGTGGTAGCCGTCCAAGTAGTGCAGGGCTCGTATCGAGGGTAGGTCAGGTGGATGGCGTCTTCTACGGTTTGAATGGGCCTTGTACTCAGGAACTGTGAGCTCAGGCAGTTAATTGTTCTCATGAGTACTTTTTGTCATAGGCATCCCTCCCAGCCCTCAATTTTGAGTTGGTAGCCAGAGTTTGGTAGTTGTTTCTGGCCTCAGTCAGTGCCTGTCGTAGCTCATAATTTTCGTGTTTGAGATCTTGGCAGTATTTGTACTGTTTGTGTATATGATGACTTTGTACCGTTTGTTTTGGAGTATAAACCGTACGTGATGTACTGTCTGTTCTGCTTGAAGCTCAAACTATCAATGGTAATCTTGTGTTATTGTTGCGCTGTATGTATTGCGGTTTGGATTCTGAGGGGGGTGTCATTGTTGCAAAATTTATTGTTTATTGTTTATTGTATTTTATTCGTCGTAGGTAACACTGTACACTTGACTTCGTTCACTCTATTTAACTTAATATAATATTATCTTAATTCAAACAGTATATTACAAAATAATAATAAGCACTCTGCAAGTCACAGACAAGACAATGACATCAATTACATAAATGTCATATTATAAAATCCAAAAATAAAGAGCACATTTTGCTAAAAGTAGCATTGATTTGATGAGTAGACTGGGTATTAATTATTTATTTATTTATTATATTTGGGAGTGAAACAGGACAGGAGAGGAGTGTGGGATCGTTTAAATTGCGAGTGTTTTGTAAATGTTCGAATCTGGTGAGGTGGAATCTGGGGCAGGTTTTAATAAGGTGTGGAAGAGATTGAATGGATGTGCCATCGCAGGGGCATTTGTTATTATCTGTTATTTTAAATCTATGAAGGTATTCTTTGTGATATCCGTGGTTAGTGAGGAATTGTGTGATGGCAAAGTTTGGTTCGATTGAGCAAAGAAACTGAGTTAGATCTGAAAGAGTGGGAAAAAGTGTTTTGGTGTGTGTGGTTTTGTTATAGAGGTCTGAGCGTGCAATTTTAGAAATGGTTTTGTTGTGAGTGTTGATGTGGCTGATGGGTATGACCTTGTGGTCTGGTGTTTTGTGTAGGTTTGTTGCTGATTTGGCAACTTGGTCAGCCTATTCGTTGCCTCCGATCCCCGAGTGACCTTTGACCCAAATAAATTTAATGTTTTTGTTGGCCATTTTAGCGATGTGTAAGGTTTAATGGATTTTTACAGAAAATTGATTGTGGCTGTTAGAACATGATAGTTCGTCTAATCCTGAGCGGGAGTCTGTAAGGATGTAGGAGTTCTGGATGTTGTTTCCTAAAATCCATTCGCATGCCCTTTCTATAGCCAGTAATTCGGACTGGAATACGGAGCAGCAATCATGAAGTTTGAATTTCTTTTCCATCACTGATGTACCTGTTGGATCGAATGCAACAAACGCGGCTCCGACCTTATCGTCGTGTTTGCTCCCATCAGTGTAGATCTGCCATGCGCCATCCAGGATTTCCGCTAATTCATCGAGCTGCTGTGGGTTCGATGCTTCGTGATAGGTAATTCCTTCTCTAAGTGCAGGGTATAATAAGGAGGAGAGGGTTGATGGAAGTTCTATAGCGACATCATTGGGAAGGTAGCTTGTGTGGCCAAAGATTTTTGATGTTTCTATGTCAGAAAATTCTAAGATTTTTTGAGGTAATGAAGTGAGTTGTGCGATACTTATTGATGCTGCAGTACTATTAGTTCTGAATCCCTTGATGAGTCTGATAGCGAAGAGGCGTTATAGTGACAGTAGTTTTCTGTTATTCTGTTTGTTTTGGAGAGCTACTGAACAGATGCATGCTGCATAGCATATGATGGGCTGTATAACTTGTAGGTAGATAGTCTTTATGTTTTGTGAGTGAACGCCCCATGTTGGGCGAGTGAAAGTTACGAGTTTATTGAAAAGTTTCTTTGATTTTTCTATGACAGTTTCTATGTGTTTATTAAAGTTGAGTTTGTCGTCAATAATTACACCTAAATATTTAATTTGACGAACAAATTGATTTCTGTGCTTTTTATTAAGCGACATTGCTTGAGTTTTGCCCGGGCCAAAAACGAGCTTGTTCTCAACTCCCCATTCGTGTATGATGCGTAAGGCTTTGTTTGTCGAGCTTTCCAGGGTGTTGGTATCTTTAGAGTGTATAATGAGGAGAATGTCGTCCGCGTATGATTGTATGTGGCATTCAGAAGGGAGTATGGTGAGTAATAATCGTCCAAGATGAGGTTCCACAAGATGGGGCCACAAACTGAGCCCTGGATGCATCCAATAGTTAAGTTTTAACGTTGCAGTCCGCGAAGTCCATTGAAACTTTTCTGTTTGCGATATAGTTAAGTAGAATATTGTAGATGTTCTTTGGGCAGTTAATTTTCCTTAATCTGTGCAAAATGGCTGGCCACCATGCGTTGTCGAAAGCCGATTTAATATCGAGGGAAATTATAATGGTTTGTTCTTTATTTGTTTTGCCTTTTTCATGATATCGATAGCGGTATGTATTGCATTGATGGTGGATGTTTGCTGTTTGAACCCGAATTTATTTTTACAAGAGCTTTTGTTGGTGTTTATGTGGTATGTGAGTCTGTTGACAATGAGTTTCTCTAGTAGTATTCCAAAGACGTTTATAAGTCCAATGGGACGATATGCTGAAATATGTAGGTGATCTGTTTTATTTGGCTTAGGAATTATTTTAGAGTAGGCTATCTTCCAGATGTTAGGGAAATATCCAAGTTCAAGACATCTATTCATTATATTAATGATGATTTGGGGATAGCAGATGGCGAATTGGTAGCATATATCAGCTGTGAGATTACCAGGGCCTTTTTGTGGTTCATGGAGTAGAGGCAATCCTTAATTTCTTGGTGTGTAAAGGGGGGTTCGTTGTCTGTGTTGATGGGGATGGATAGTTGGTTTCTCAATGTTCGTTGTCTGATTGTTTCGTCTGAGGTGTCGTCGGGATAGAAGTGATTGATAAGTGCTTGTGCAGTTTCGATTGAGTTGTTGGTGAATGTTTCATTGTTGAGTTGTTGAGTTGAGGGAGGGTGGGAGATGGGCTTTGTTTTGATGATTCTATTGGTAATAGACCAGACGTCTTCTTTCGTTTGTTTGTTGCAGAATTCTCTAAAATGCTTTGTGGAGGCTGCGTGGATGGCTTCATAGTATTTTAGTTTGAGATTGTAGCTATCAGTGCGGGTTTGCTCAAAGGGACGCTTTTGACGGATTAATTTTCTGAGCCGATGATGTAGACTATTTACTTGAAGTTTTAAAGTTTCAAGTTCATCATCCCACCAAGGAGCGGTTGAGGGAGAGCCTTGAGATTTGGGTAGGACCTTGTCGCATGATTTTTGGATGGCTGTGGTGACTTTCGTGAATGTGTGTCAAGTTCAGCGGAAGTGAGTTGCATGGTTGGTGTATTGATCTGAAGATGAGAGTCTATTTCACCAGTGAATGCGGCCAAAATGTTATCCCATTTCACGTTGAGAGTGTTATATTTAAATGTATGTAAAGAAAAACCACTCTTAATTTATCATTATTGTAATTTTCCTTCTTCTTCTTTACTTTGATTAGTTTTCCTTCAATTTAAATTTACAGCGCTACCGCTGACAGCTCAAATGTCACTTATTGACATTTGAGGATTTGAGGTTAGGTTTTTAGAACATGAGACTGTTGGTTGAGTTACTGTTGTAAATTGTAAGTGATAATGATAATCTTCCCAGAGAAGTAAACTAAACCTGAAGTAAAGGCTCTAAATGTTGTTTCTTTAATTTTTTCAGGTAAGTGTATTGTTTACTCGCTTAGGGACTATAAATTGTCAAAACATTTCAATTACAAAAGTTATAAATAAAACTTTAATTTTTTCAGAAACGCAATTACGCCTTTTCTTAATTGGAACCCTATAGAAACATTATAAAACAACATTTTTGCTAATAATTCAAGAAAATGGAAAAGTTAAGATTCGATTTCACTGTGAAATCAACAACAGATGGAAAATCAAACATCATATGTATAACCTCCATAGGTACACCAAATGGACAAGTTTTTGGAATACCAACTGAGTACCAACCTGCAAACCTACATGGAGTGATTACTAATACTTCCAACTATATAAAAGTAAAAAAAACCTTAAATAAAAGGAATCAAACAAGGAGAATATGGATAACTATGTGCGAAGAAATTTCAAAAACATATTTGGATGAAGAACAAAATTTGCAGTTTAAGGATTATTATCTGGAAGAGATTTTGGAACATCCGAGTAATGCTGAATCTACACCTAGTGGTTCAAATCAAATGTTAGAGAAATTGTTAGAAAAATTACTCGAAGAAAAACAACAAAAACCTGAAAATCTAAATTTAGGAAAAATTGCTAAGGATTTTATAATAGAAAAATTCAACGGCCGTAACTCCAATGCTCTCCAGTGGATCAAAGACTTTAACAAAGAATGTGAACGTTTCCAAATACAAGACAATAAAAAGAAAATTGAAATTTTGAAAAATTTTTTGGAAAACTCATGTGTGGATTGGTATAGCTGTATGTTAATGAAGCTTACAGTGGAATCAGAATGGATCAAATGGGAGAAAAACTTCTGTGAGACATTTGCGAACAGAGGATGGTCCCCGACAAGATACGCTCTAGCTTTTAAATATCAAGCCGGTTCCTTACTTGAGTATGCTTTGAAAAAAGAAAAATTGTTATTAGAGGTCAGAAAAACCATTGATACGGGTACTCTTATAGATCTTATAGCATTTGGCTTGCCCAATTATGTGGCTGACAAAATTGACAGAGAAACTTTAAAAGGAACGGAAGATCTCTACAATGAAATAGGAAAATTGGAACATCTTGTTGTGAAAAATAAGTATGAAAAAAAGTATAACACATATTCTGATAATAGACCTAAGAAACTTGAAGAAAAGAAACCGTGCCAAATCTGTATGAATGAGAAAAAAGGGAAACGTTACCACCCAGAGGAAAACTGCTGGTTTAATGCGAAAAACAAAAAAACGGTTGTGAAAACTGTAAATAACTCGGAATTAGAGATTGAACTGAATGAGAAGAATCCAAAAAACTAGAAGTGCCACCATTAATAAAAATAGAGTTACTATTAAACGACACTTTAAAGATTTCTGGAATTTATGACTCCGGCTCAAATGTGTCTTTAATAAATGCCAAATTATTGAAAATAAAAGAAAAAAAAGAGACAAGTGATCTCCAAATAGTAAACTTGAGGACTATTAATGGTGAAAAAAAGACAAAAGGTATGGTAACACTTAAAATAAAAATCTATGATATAGAACGGGTAATGGATATTTTTGTAATAGATAATGAAAATTTTAACTATGATTTCCTGATTGGTTTAGATTGTATAAAACAATTTAAATTATTGCAAAATGAAAAACTGAATATCATACAATGTAACATTCCAGAAGTGAAAGAAAAAACGACAAGTAAAGAGTTTATGAAGAATAATAATGTAACGAACGTCGGAATTCCTGATATACTAGGTGACGAAAATAAAGAGAAATCTTTTCTACATTCGGAGGTATTAGAACAAGACACAATACATACAAACAAATGCGAGATTAATTTCAACGAACATATAAACTCGGACGAATTTGAAATGTCAGTAAACCACTTAGACTTATATCAGCAATCAGAAATTGATAAATTGATAGACAAGTATAGATCTGTTTTTGCTAAAGATAAATACGACGTGGGCACCGTACGAGATTATGAAGCTCATATTGACTTAATGGTGGATAAGTATTGTTACAAACGTCCATACCGATGCACAGTTGAAGATAGAAGAGAAATAGAAAATCAGATATCAAAACTATTGAAGAAAAATTTAATAGAGGAATCTTACAGCCCATTCGCTGCCCCAGTAACTCTGGCATATAAAAAAGAAGATGAGAAGAAAACAAGATTATGCATAGATTTCAGAGATTTAAACAAAATTGTTGTCCCTCAATCACAACCTTTTCCACTGATTGAAGACTTAATGATAAAAGCTGTAAACTGTAAATATTTTTCGACTTTTGATATAAATTCAGCATTTTGGTCAATTCCCTTGAAAATTGAAGATAGATACAAGACTGCTTTTGTATCACAAGAGGGCCATTTTCAGTGGACTTGCCTCCCGTATGGATTAAAGACGTCTCCAGCCATTTTCCAAAGAATATTAAGCAACATCATAAGAAAATACAAACTATCTAGTTTTGCAGTCAATTTTATAGACGACATCTTAATTTTTTCCAGAACTTTTGAAGAACATTTACAACACTTATCGAGACTACTGGAGGCAATACAAAATGAAGGCTTTAGACTAAAATTCTCAAAATGTACCTTTGCCAAAAACAATGCCAAATATTTAGGTTACATAATAGAAAACAATTCAATCAGACCACTGAAAGATTATTTAACCGCTGTAAAAAACTTCCCAGTTCCAGAAACAAGGAAAAATATACGTCAATTCTTAGGAAAGATAAATTTTCATCACAAATTTGTCCCACACAGTGCAATTATATTGGATCCGTTACATAATTTATTAAGGAAAGATGTGAAATTTGAATGGTCTGCAGAATGTCAGAACTCATTTAATAAAGTAAAAGCATTGCTATGTTCTGAACCAATCCTGAAAATCTTTGATCCTGAACTACCAATAAGCATTTACACGGATGCTAGTATCAAGGGAGTGGGGGCAGTGCTGAAACAAGAAGACGAACACGGAAACAGTAAGCCAGTTGCTTATTTTTCAAGAAAATTAACTGAATCTCAAAAAAAGAAAAAAGCAATTTACTTAGAATGTCTGGCAATAAAAGAGGCTGTGAAATATTGGCAGCACTGGCTTATGGGCAAGGAATTTAAAGTATATTCGGATCACAAGCCATTAGAAAATATGAACATTAAGGCTCGAACCGATGAGGAACTAGGTGATCTGACGTATTATTTGTCACAATATAATTTTGAAATAATATACAACCCAGGAAAAACGAATCAAGAAGCAGACTGTTTAAGCAGAAATCCAGTTCTAGAACCTTATGACAATAGCGATGACTTTTTAAAAGTAGTGAATATAATAAGCCTAGAGGACATAAAGAACGACCAAGACACAAATCCAGACTTACAAGAAAGAAAAACGAAACTTATATTAGAGAATAATATTTACTATAAGAAAAATAGAAAAAGAAATAAAATCTTACTATCAGAAGAATTAAGCAAAAGTCTAATAAAAGATATCCATGAAAGTTACTGTCACATTGGAAGAACCCAGATGACAAATAAAATAACACCATTCTATTCAGCAAGGAATATCATCGCAAATATCAAACAAGTTTGTGATGAGTGTGAAATTTGTATTAAGAACAAGTCAAGGAGGAGGTCAAAATATGGCCTATTGTCACATTTGGGTCCAGCGACACACCCATTTCAAATTGTATCTATTGATACCATAGGAGGCTTTGGAGGTTCCCGGTCTACCAAACGATACCTGCATCTTTTAGTGGATCATTTTACTCGCTATGCCTATATTTCGACATCAAAAACTCAAGGCTCTAATGACTTCATTAAACTAATAAATAAAGTAACACAGAGTTACAACATTGATACGGTATTGACCGACCAATATCCTGGCATAAACTCGAAAGAATTCAAGGAATTTCTGAAGAAGGATAATATAAAAATAGTTTTCACTGCTGTTGATACACCATTTTCAAATGGGCTAAATGAAAGATTGAACCAAACATTAATCAATAAGATAAGGTGTAAAATAAATGAAAAGGATCAGAAAATATCATGGACAACTATTGCACAGAAATGTGTAGAAAAGTATAATGAAACGGAACACACAGTTACAAAGTTCGCTCCCAAGTACCTTTTGGAAGGCGAAAATGTGAATATTTTACCACTTGAATTGAAGTCACGTTGTACAACAGAAGATCTGAGAAGGGATAGAGAACTAGCCCTCAAAAACACAGTAAAATCTCACAATTATAATAAAAAAAGATTTGACCAGCACAGGAAAGAATCTAAATTGGAAGTGGGAGACAGAGTTTATGTTGAAAATGGGAATCGACTAAATAGGAAGAAGATGGATGAAGTAAGGATTGGTCCATACAAAGTACTAAAGAAGATTTCTAACTCCATCTATGAAGTTGATACTGGACACAAAAAAGAGGAATCAAACCTCTACCATATAACTAAATTATCCCCAGTATTGATTAGTAGTTAGCACATAAACAAGTATAATGCATCTCATGTCACTTGCAATTGTCTTTCCAGGGGGGGAGATGTAAAGAAAAACCACTCTTAATTTATCATTATTGTAATTTTCCTTCTTCTTCTTTACTTTGATTAGTTTTCCTTCAATTTAAATTTACAGCGCTACCGCTGACAGCTCAAATGTCACTTATTGACATTTGAGGATTTGAGGTTAGGTTTTTAGAACATGAGACTGTTGGTTGAGTTACTGTTGTAAATTGTAAGTGATAATGATAATCTTCCCAGAGAAGTAAACTAAACCTGAAGTAAAGGCTCTAAATGTTGTTTCTTTAATTTTTTCAGGTAAGTGTATTGTTTACTCGCTTAGGGACTATAAATTGTCAAAACATTTCAATTACAAAAGTTATAAATAAAACTTTAATTTTTTCAGAAACGCAATTACGCCTTTTCTTAATTGGAACCCTATAGAAACATTATATGTAGATAATTTCTTGTTTTTAGAGAGTTGTGCGTTAGTTAGTAGTATGGAGAATGTGATGGCGTTATGGTCTGAGGATGGATAGATGCTAGTGTTGACTTTCCAGTTGTTGATTTTAATGTGAGGGTGGTTGCTGGTGAGTGTGAGGTCTATAATGGATTCTCTGTGTATGGAGTGTGTTATTGTTTCAAAGGTTGGAGTGTTGCCAGAGTTGCATACAATGAGGTTGCCTATCGTGATAAAGTTGTTAATAGTGTTGCCTCTTTTGTTGTTATAGGCCGATCCCCATGATGTGTGCCATGCGTTGAAGTCTCCACAAATAACGTGTATTGATCCAGAGGTTGAGTGGATGAAGTGTTCAAGTTTAAGCAAGATGGTGTCAACGTTGGATTTAGGAGGGATGTAAACTGAGGTGAAGGTGAAGGTTGCATCCATTTCTAAGGTTGACTTTAACAGTGCATATGTTGGAATCTGAGAGTTGACTGTTGCCTATTGAACTGATTTTGTTTTTACGTATAGCTATGGCAGATTTGGTGTAGTCGGATGGAGATAAATTACTACAAAACTGGTAAGTATGATACCCTGGGAAAGACTTAAGAATGCCTGTATTGCTAGTGTATGGTTCATTTATAAATATAATATCGTTTTCGTTGTTAGTTAGGTGGACTAAGAGTTCTTGTGTGGCATTCCTACTTCTTCCCAGGTTAATTTGTATACAATTGAAACGGTTAAAGCGGTTAACGTTGTTACAATCCATAGTCTATTTGGGAGCGAATCTTGTTGATCATATGTCTTACCAGAGGGCAGCTGGTGGATGTTGCAGAGTGAGCGGTGTTCCTTCCTGTGTGTCTTTTCGGAGTTGAAGCTTTTGCA
>OV815327.1:10447500-10467490 GCA_929108375.1 Gymnoscelis rufifasciata
GAGTTTCTGAGCAAAACCCCTTTGGACTGCAGCAAGCTGCTTCTGCGTGCCAAGTTTCTTTACAGCTGGTGCCCAGACACTGGCCGCGTACATTATTACTGGCTCCACCGTTGCGTTATAAATCACGCGAGTGACCTCTGGGTGGAGTCCCCAGCTGACCCTGGCTGCTCTGGACAGCTGCTTGTAAATGTTCAACGCCTTCTTGCATACATTTGCGGTATGGGCGTTGAACGTCAGCTTTCTGTCAATAGTCAGTCCTAGGATTTTTAGCTCGTCCTTCATTTCGATCGCTATTCCACCCATGTTCAGGACTGGTGTGTCATAATTTAGTTTGCGCGTTATAACCATGCCGTTGGTTTTATGAGGCGCGAAACGAAGTTTATTATTGACACCCCAGTCCTGTACATAGGCAAGGGCGGCATTAGCTATGAGCGCTAGTTCTAGGCCGGTGTCTGCTTCAAAGACGAGCACAATGTCGTCCGCGAACGCTTGGCAATAGTGTCCCCGGTTTTCCAATTCCCGTAGTAGCGGGTCAAGCAAAATGTTCCACAATATTGGACCACCTATTGAGCCTTGGACACATCCCTTATTTGTGTCTTTTGCGAATTCTTCTCCAGCGTACCGTATCTTCACCTTTCTGTCTCTTAGGTAACTGGAGAGAATGCGTCGGACGTTTATAGGGCACTCTTCTTCTGCCAAACGGACTTTGATTGCGGGCCACCATGCAGAATCGAAGGCGCCCTCTATGTCCAGCGATACGACGGTAGTTAGTTTTTTGTTGTTTAACTTGCCGCGTATGTGATGAATTAGGTCATAGAGGGCGTCCTCGGTGCTCTTGTTTGGCATAAATCCGTATTGGCGAGGGCTAAGCCTAGGGATGATGTGCCATTTAATTCTGTTCATCATCAGTTTTTCAAGGATCTTACCCAGCACTGGCAACAGACCGATGGGTCTATACGATTTCGGGTTCGTATAGTCCACCTTTGCTGGCTTTCTCAGGGCTACAACTGTTGCTTCTTTCCAAATAATTGGAAAGTATGATAAAGCCAGGCACCTGTTTGCCAGTGCTAGGAAAAATCCAGGGTCAACGGCTATGGCCTGTTCGCAAATATCAGCGGTTAGACCATCTGACCCAGGGGCTTTCTTCGGATTGAAGCTTTCCACAGTTGATCTCAATTCCTCCAACGTAAACGGTGGGTCATGAGTCTCAGCATGCATCCAGTCGTTTACGCGTTCGGAATTTACCCTGGTCTGTCTGTGGGCAGCATTATCCGAATCTTCAGTGTCCCCCGGGTAGAATGTCTCCGCTAACAATTTTGCTGATTCCCGTGAATTCAGTTGTATCCTGTCCTTGATCAATGGGATATCTTCTTGTCTCTTGGTGGTCCTACCTATAACTCGGTAGATGCCCTCCCAGACTCCCTCCTTTTCCTGTCTTCCACAGAATTCCTTCCAGCTGTCAACTTGGGCTTTCTTGGCAGCATTCTCATATTTTTCTTTTGCTTGCAGGTACTCTTCAACAACCTTCGGCCTTCGGATCGGCGCGGCGCAGCGTATTCTTCGTTTCCTGGTGGCGACTTCCTTCTCCATGGCGACGAGTTCTCTGGACCACCACGGCAAGGTAAGTTTTTCCTTCATGTTCTTTTTAGGCATAGTTGCTTTGCATGCTGTTTGAATTGCGTTTACATATTTTTTGGTAATTTGCTCCAAGTCTTCTATGTTTGTTATTTTGTTCACTTCAGATTGCGTCAGGTCTTTTTCTGTTAATTGGTTCAGTTTCACACGAAACTGGGGCCAATTAGCTTTCTTGGAGTTGAATTGCCTTGTTGTCCTTTTAATGCTATAACCATGTGATCTTTTTAGGTGTATGTTAAACGCTATGCCGTTATGGTCCGAGCTAGTTAAGTCGTCCACCACGGACCAGTCTTCCACCAGGTTTAGAAGGTCAGTTGAGCATGCTGTTATGTCCACGTAGCTCGTAAAAGTTTGGTTTCCTCGTACGGTATCGAAGGTTGGAGTATCTCCCTGGTTGAGAATTTGCATGCCCATTTCGTGCAGTGTTCCGGCAAGATCTTCTCCTCTGTGGTCTATTTTTGTGCTGCCCCACCAAGAGCTCTTTGCATTGGCGTCTCCTCCAAGGATAAGCTTGCTAAGCCCGAATTCTCGCTCTATCTGCTTCAGGTGCTCCAGGTATGGCTCAATGGGTTGGTCTGGCTCAAAGTAGAAGGAGGCAACCACAATCTCCCAGGCACGAGTTCGTATTTTTACCACGGCGATGTTATTGGTGGTAAGGTTCGGGCACTGGTAAACATCCAGGTTCTGGTCAAAGACCGCTATTGCTGCCTTAACTTTGCCATCGCCTGGGTTTGTGTTCTGGAAGATTCTGGTGCCCTTGTAGTGTTTCATACTTTGAGTCCCACCCACATATGGCTCCTGGAGCAGGGCTAGAGCAGCCCTCATCTCGTTCGATTTGATCATGAGCTCATCTGTGGCTAACTTTTTCCTTTGGAGGTTCGCTTGCAGAATTAGGTAACTGTTGGTGTTATCATCTTTAGCAGTATGCTACGCTGGCCCGCGCCAGCACATCCCATCTTCTCCTGACCGCACATTCCTGGCTGAACGCGTTGTGATCCACGTTGTCCAGCTTGGAGTGCAGACAGTTGCAGCAGGTGGGAGTTGCTCCCGCAAGCCAGCTAGGGCATACTGCTTTCATATGCGGCCCCCCGCAGTGGCTACACTTCTCAATTGTTTCTTTGCAGAAGCGCCGGCCATGACCATAGCCCAGGCAGAGCGAGCATTGCACGAGAGGCGAATGATCTGCCACCTTAACTCTCTGGAGATCAATGTGCAATTCTCTTGCCTGGGTCAACCGGTTCCACAGTACGGGGGAAACTCTCAGTACCACATTACAGGTGTGGGGGTTCCTGGCTTTCTTTCTATATCTTACTTCGATTCTATCTTCTGTTTGATTAAGATTTTCAAACATGCTTCCATTCTGGTATCTCAGGGCTTTCAGTACATCGTCATCTGTATTAATTTGAAGTACATCCCTGAGAACCACAAGAGGGTCTTTATTCTTGATGTCTTCGAAGTGTAGATGATCTTCCGCCTGTTTGAGCCTATTTTTTACTTTCTGTCTTTCTTCGTCTGAACTGCAACCCACAATAACTTTCCTGTCCTTTACTTTTCTAATACGATCCACTTTAATTCCTCCCTCCTTTGCGTTCATTACTTTCCTTATCCTGTCCAAAACTTCATCTCCAGTCTCTGTCTCATCCTTTGCAGTGACGACCACTGAGTGCAGGGCTGTAGGTACAGGTGGCTGCACTCCAGTGGTCGTCGCTGCCACACTTGCATACGATTTCCTTTCCAGGCTTTCCTTCAACATTTCCATTTTATCATTATTTTCTTTAATTAACTCTGCATGTCTAGCTAACATTTTTTCCAGGTTTGTAACTTCACTTGTACTTATTTGATCTTTTGTTTCAGGTGCCGGTTTTGGAGGAGTTTTGGCTTGGTGTATCGTGCTACCACCCTTCACAGCGTCGGTCTCTTTGACGAGCTGGTACAGACGCTCCAGTGCCTCGAGCACGCCGTCTTTGATGGTTGCTTTTAGATTCCTGGAACTGTTAATATGCAGTTTTCCTTTTACTAGACATGCCTTCGCTTCCGCCACCCTGTCAAGTCTTTTGCTACTAAATGTATGTGTTGATTGTGTTTTACCCCCGAGTACCTCCTTACCAGAATTATCTTCTGCAGCAAGAGCCATTTTTGTGGTCGTTGGAGTTGCAGTTTTCGGAGAAGCAAAGCCACTGGAGGTGTTAGCTTTACCTGCTTCGATCTCTGCTATGCTTCTCCTCACACTGGGTGCAGCTTCGGGTTTATTTGGCTTGTTAGTGGTACAGGAAGATTCTTTCTGGGGTGCTTTCTCAGGGGTTTTATGTTGTTTGGCGGGAGTTCTTATTCCAAAGCCCATGTTTTCTAATGTAATTGTGTTTTTATGTTTCAGATCCAGTGATGCAGTAAGTACGAGGAAGAAAAGTGGTGAGTTTCGATTTTAAAGTTAGTTTGAGAAGGGTAAGTACCTTCCAACTTTAAAATTATAAGTCAAAAACTTATCCTAATAATGTAAATAAGCTCAGCCAATAAGCTGCTATTCAAGTCCGAAGTAAAATATTTTTGTCAAATTGAACCGAGTTTTAATGGCTAACGACTAAAGGGTGGGTGGGCGGGCGATTTTTTGAATTTTTATGTAAAAATCTGTGTTTTTTCTGTTGCAGGGACGTGCGGGAAGGTGGGCAGAGGTATTACAAACAGAAATAAACGGAGTTTAAGGTAAGTTGTCAAGCAAAATTTTGAAAAAAACATTAAAAATTGGTGAAATTTAATGTTTTTAATTTAAAATCTATGTTTTTTATCCAAAAAATGTGATTCTTTCTGTTGCAGGTCGTGCGGGATGGTATGCGGCGACGATACAAACAGGAATAAACAGGAATTTGGAAGATGTCCCAAACAAAACTTTCAAAATGTCGTCAGAAATTAAAGTTTTTATATGCCAAGTATTTTGGCCGTGTGTTTTCTTATATTATTCTTATATATATAATACTAAAAACAGCTCAAATAAATTAGCAATAGCTAAGAGCACGTTTAACAGTCAATATTATTTCAAAAAACTTGTAAATAATGTCAATAATATCGATCGAAATCAACACTTTGTTGTTTTCGTATGAGGACTTAGGTGGATTTACGAGTGGCCTTGAAATGCCTTATTTTAGTGATTTTTTGAATTTTTATGTAAAAATCTGTGTTTTTTCTGTTGCAGGGACGTGCGGGAAGGTGGGCAGAGGTATTACAAACAGAAATAAACGGAGTTTAAGGTAAGTTGTCAAGCAAAATTTTGAAAAAAACATTAAAAATTGGTGAAATTTAATGTTTTTAATTTAAAATCTATGTTTTTTATCCAAAAAATGTGATTCTTTCTGTTGCAGGTCGTGCGGGATGGTATGCGGCGACGATACAAACAGGAATAAACAGGAATTTGGAAGATGTCCCAAACAAAACTTTCAAAATGTCGTCAGAAATTAAAGTTTTTATATGCCAAGTATTTTGGCCGTGTGTTTTCTTATATTATTCTTATATATATAATACTAAAAACAGCTCAAATAAATTAGCAATAGCTAAGAGCACGTTTAACAGTCAATATTATTTCAAAAAACTTGTAAATAATGTCAATAATATCGATCGAAATCAACACTTTGTTGTTTTCGTATGAGGACTTAGGTGGATTTACGAGTGGCCTTGAAATGCCTTATTTTAGTGATTTTTTGAATTTTTATGTAAAAATCTGTGTTTTTTCTGTTGCAGGGACGTGCGGGAAGGTGGGCAGAGGTATTACAAACAGAAATAAACGGAGTTTAAGGTAAGTTGTCAAGCAAAATTTTGAAAAAACATTAAAAATTGGTGAAATTTAATGTTTTTAATTTAAAATCTATGTTTTTTATCCAAAAAATGTGATTCTTTCTGTTGCAGGTCGTGCGGGATGGTATGCGGCGACGATACAAACAGGAATAAACAGGAATTTGGAAGATGTCCCAAACAAAACTTTCAAAATGTCGTCAGAAATTAAAGTTTTTATATGCCAAGTATTTTGGCCGTGTGTTTTCTTATATTATTCTTATATATATAATACTAAAAACAGCTCAAATAAATTAGCAATAGCTAAGAGCACGTTTAACAGTCAATATTATTTCAAAAAACTTGTAAATAATGTCAATAATATCGATCGAAATCAACACTTTGTTGTTTTCGTATGAGGACTTAGGTGGATTTACGAGTGGCCTTGAAATGCCTTATTTTAGTGATTTTTTGAATTTTTATGTAAAAATCTGTGTTTTTTCTGTTGCAGGGACGTGCGGGAAGGTGGGCAGAGGTATTACAAACAGAAATAAACGGAGTTTAAGGTAAGTTGTCAAGCAAAATTTTGAAAAAAACATTAAAAATTGGTGAAATTTAATGTTTTTAATTTAAAATCTATGTTTTTTATCCAAAAAATGTGATTCTTTCTGTTGCAGGTCGTGCGGGATGGTATGCGGCGACGATACAAACAGGAATAAACAGGAATTTGGAAGATGTCCCAAACAAAACTTTCAAAATGTCGTCAGAAATTAAAGTTTTTATATGCCAAGTATTTTGGCCGTGTGTTTTCTTATATTATTCTTATATATATAATACTAAAAACAGCTCAAATAAATTAGCAATAGCTAAGAGCACGTTTAACAGTCAATATTATTTCAAAAAACTTGTAAATAATGTCAATAATATCGATCGAAATCAACACTTTGTTGTTTTCGTATGAGGACTTAGGTGGATTTACGAGTGGCCTTGAAATGCCTTATTTTAGTGATTTTTTGAATTTTTATGTAAAAATCTGTGTTTTTTCTGTTGCAGGGACGTGCGGGAAGGTGGGCAGAGGTATTACAAACAGAAATAAACGGAGTTTAAGGTAAGTTGTCAAGCAAAATTTTGAAAAAACATTAAAAATTGGTGAAATTTAATGTTTTTAATTTAAAATCTATGTTTTTTATCCAAAAAATGTGATTCTTTCTGTTGCAGGTCGTGCGGGATGGTATGCGGCGACGATACAAACAGGAATAAACAGGAATTTGGAAGATGTCCCAAACAAAACTTTCAAAATGTCGTCAGAAATTAAAGTTTTTATATGCCAAGTATTTTGGCCGTGTGTTTTCTTATATTATTCTTATATATATAATACTAAAAACAGCTCAAATAAATTAGCAATAGCTAAGAGCACGTTTAACAGTCAATATTATTTCAAAAAACTTGTAAATAATGTCAATAATATCGATCGAAATCAACACTTTGTTGTTTTCGTATGAGGACTTAGGTGGATTTACGAGTGGCCTTGAAATGCCTTATTTTAGTGATTTTTTGAATTTTTATGTAAAAATCTGTGTTTTTTCTGTTGCAGGGACGTGCGGGAAGGTGGGCAGAGGTATTACAAACAGAAATAAACGGAGTTTAAGGTAAGTTGTCAAGCAAAATTTTGAAAAAACATTAAAAATTGGTGAAATTTAATGTTTTTAATTTAAAATCTATGTTTTTTATCCAAAAAATGTGATTCTTTCTGTTGCAGGTCGTGCGGGATGGTATGCGGCGACGATACAAACAGGAATAAACAGGAATTTGGAAGATGTCCCAAACAAAACTTTCAAAATGTCGTCAGAAATTAAAGTTTTTATATGCCAAGTATTTTGGCCGTGTGTTTTCTTATATTATTCTTATATATATAATACTAAAAACAGCTCAAATAAATTAGCAATAGCTAAGAGCACGTTTAACAGTCAATATTATTTCAAAAAACTTGTAAATAATGTCAATAATATCGATCGAAATCAACACTTTGTTGTTTTCGTATGAGGACTTAGGTGGATTTACGAGTGGCCTTGAAATGCCTTATTTTAGTGATTTTTTGAATTTTTATGTAAAAATCTGTGTTTTTTCTGTTGCAGGGACGTGCGGGAAGGTGGGCAGAGGTATTACAAACAGAAATAAACGGAGTTTAAGGTAAGTTGTCAAGCAAAATTTTGAAAAAACATTAAAAATTGGTGAAATTTAATGTTTTTAATTTAAAATCTATGTTTTTTATCCAAAAAATGTGATTCTTTCTGTTGCAGGTCGTGCGGGATGGTATGCGGCGACGATACAAACAGGAATAAACAGGAATTTGGAAGATGTCCCAAACAAAACTTTCAAAATGTCGTCAGAAATTAAAGTTTTTATATGCCAAGTATTTTGGCCGTGTGTTTTCTTATATTATTCTTATATATATAATACTAAAAACAGCTCAAATAAATTAGCAATAGCTAAGAGCACGTTTAACAGTCAATATTATTTCAAAAAACTTGTAAATAATGTCAATAATATCGATCGAAATCAACACTTTGTTGTTTTCGTATGAGGACTTAGGTGGATTTACGAGTGGCCTTGAAATGCCTTATTTTAGTGATTTTTTGAATTTTTATGTAAAAATCTGTGTTTTTTC
Organism: Gymnoscelis rufifasciata; assembly: GCA_929108375.1. NCBI lineage: Eukaryota > Metazoa > Arthropoda > Insecta > Lepidoptera > Geometridae > Gymnoscelis > Gymnoscelis rufifasciata. The sequence goes on from OV815327.1 coordinate 10,455,563, forward strand.
TGTTGCAGGGACGTGCGGGAAGGTGGGCAGAGGTATTACAAACAGAAATAAACGGAGTTTAAGGTAAGTTGTCAAGCAAAATTTTGAAAAAACATTAAAAATTGGTGAAATTTAATGTTTTTAATTTAAAATCTATGTTTTTTATCCAAAAAATGTGATTCTTTCTGTTGCAGGTCGTGCGGGATGGTATGCGGCGACGATACAAACAGGAATAAACAGGAATTTGGAAGATGTCCCAAACAAAACTTTCAAAATGTCGTCAGAAATTAAAGTTTTTATATGCCAAGTATTTTGGCCGTGTGTTTTCTTATATTATTCTTATATATATAATACTAAAAACAGCTCAAATAAATTAGCAATAGCTAAGAGCACGTTTAACAGTCAATATTATTTCAAAAAACTTGTAAATAATGTCAATAATATCGATCGAAATCAACACTTTGTTGTTTTCGTATGAGGACTTAGGTGGATTTACGAGTGGCCTTGAAATGCCTTATTTTAGTGATTTTTTGAATTTTTATGTAAAAATCTGTGTTTTTTCTGTTGCAGGGACGTGCGGGAAGGTGGGCAGAGGTATTACAAACAGAAATAAACGGAGTTTAAGGTAAGTTGTCAAGCAAAATTTTGAAAAAACATTAAAAATTGGTGAAATTTAATGTTTTTAATTTAAAATCTATGTTTTTTATCCAAAAAATGTGATTCTTTCTGTTGCAGGTCGTGCGGGATGGTATGCGGCGACGATACAAACAGGAATAAACAGGAATTTGGAAGATGTCCCAAACAAAACTTTCAAAATGTCGTCAGAAATTAAAGTTTTTATATGCCAAGTATTTTGGCCGTGTGTTTTCTTATATTATTCTTATATATATAATACTAAAAACAGCTCAAATAAATTAGCAATAGCTAAGAGCACGTTTAACAGTCAATATTATTTCAAAAAACTTGTAAATAATGTCAATAATATCGATCGAAATCAACACTTTGTTGTTTTCGTATGAGGACTTAGGTGGATTTACGAGTGGCCTTGAAATGCCTTATTTTAGTGATTTTTTGAATTTTTATGTAAAAATCTGTGTTTTTTCTGTTGCAGGGACGTGCGGGAAGGTGGGCAGAGGTATTACAAACAGAAATAAACGGAGTTTAAGGTAAGTTGTCAAGCAAAATTTTGAAAAAAACATTAAAAATTGGTGAAATTTAATGTTTTTAATTTAAAATCTATGTTTTTTATCCAAAAAATGTGATTCTTTCTGTTGCAGGTCGTGCGGGATGGTATGCGGCGACGATACAAACAGGAATAAACAGGAATTTGGAAGATGTCCCAAACAAAACTTTCAAAATGTCGTCAGAAATTAAAGTTTTTATATGCCAAGTATTTTGGCCGTGTGTTTTCTTATATTATTCTTATATATATAATACTAAAAACAGCTCAAATAAATTAGCAATAGCTAAGAGCACGTTTAACAGTCAATATTATTTCAAAAAACTTGTAAATAATGTCAATAATATCGATCGAAATCAACACTTTGTTGTTTTCGTATGAGGACTTAGGTGGATTTACGAGTGGCCTTGAAATGCCTTATTTTAGTGATTTTTTGAATTTTTATGTAAAAATCTGTGTTTTTTCTGTTGCAGGGACGTGCGGGAAGGTGGGCAGAGGTATTACAAACAGAAATAAACGGAGTTTAAGGTAAGTTGTCAAGCAAAATTTTGAAAAAACATTAAAAATTGGTGAAATTTAATGTTTTTAATTTAAAATCTATGTTTTTTATCCAAAAAATGTGATTCTTTCTGTTGCAGGTCGTGCGGGATGGTATGCGGCGACGATACAAACAGGAATAAACAGGAATTTGGAAGATGTCCCAAACAAAACTTTCAAAATGTCGTCAGAAATTAAAGTTTTTATATGCCAAGTATTTTGGCCGTGTGTTTTCTTATATTATTCTTATATATATAATACTAAAAACAGCTCAAATAAATTAGCAATAGCTAAGAGCACGTTTAACAGTCAATATTATTTCAAAAAACTTGTAAATAATGTCAATAATATCGATCGAAATCAACACTTTGTTGTTTTCGTATGAGGACTTAGGTGGATTTACGAGTGGCCTTGAAATGCCTTATTTTAGTGATTTTTTGAATTTTTATGTAAAAATCTGTGTTTTTTCTGTTGCAGGGACGTGCGGGAAGGTGGGCAGAGGTATTACAAACAGAAATAAACGGAGTTTAAGGTAAGTTGTCAAGCAAAATTTTGAAAAAACATTAAAAATTGGTGAAATTTAATGTTTTTAATTTAAAATCTATGTTTTTTATCCAAAAAATGTGATTCTTTCTGTTGCAGGTCGTGCGGGATGGTATGCGGCGACGATACAAACAGGAATAAACAGGAATTTGGAAGATGTCCCAAACAAAACTTTCAAAATGTCGTCAGAAATTAAAGTTTTTATATGCCAAGTATTTTGGCCGTGTGTTTTCTTATATTATTCTTATATATATAATACTAAAAACAGCTCAAATAAATTAGCAATAGCTAAGAGCACGTTTAACAGTCAATATTATTTCAAAAAACTTGTAAATAATGTCAATAATATCGATCGAAATCAACACTTTGTTGTTTTCGTATGAGGACTTAGGTGGATTTACGAGTGGCCTTGAAATGCCTTATTTTAGTGATTTTTTGAATTTTTATGTAAAAATCTGTGTTTTTTCTGTTGCAGGGACGTGCGGGAAGGTGGGCAGAGGTATTACAAACAGAAATAAACGGAGTTTAAGGTAAGTTGTCAAGCAAAATTTTGAAAAAACATTAAAAATTGGTGAAATTTAATGTTTTTAATTTAAAATCTATGTTTTTTATCCAAAAAATGTGATTCTTTCTGTTGCAGGTCGTGCGGGATGGTATGCGGCGACGATACAAACAGGAATAAACAGGAATTTGGAAGATGTCCCAAACAAAACTTTCAAAATGTCGTCAGAAATTAAAGTTTTTATATGCCAAGTATTTTGGCCGTGTGTTTTCTTATATTATTCTTATATATATAATACTAAAAACAGCTCAAATAAATTAGCAATAGCTAAGAGCACGTTTAACAGTCAATATTATTTCAAAAAACTTGTAAATAATGTCAATAATATCGATCGAAATCAACACTTTGTTGTTTTCGTATGAGGACTTAGGTGGATTTACGAGTGGCCTTGAAATGCCTTATTTTAGTGATTTTTTGAATTTTTATGTAAAAATCTGTGTTTTTTCTGTTGCAGGGACGTGCGGGAAGGTGGGCAGAGGTATTACAAACAGAAATAAACGGAGTTTAAGGTAAGTTGTCAAGCAAAATTTTGAAAAAAACATTAAAAATTGGTGAAATTTAATGTTTTTAATTTAAAATCTATGTTTTTTATCCAAAAAATGTGATTCTTTCTGTTGCAGGTCGTGCGGGATGGTATGCGGCGACGATACAAACAGGAATAAACAGGAATTTGGAAGATGTCCCAAACAAAACTTTCAAAATGTCGTCAGAAATTAAAGTTTTTATATGCCAAGTATTTTGGCCGTGTGTTTTCTTATATTATTCTTATATATATAATACTAAAAACAGCTCAAATAAATTAGCAATAGCTAAGAGCACGTTTAACAGTCAATATTATTTCAAAAAACTTGTAAATAATGTCAATAATATCGATCGAAATCAACACTTTGTTGTTTTCGTATGAGGACTTAGGTGGATTTACGAGTGGCCTTGAAATGCCTTATTTTAGTGATTTTTTGAATTTTTATGTAAAAATCTGTGTTTTTTCTGTTGCAGGGACGTGCGGGAAGGTGGGCAGAGGTATTACAAACAGAAATAAACGGAGTTTAAGGTAAGTTGTCAAGCAAAATTTTGAAAAAACATTAAAAATTGGTGAAATTTAATGTTTTTAATTTAAAATCTATGTTTTTTATCCAAAAAATGTGATTCTTTCTGTTGCAGGTCGTGCGGGATGGTATGCGGCGACGATACAAACAGGAATAAACAGGAATTTGGAAGATGTCCCAAACAAAACTTTCAAAATGTCGTCAGAAATTAAAGTTTTTATATGCCAAGTATTTTGGCCGTGTGTTTTCTTATATTATTCTTATATATATAATACTAAAAACAGCTCAAATAAATTAGCAATAGCTAAGAGCACGTTTAACAGTCAATATTATTTCAAAAAACTTGTAAATAATGTCAATAATATCGATCGAAATCAACACTTTGTTGTTTTCGTATGAGGACTTAGGTGGATTTACGAGTGGCCTTGAAATGCCTTATTTTAGTGATTTTTTGAATTTTTATGTAAAAATCTGTGTTTTTTCTGTTGCAGGGACGTGCGGGAAGGTGGGCAGAGGTATTACAAACAGAAATAAACGGAGTTTAAGGTAAGTTGTCAAGCAAAATTTTGAAAAAACATTAAAAATTGGTGAAATTTAATGTTTTTAATTTAAAATCTATGTTTTTTTATCCAAAAAATGTGATTCTTTCTGTTGCAGGTCGTGCGGGATGGTATGCGGCGACGATACAAACAGGAATAAACAGGAATTTGGAAGATGTCCCAAACAAAACTTTCAAAATGTCGTCAGAAATTAAAGTTTTTATATGCCAAGTATTTTGGCCGTGTGTTTTCTTATATTATTCTTATATATATAATACTAAAAACAGCTCAAATAAATTAGCAATAGCTAAGAGCACGTTTAACAGTCAATATTATTTCAAAAAACTTGTAAATAATGTCAATAATATCGATCGAAATCAACACTTTGTTGTTTTCGTATGAGGACTTAGGTGGATTTACGAGTGGCCTTGAAATGCCTTATTTTAGTGATTTTTTGAATTTTTATGTAAAAATCTGTGTTTTTTCTGTTGCAGGGACGTGCGGGAAGGTGGGCAGAGGTATTACAAACAGAAATAAACGGAGTTTAAGGTAAGTTGTCAAGCAAAATTTTGAAAAAACATTAAAAATTGGTGAAATTTAATGTTTTTAATTTAAAATCTATGTTTTTTATCCAAAAAATGTGATTCTTTCTGTTGCAGGTCGTGCGGGATGGTATGCGGCGACGATACAAACAGGAATAAACAGGAATTTGGAAGATGTCCCAAACAAAACTTTCAAAATGTCGTCAGAAATTAAAGTTTTTATATGCCAAGTATTTTGGCCGTGTGTTTTCTTATATTATTCTTATATATATAATACTAAAAACAGCTCAAATAAATTAGCAATAGCTAAGAGCACGTTTAACAGTCAATATTATTTCAAAAAACTTGTAAATAATGTCAATAATATCGATCGAAATCAACACTTTGTTGTTTTCGTATGAGGACTTAGGTGGATTTACGAGTGGCCTTGAAATGCCTTATTTTAGTGATTTTTTGAATTTTTATGTAAAAATCTGTGTTTTTTCTGTTGCAGGGACGTGCGGGAAGGTGGGCAGAGGTATTACAAACAGAAATAAACGGAGTTTAAGGTAAGTTGTCAAGCAAAATTTTGAAAAAACATTAAAAATTGGTGAAATTTAATGTTTTTAATTTAAAATCTATGTTTTTTATCCAAAAAATGTGATTCTTTCTGTTGCAGGTCGTGCGGGATGGTATGCGGCGACGATACAAACAGGAATAAACAGGAATTTGGAAGATGTCCCAAACAAAACTTTCAAAATGTCGTCAGAAATTAAAGTTTTTATATGCCAAGTATTTTGGCCGTGTGTTTTCTTATATTATTCTTATATATATAATACTAAAAACAGCTCAAATAAATTAGCAATAGCTAAGAGCACGTTTAACAGTCAATATTATTTCAAAAAACTTGTAAATAATGTCAATAATATCGATCGAAATCAACACTTTGTTGTTTTCGTATGAGGACTTAGGTGGATTTACGAGTGGCCTTGAAATGCCTTATTTTAGTGATTTTTTGAATTTTTATGTAAAAATCTGTGTTTTTTCTGTTGCAGGGACGTGCGGGAAGGTGGGCAGAGGTATTACAAACAGAAATAAACGGAGTTTAAGGTAAGTTGTCAAGCAAAATTTTGAAAAAACATTAAAAATTGGTGAAATTTAATGTTTTTAATTTAAAATCTATGTTTTTTATCCAAAAAATGTGATTCTTTCTGTTGCAGGTCGTGCGGGATGGTATGCGGCGACGATACAAACAGGAATAAACAGGAATTTGGAAGATGTCCCAAACAAAACTTTCAAAATGTCGTCAGAAATTAAAGTTTTTATATGCCAAGTATTTTGGCCGTGTGTTTTCTTATATTATTCTTATATATATAATACTAAAAACAGCTCAAATAAATTAGCAATAGCTAAGAGCACGTTTAACAGTCAATATTATTTCAAAAAACTTGTAAATAATGTCAATAATATCGATCGAAATCAACACTTTGTTGTTTTCGTATGAGGACTTAGGTGGATTTACGAGTGGCCTTGAAATGCCTTATTTTAGTGATTTTTTGAATTTTTATGTAAAAATCTGTGTTTTTTCTGTTGCAGGGACGTGCGGGAAGGTGGGCAGAGGTATTACAAACAGAAATAAACGGAGTTTAAGGTAAGTTGTCAAGCAAAATTTTGAAAAAACATTAAAAATTGGTGAAATTTAATGTTTTTAATTTAAAATCTATGTTTTTTATCCAAAAAATGTGATTCTTTCTGTTGCAGGTCGTGCGGGATGGTATGCGGCGACGATACAAACAGGAATAAACAGGAATTTGGAAGATGTCCCAAACAAAACTTTCAAAATGTCGTCAGAAATTAAAGTTTTTATATGCCAAGTATTTTGGCCGTGTGTTTTCTTATATTATTCTTATATATATAATACTAAAAACAGCTCAAATAAATTAGCAATAGCTAAGAGCACGTTTAACAGTCAATATTATTTCAAAAAACTTGTAAATAATGTCAATAATATCGATCGAAATCAACACTTTGTTGTTTTCGTATGAGGACTTAGGTGGATTTACGAGTGGCCTTGAAATGCCTTATTTTAGTGATTTTTTGAATTTTTATGTAAAAATCTGTGTTTTTTCTGTTGCAGGGACGTGCGGGAAGGTGGGCAGAGGTATTACAAACAGAAATAAACGGAGTTTAAGGTAAGTTGTCAAGCAAAATTTTGAAAAAACATTAAAAATTGGTGAAATTTAATGTTTTTAATTTAAAATCTATGTTTTTTATCCAAAAAATGTGATTCTTTCTGTTGCAGGTCGTGCGGGATGGTATGCGGCGACGATACAAACAGGAATAAACAGGAATTTGGAAGATGTCCCAAACAAAACTTTCAAAATGTCGTCAGAAATTAAAGTTTTTATATGCCAAGTATTTTGGCCGTGTGTTTTCTTATATTATTCTTATATATATAATACTAAAAACAGCTCAAATAAATTAGCAATAGCTAAGAGCACGTTTAACAGTCAATATTATTTCAAAAAACTTGTAAATAATGTCAATAATATCGATCGAAATCAACACTTTGTTGTTTTCGTATGAGGACTTAGGTGGATTTACGAGTGGCCTTGAAATGCCTTATTTTAGTGATTTTTTGAATTTTTATGTAAAAATCTGTGTTTTTTCTGTTGCAGGGACGTGCGGGAAGGTGGGCAGAGGTATTACAAACAGAAATAAACGGAGTTTTAAGGTAAGTTGTCAAGCAAAATTTTGAAAAAAACATTAAAAATTGGTGAAATTTAATGTTTTTAATTTAAAATCTATGTTTTTTATCCAAAAAATGTGATTCTTTCTGTTGCAGGTCGTGCGGGATGGTATGCGGCGACGATACAAACAGGAATAAACAGGAATTTGGAAGATGTCCCAAACAAAACTTTCAAAATGTCGTCAGAAATTAAAGTTTTTATATGCCAAGTATTTTGGCCGTGTGTTTTCTTATATTATTCTTATATATATAATACTAAAAACAGCTCAAATAAATTAGCAATAGCTAAGAGCACGTTTAACAGTCAATATTATTTCAAAAAACTTGTAAATAATGTCAATAATATCGATCGAAATCAACACTTTGTTGTTTTCGTATGAGGACTTAGGTGGATTTACGAGTGGCCTTGAAATGCCTTATTTTAGTGATTTTTTGAATTTTTATGTAAAAAATCTGTGTTTTTTCTGTTGCAGGGACGTGCGGGAAGGTGGGCAGAGGTATTACAAACAGAAATAAACGGAGTTTAAGGTAAGTTGTCAAGCAAAATTTTGAAAAAACATTAAAAATTGGTGAAATTTAATGTTTTTAATTTAAAATCTATGTTTTTTATCCAAAAAATGTGATTCTTTCTGTTGCAGGTCGTGCGGGATGGTATGCGGCGACGATACAAACAGGAATAAACAGGAATTTGGAAGATGTCCCAAACAAAACTTTCAAAATGTCGTCAGAAATTAAAGTTTTTATATGCCAAGTATTTTGGCCGTGTGTTTTCTTATATTATTCTTATATATATAATACTAAAAACAGCTCAAATAAATTAGCAATAGCTAAGAGCACGTTTAACAGTCAATATTATTTCAAAAAACTTGTAAATAATGTCAATAATATCGATCGAAATCAACACTTTGTTGTTTTCGTATGAGGACTTAGGTGGATTTACGAGTGGCCTTGAAATGCCTTATTTTAGTGATTTTTTGAATTTTTATGTAAAAATCTGTGTTTTTTTCTGTTGCAGGGACGTGCGGGGAAGGTGGGCAGAGGTATTACAAACAGAAATAAACGGAGTTTAAGGTAAGTTGTCAAGCAAAATTTTGAAAAAACATTAAAAATTGGTGAAATTTAATGTTTTTAATTTAAAATCTATGTTTTTTATCCAAAAAATGTGATTCTTTCTGTTGCAGGTCGTGCGGGAAGGTATGCGGCGACGATACAAACAGGAATAAACAGGAATTTGGAAGATGTCCCAAACAAAACTTTCAAAATGTCGTCAGAAATTAAAGTTTTTTATATGCCAAGTATTTTGGCCGTGTGTTTTCTTATATTATTCTTATATATAATAATACTAAAAAACAGCTCAAATAAATTAGCAATAGCTAAGAGCACGTTTAACAGTCAATATTATTTCAAAAAACTTGTAAATAATGTCAATAATATCGATCGAAATCAACACTTTGTTGTTTTCGTATTGAGGACTTTAGGTGGATTTACGAGTGGCCTTGAAATGCCTTATTTTAGTGATTTTTTGAATTTTTATGTAAAAATCTGTGTTTTTTCTGTTGCAGGGACGTGCGGGAAGGTGGGCAGAGGTAATTACAAACAGAAATAAACGGAGTTTAAGGTAAGTTGTCAAGCAAAAATTTTGAAAAAACATTAAAAATTGGTGAAATTAATGTTTTTAATTTAAAATCTATGTTTTTTATCCAAAAAATGTGATTCTTTCTGTTGCAGGTCGTGCGGGATGGTATGCGGCGACGATACAAACAGGAATAAACAGGAATTTGGAAGATGTCCCAAACAAAACTTTCAAAATGTCGTCAGAAATTAAAGTTTTTATATGCCAAGTATTTTGGCCGTGTGTTTTCTTATATTATTCTTATATATATAATACTAAAAACAGCTCAAATAAATTAGCAATAGCTAAGAGCACGTTTAACAGTCAATATTATTTCAAAAAACTTGTAAATAATGTCAATAATATCGATCGAATCAACACTTTGTTGGTTTCGTATGAGGACTTAGGTGGATTTACGAGTGGCCTTGAAATGCCTTATTTTAGTGATTTTTTGAATTTTTATGTAAAAATCTGTGTTTTTTCTGTTGCAGGGACGTGCGGGGAAGGTGGGCAGAGGTATTACAAACAGAAATAAACGGAGTTTAAGGTAAGTTGTCAAGCAAAATTTTGAAAAACATTAAAAATTGGTGAAATTTAATGTTTTTAATTTAAAATCTATGTTTTTTATCCAAAAAATGTGATTCTTTCTGTAGCAGGTCGTGCGGGATGGTATGCGGCGACGATACAAACAGGAATAAACAGGAATTTGGAAGATGTCCCAAACAAAACTTTCAAAATGTCGTCAGAAATAAAGTTTTTATATGCCAAGTATTTTGGCCGTGTGTTTTCTTATATTATTCTTATATATATAATACTAAAAACAGCTCAAATAAATTAGCAATAGCTAAGAGCACGTTTAACAGTCAATATTATTTCAAAAAACTTGTAAATAATGTCCAATAATATCGATCGAAATCAACACTTTGTTGTTTTCGTATGAGGACTTAGGTGGATTTACGAGTGGCCTTGAAATGCCTTATTTTAGTGATTTTTTGAATTTTTATGTAAAAATCTGTGTTTTTTCTGTTGCAGGGACGTGCGGGAAGGTGGGCAGAGGTATTACAAACAGAAATAAACGGAGTTTAAGGTAAGTTGTCAAGCAAAATTTTGAAAAAAACATTAAAAATTGGTGAAATTTAATGTTTTTAATTTAAAATCTATGTTTTTATCCAAAAAATGTGATTCTTTCTGGGGTATGCAGGTCGTGCGGGATGGTATGCGGCGACGATACAAACAGGAATAAACAGGAATTTGGAAGATGTCCCAAACAAAACTTTCAAAATGTCGTCAGAAATTAAAGTTTTTATATGCCAAGTATTTTGGCCGTGTGTTTTCTTATATTATTCTTATATATATAATACTAAAAACAGCTCAAATAAATTAGCAATAGCTAAGAGCACGTTTAACAGTCAATATTATTTCAAAAAACTTGTAAATAATGTCAATAATATCGATCGAAATCAACACTTTGTTGTTTTTCGTATGAGGACTTAGGTGGATTTACGAGTGGCCTTGAAATGCCTTATTTAGTGATTTTTTGAATTTTTATGTAAAAATCTGTGTTTTTTCTGTTGCAGGGGACGTGCGGGAAGGTGGGCAGAGGTATTACAAACAGAAATAAACGGAGTTTTAAGGTAAGTTGTCAAGCAAAATTTTGAAAAAACATTAAAAATTGGTGAATTTAATGTTTTTAATTTAAAATCTATGTTTTTTATCCAAAAAATGTGATTCTTTCTGTAGCAGGTCGTGCGGGATGGTATGCGGCGACGATACAAACAGGAATAAACAGGAATTTGGAAGATGTCCCAAACAAAACTTTCAAAATGTCGTCAGAAATTAAAGTTTTTATATGCCAAGTATTTTGGCCGTGTGTTTTCTTATATTATTCTTATATATATAATACTAAAAACAGCTCAAATAAATTAGCAATAGCTAAGAGCACGTTTAACAGTCAATATTATTTCAAAAAACTTGTAAATAATGTCAATAATATCGATCGAAATCAACACTTTGTTGTTTTCGTATGAGGACTTAGGTGGATTTACGAGTGGCCTTGAAATGCCTTATTTTAGTGATTTTTTGAATTTTTATGTAAAAATCTGTGTTTTTTCTGTTGCTAGGGACGTGCGGGAAGGTGGGCAGAGGTATTACAAACAGAAAATAAACGGAGTTTAAGGTAAGTTGTCAAGGCAAAATTTTGAAAAACATTAAAAATTGGTGAAATTTAATGTTTTTAATTTAAAATCTATGTTTTTTATCCAAAAAATGTGATTCTTTCTGTTGCAGGTCGTGCGGGGATGGTATGCGGCGACGATACAAAACAGGAATAAACAGGAATTTGGAAGATGTCCCAAACAAAACTTTCAAAATGTCGTCAGAAATTAAAGTTTTTATATGCCAAGTTATTTTGGCCGTGTGTTTTCTTATATTATTCTTATATATAAAATACTAAAAACAGCTCAAATAAATTAGCAATAGCTAAGAGCACGTTTAACAGTCAATATTATTTCAAAAAACTTGTAAATAATGTCAATATATCGATCGAAATCAACACTTTGTTGTTTTCGTATGAGGACTTAGGTGGATTTACGAGGTGGCCTTGAAATGCCTTATTTTAGTGATTTTTGAATTTTTATGTAAAAATCTGTGTTTTTTCTGTT